>CM065425.1:59562718-60162718 GCA_033060865.1 Dorcus hopei
TCGTCGAAATGCGATCTCGTACCAGGATCACATAAACGTGTGAGGGTGTACAAAACAAAAGCGTCTTAAAAATTTTTGTTTAATTCCACTCGTCGAAATGCGATCTCGTACCAGGATCACATAAACGTGTGAGGGTGTACAAAACAAAAGCGTCTTAAACATTTTTGTTTAATTTAACTCGTCGAGCTGCGATCTCGTACCAGGATCACATAAACGTGTGAGGGTGTACAAAACAAAAGCGTCTTAAAAATTTTTGTTTAATTCCACTCGTCGAAATGCGATCTCGTACCAGGATCACATAAGGGTGTAGGGATGTACAAAACAAAAGTACCGTAAAAATTCTTGTTTAATTTAACTCGTCGAGCTGCGATCTCGTACCAGGATCACATAAACGTGTGAGGGTGTACAAAACAAAAGCGTCTTAAAAATTTTTGTTTAATTCCACTCGTCGAAATGCGATCTCGTACCAGGATCACATAAGGGTGTAGGGATGTACAAAACAAAAGCACCGTAAAAATTCTTGTTTAATTTAACTCGTCGAGCTGCGAACTTGTACCAGGATCACATAAACGTGTGAGGGTGTACAAAACAAAAGCGTCTTAAAAATTTTTGTTTAATTCCACTCGTCGAAATGCGATCTCGTACCAGGATCACATAAGGGTGTAGGGATGTACAAAACAAAAGCACCGTAAAAATTCTTGTTTAATTTAACTCGTCGAGCTGCGATCTCGTACCAGGATCACATAAACGTGTGAGGGTGTACAAAACAAAAGCGTCTTAAAAATTTTTGTTTAATTCCACTCGTCGAAATGCGATCTCGTACCAGGATCACATAAGGGTGTAGGGATGTACAAAACAAAAGCACCGTAAAAATTCTTGTTTAATTTAACTCGTCGAGCTGCGATCTCGTACCAGGATCACATAAACGTGTGAGGGTGTACAAAACAAAAGCGTCTTAAAAATTTGTTTAATTCCACTCGTCGAAATGCGATCTCGTACCAGGATCACATAAGGGTGTAGGGATGTACAAAACAAAAGCACCGTAAAAATTCTTGTTTAATTTAACTCGTCGAGCTGCGATCTCGTACCAGGATCACATAAACGTGTGAGGGTGTACAAAACAAAAGCGTCTTAAACATTTTTGTTTAATTCCACTCGTTGAAATGCGATCTCGTACCAGGATCACATAAGCGTGTAGGGATGTACAAAACAAAAGCGTCTTAAAAATTTTTGTTTAATTTAACTCGTCGAACTGCGATCTCGTACCAGGATCACATAAACGTGTGAGGGTGTACAAAACAAAAGCGTCTTAAAAATTTTTGTTTAATTCCACTCGTCGAAATGCGATCTCGTACCAGGATCACATAAGCGTGTAGGGATGTACAAAACAAAAGCACCGTAAAAATTCTTGTTTAATTTAACTCGTCGAGCTGCGAACTTGTACCAGGATCACATAAACGTGTGAGGGTGTACAAAACAAAAGCGTCTTAAAAATGTTTGTTTAATTCCACTCGTCGAAATGCGATCTCGTACCAGGATCACATAAGGGTGTAGGGATGTACAAAACAAAAGCACCGTAAAAATTCTTGTTTAATTTAACTCGTCGAGCTGCGATCTCGTACCAGGATCACATAAACGTGTGAGGGTGTACAAAACAAAAGCGTCTTAAAAATTTTTGTTTAATTCCACTCGTCGAAATGCGATCTCGTACCAGGATCACATAAGGGTGTAGGGATGTACAAAACAAAAGCACCGTAAAAATTCTTGTTTAATTTAACTCGTCGAGCTGCGATCTCGTACCAGGATCACATAAACGTGTGAGAGTGTACAAAACAAAAGCGTCTTAAATTTTTTGTTTAATTCCACTCGTCGAAATGCGATCTCGTACCAGGATCACATAAACGTGTGAGGGTGTACAAAACAAAAGCGTCTTAAAAATTTTTGTTTAATTCCACTCGTCGAAATGCGATCTCGTACCAGGATCACATAAACGTGTGAGGGTGTACAAAACAAAAGCTTCTTAAAAATTATTGTTTAATTTAACTCGTCGATATGCGATCTCGTACCAGGATCACATAAACGTGTGAGGGTGTACAAAACAAAAGCGTCTTAAACATCTTTGTTTAATTCCACTCGTCGAAATGCGATCTCGTACCAGGATCAAATAAACGTGTTGTGATGTACAATACAAAAGCACCGTAAAAATTTTGTTTAATTTAACTCGTCGAGCTGCGATCTCGTACCAGGATCACATAAACGTGTGAGGGTGTACAAAACAAAAGCGTCTAAAATTTTTTGTTTAATTCCACTCGTCGAAATGCGATCTCGTACCAGGATCACATAAACGTGTGAGACTTTACAAAACAAAAGCGACTTAAAAATTTTTGTTTAATTCCACTCGTCGAGCTGCGATCTCGTACCAAGATCACATAAACGTGTGAGGGAGTACAAAACAAAAGCGTCTAAGAAATTATTGTTTAATTCAACTCGTCGAAATGCGATCTCGTACCAGGATCACATAATCGTGTTTGTATGTACAAAACAAAAGCGTCTTAAAATTGTTGTTTAATTTAACTCGTCGAGCTGCGATCTCGTACCAGGATCACATAAACGTGTGAGGGTGTACAAAACAAAAGCGACTTAAACATTTTTCTTTAATACAACTCGTCGAAATGCGATCTCGTACCAGGATCACATAAACGTGTGAGGGATGTACAAAACAAAAGCGTCTTAAAATTTTTGTTTAATTTAACTCGTCGAGCTGCGATCTCGTACCAGGATCACATAAACGTGTAAAGGTGTACAAAAAAAAATCTTTTTGAAAATTTTTTGTTTAATTCCACTCGTCGAACTGCGATCTCGTACCAGGATAACATAAACGTGTGGAGATGTACAAGACAAAAGCGTCTTAAAATTTTTTGTTTAATTTAACTCGTCGAGCTGCGATCTCGAACCAGGATCACATAAACGTGTGAGGGTGTACAAAACAAAAGCGTCTTAAAAATTTTTGTTTAATTCCACTCGTCGAAATGCGATCTCGTACCAGGATCACATAAGCGTGTAGGGATGTACAAAACAAAAGCGTCTTAAAAATTTTTGTTTAGTTTAACTCGTCGAAATGCGATCTCGTACCAGGATCACATAAACGTGTGAGGGTGTACAAAACAAAAGCGTCTTAAACATTTTTGTTTAATTCCACTCGTTGAAATGCGATCTCGTACCAGGATCACATAAGCGTGTAGGGATGTACAAAACAAAAGCACCGTAAAAATTCTTGTTTAATTTAACTCGTCGAGCTGCGAACTTGTACCAGAATCACATAAACGTGTGAGGGTGTACAAAACAAAAGCGTCTTAAACATTTTTGTTTAATTCCACTCGTTGAAATGCGATCTCGTACCAGGATCACATAAGCGTGTAGGGATGTACAAAACAAAAGCGTCTTAAAAATGTTTGTTTAATTCCACTCGTCGAAATGCGATCTCGTACCAGGATCACATAAACGTGTGAGGGTGTACAAAACAAAAGCGTCTTAAAAATTTTTGTTTAATTCCACTCGTCGAAATGCGATCTCGTACCAGGATCACATAAACGTGTGAGGGTGTACAAAACAAAAGCGTCTTAAAAATTTTTGTTTAATTCCACTCGTCGAAATGCGATCTCGTACCAGGATCACATAAGCGTGTAGGGATGTACAAAACAAAATCGTCTTAAAAATTTTTGTTTAATTCCACTCGTCGAAATGCGATCTCGTACCAGGATCACATAAACGTGTGAGGGTGTACAAAACAAAAGCGTCTTAAAAATTTTTGTTTAATTCCACTCGTCGAAATGCGATCTCGTACCAGGATCACATAAGGGTGTAGGGATGTACAAAACAAAAGCACCGTAAAAATTCTTGTTTAATTTAACTCGTCGAGCTGCGAACTTGTACCAGGATCACATAAACGTGTGAGGGTGTACAAAACAAAAGCGTCTTAAAAATTTTTGTTTAATTCCACTCGTCGAAATGCGATCTCGTACCAGGATCACATAAACGTGTGAGGGTGTACAAAACAAAAGCGTCTTAAACATTTTTGTTTAATTTAACTCGTCGAGCTGCGATCTCGTACCAGGATCACATAAACGTGTGAGGGTGTACAAAACAAAAGCGTCTTAAAAAATTATGTTAAATTCCACTCGTCGAAATGCGATCTCGTACCAGGATCACATAAGGGTGTAGGGATGTACAAAACAAAAGCACCGTAAAAATTCTTGTTTAATTTAACTCGTCGAGCTGCGATCTTGTACCAGGATCACATAAACGTGTGAGGGTGTACAAAACAAAAGCGTCTTAAAAACATTTTTGTTTAATTCCACTCGTCGAAATGCGATCTCGTACCAGGATCACATAAACGTGTGAGGGTGTACAAAACAAAAGCGTCTTAAACATTTTTGTTTAATTCCACTCGTCGAAATGCGATCTCGTACCAGGATCACATAAGGGTGTAGGGATGTACAAAACAAAAGTACCGTAAAATTCTTGTTTAATTTAACTCGTCGAGCTGCGATCTCGTACCAGGATCACATAAACGTGTGAGGGTGTACAAAACAAAAGCGTCTTAAAAATTTTTGTTTAATTCCACTCGTCGAAATGCGATCTCGTACCAGGATCACATAAGGGTGTAGGGATGTACAAAACAAAAGCACCGTAAAAATTCTTGTTTAATTTAACTCGTCGAGCTGCGATCTCGTACCAGGATCACATAAACGTGTGAGGGTGTACAAAACAAAAGCGTCTTAAAAATTTTTGTTTAATTCCACTCGTCGAAATGCGATCTCGTACCAGGATCACATAAGGGTGTAGGGATGTACAAAACAAAAGCACCGTAAAAATTCTTGTTTAATTTAACTCGTCGAGCTGCGATCTCGTACCAGGATCACATAAACGTGTGAGGGTGTACAAAACAAAAGCGTCTTAAAATTTTTTGTTTAATTCCACTCGTCGAAATGCGATCTCGTACCAGGATCACATAAACGTGTGAGGGATGTACAAAACAAAAGCACCGTAAAAATTTTGTTTAATTTAACTCGTCGAGCTGCGATCTCGTACCAGGATCACATAAACGTGTGAGGGTGTACAAAACAAAAGCGTCTTAAAAATTAATGTTAAATTCCAATAGTCGAAATGCGATCTCGTACCAGGATCACATAAGGGTGTAGGGATGTACAAAACAAAAGCACCGTAAAAATTCTTGTTTAATTTAACTCGTCGAGCTGCGATCTCGTACCAGGATCACATAAACGTGTGAGGGTGTACAAAACAAAAGCGTCTAAAAATTTTTGTTTAATTCCACTCGTCGAAATGCGATCTCGTACCAGGATCACATAAGGGTGTAGGGATGTACAAAACAAAAGCACCGTAAAAATTCTTGTTTAATTTAACTCGTCGAGCTGCGATCTCGTACCAGGATCACATAAACGTGTGAGGGTGTACAAAACAAAAGCGTCTTAAAAATTGTGTTTAATTCCACTCGTCGAAATGCGATCTCGTTCCAGGATCACATAAACGTGTGAGGGATGTACAAAACAAAAGCGTCTTAAAATTCTTGTTTAATTTAACTCGTCGAGCTGCGATCTCGTACCAGGATCACATAAACGTGTGAGGGTGTACAAAACAAAAGCGTCTTAAAATTTTTGTTTAATTCCACTCGTCGAAATGCGATCTCGTACCAGGATCACATAAGGGTGTAGGGAAGAACAAAACAAAAGAACCGTAAAATTTCTTGTTTAATTTAACTCGTCGAGCTGCGATCTCGTACCAGGATCACATAAACGTGTGAGGGTGTACAAAACAAAAGCGTCTTAAAATTTTTGTTTAATTCCACTCGTCGAAATGCGATCTCGTACCAGGATCACATAAAGGGTGTAGGGATGTACAAAACAAAAGCACCGTAAAAATTCTTGTTTAATTTAACTCGTCGAGCTGCGAACTGGTACCAGGATCACATAAACGTGTGAGGGTGTACAAAACAAAAGCGTCTAAAAATTTTTGTTTAATTCCACTCGTCGAAATGCGATCTCGTACCAGGATCACATAAGGGTGTAGGGATGTACAAAACAAAAGCACCGTAAAAATTCTTGTTTAATTTAACTCGTCGAGCTGCGATCTCGTACCAGGATCACATAAACGTGTGAGGGTGTACAAAACAAAAGCGTCTTAAAAATTTTTGTTTAATTCCACTCGTCGAAATGCGATCTCGTACCAGGATCACATAAACGTGTGAGGGTGTACAAAACAAAAGCGTCTTAAACATTTTTGTTTAATTTAACTCTTAGAACTGCGATCTCGTACCAGGATCACATAAACGTGTGAGGGTGTACAAAACAAAAGCGTCTTAAAAATTTTTGTTTAATTCCACTCGTCGAAATGCGATCTCGTACCAGGATCACATAAACGTGTGAGGGTGTACAAAACAAAAGCGTCTTAAAAATTTTTGTTTAATTCCACTCGTCGAAATGCGATCTCGTACCAGGATCACATAAACGTGTGAGGGTGTACAAAACAAAAGCGTCTTAAAAATTTTTGTTTAATTTAACTCGTCGAGCTGCGATCTCGTACCAGGATCACATAAACGTGTGAGGGTGTACAAAACAAAAGCGTCTTAAAAATTTTTGTTTAATTCCACTCGTCGAAATGCGATCTCGTACCAGGATCACATAAGCGTGTAGGGATGTACAAAACAAAAGCACCGTAAAAATTCTTGTTTAATTTAACTCGTCGAGCTGCGATCTCGTACCAGGATCACATAAACGTGTGAGGGTGTACAAAACAAAAGCGTCTTAAAAATTTTTGTTTAATTCCACTCGTCGAAATGCGATCTCGTACCAGGATCACATAAGGGTGTAGGGATGTACAAAACAAAAGCACCGTTAAAATTCTTGTTTAATTTAACTCGTCGAGCTGCGATCTCGTACCAGGATCACATATACGTGTGAGGGTGTACAAAACAAAAGCGTCTTAAAATTTTTGTTTAATTCCACTCGTCGAAATGCGATCTCGTACCAGGATCACATAAGGGTGTAGGGATGTACATATCAAAAGCACCCTAATAAAAAAAGTTAAAATTAACACGTCGAGCTGCGATCTCGTACCAGGATCACATAAACGTGTGAGGGTGTACAAAACAAAAGCGTCTTAAAAATTTTTGTTTAATTCCACTCGTCGAAATGCGATCTCGTACCAGGATCACATAAGGGTGTAGGGATGTACAAAGAAAAGTACCGTAAAATTCTTGTTTAATTTAACTCGTCGAGCTGCGATCTCGTACCAGGATCACATAAACGTGTGAGGGTGTACAACTCTCATGCGACTTTATTTATTTTGTTTTATTCCACTCGTCGAAATGCGATCTCGTACCAGGATCACATAAGGGTGTAGGGATGTACAAAACAAAAGCACCGTAAAAATTCTTGTTTAATTTAACTCGTCGAGCTGCGATCTCGTACCAGGATCACATAAACGTGTGAGGGTGTACAAAACAAAAGCGTCTTAAAAATTTTTGTTTAATTCCACTCGTCGAAATGCGACCTCGTACCAGGATCACATAAACGTGTAGGGATGTACACAACAAAAGCACCGTAAAAATTCTTGTTTAATTTAACTCGTCGAGCTGCGATCTCGTACCAGGATCACATAAACGTGTGAGGGTGTACAAAACAAAAGCGTCTTAAAAATTTTGTTTAATTCCACTCGTCGAAATGCGATCTCGTACCAGGATCACATAAGGGTGTAGGGATGTACAAAACAAAAGTACCGTAAAAATTCTTGTTTAATTTAACTCGTCGAGCTGCGATCTCGTACCAGGATCACATAAACGTGTGAGGGTGTACAAAACAAAAGCGTCTTAAAAATTTTCGTTTAATTCCACTCGTCGAAATGCGATCTCGTACCAGGATCACATAAGGGTGTAGGGATGTACAAAACAAAAGCACCGTAAAAATTCTTGTTTAATTTAACTCGTCGAGCTGCGATCTCGTACCAGGATCACATAAACGTGTGAGGGTGTACAAAACAAAAGCGTCTTAAAATTTTTTGTTTAATTCCACTCGTCGAAATGCGATCTCGTACCAGGATCACATAAGGGTGTAGGGATGTACAAAACAAAAGCACCGTAAAAATTCTTGTTTAATTTAACTCGTCGAGCTGCGATCTCGTACCAGGATCACATAAACGTGTGAGGGTGTACAAAACAAAAGCGTCTTAAATTTTTTGTTTAATTCCACTCGTCGAAATGCGATCTCGTACCAGGATCACATAAGGGTGTAGGGATGTACAAAACAAAAGCACCGTAAAAATTCTTGTTTAATTTAACTCGTCGAGCTGCGATCTCGTACCAGGATCACATAAACGTGTGAGGGTGTACAAAACAAAAGCGTCTTAAAAATTTTTGTTTAATTCCACTCGTCGAAATGCGATCTCGTACCAGGATCACATAAACGTGTGAGGGTGTACAAAACAAAAGCGTCTTAAAAATTTTTGTTTAATTCCACTCGTCGAAATGCGATCTCGTACCAGGATCACATAAACGTGTGAGAGTGTACAAAACAAAAGCGTCTTAAAAATTTTTGTTTAATTCCTCTCTAAGTAACGATATCTCGTACCAGGATCACATAAACGTGTGAGGGTGTACAAAACAAAAGCGTCTTAAAATTTTGTTTAATTCCACTCGTCGAAATGCGATCTCGTACCAGGATCACATAAACGTGTGAGGGATGTTCAAAACAAAAGCGGCTCAAAATTCTTGTTTAATTTAACTCGTCGAGCTGCGATCTCGTACCAGGATCACATAAACGTGTGAGGGTGTACAAAACAAAAGCGTCTTAAAAATTTTTGTTTAATTCCACTCGTCGAAATGCGATCTCGTACCAGGATCACATAAGGGTGTAGGGATGTACAAAACAAAAGTACCGTAAAATTCTTGTTTAATTTAACTCGTCGAGCTGCGATCTCGTACCAGGATCACATAAACGTGTGAGGGTGTACAAAACAAAAGCGTCTTAAAAATTTTTGTTTAATTCCACTCGTCGAAATGCGATCTCGTACCAGGATCACATAAGGGTGTAGGGATGTACAAAACAAAAGCACCTTAAAAATTTTTGTTTAATTTAACTCGTAGAACTGCGATCTCGTACCAGGATCACATAAACGTGTGAGGGTGTACAAAACAAGAGCGTCTTAAAAATTTTTGTTTAATTCCACTCGTCGAAATGCGATCTCGTACCAGGATCACATAAGGGTGTAGAGATGTACAAAACAAAAGCACCGTAAAAATTCTTGTTTAATTTAACTCGTCGAGCTGCGATCTCGTACCAGGATCACATAAACGTGTGAGGGTGTACAAAACAAAAGCGTCTTAATAATGTTTTAATTCCACTCGTCGAAATGCGATCTCGTACCAGGATCACATAAGGGTGTAGGGATGTACAAAACAAAAGTACAGTATAAATTGTTGTTAAAGTTAAATCGTAGATATGCGATATCGTACCAGGATCAAATAAACGTGCGAGGGTGTACAAAACAATAGCGTCTTAAAATTTTTTTTTTTAATTCCACTCGTCGAAATGCGATCTCGTACCAGGATCACATAAGGGTGTAGGGATGTACAAAACAAAAGCACCGTAAAAATTCTTGTTTAATTTAACTCGTCGAGCTGCGATCTCGTACCAGGATCACATAAACGTGTGAGGGTGTACAAAACAAAAGCGTCTTAAAAATTTTTGTTTAATTCCACTCGTCGAAATGCGATCTCGTACCAGGATCACATAAGGGTGTAGGGATGTACAAAACAAAAGCACCGTAAAAATTCTTGTTTAATTTAACTCGTCGAGCTGCGATCTCGTACCAGGATCACATAAACGTGTGAGGGTGTACAAAACAAAAGCGTCTTAAAAATTTTTGTTTAATTCCACTCGTCGAAATGCGATCTCGTACCAGGATCACATAAACGTGTGAGGGTGTACAAAACAAAAGCGTCTTAAAAATTTTTGTTTAATTTAACTCGTCGAACTGCGATCTCGTACCAGGATCACATAAACGTGTGAGGGTGTACAAAACAAAAGCGTCTTAAAAATTTTTGTTTAATTCCACTCGTCGAAATGCGATCTCGTACCAGGATCACATAAACGTGTGAGGGTGTACAAAACAAAAGCACCGTAAAAATTCTTGTTTAATTTAACTCGTCGAGCTGCGATCTCGTACCAGGATCACATATACGTGTGAGGGTGTACAAAACAAAAGCGTCTTAAAATTTTTGTTTAACTCCACTCGTCGAAATGCGATCTCGTACCAGGATCACATTAGGGTGTAGGGATGTATAATACAAAAGCCGCGTAAATTTCTTGTTTAATTTAACTCGTCGAGCTGCGATCTCGTACCAGGATCACATAAACGTGTGAGGGTGTACAAAACAAAAGCGTCTTAAAAATTTTTGTTTAATTCCACTCGTCGAAATGCGATCTCGTACCAGGATCACATAAACGTGTGAGGGTGTACAAAACAAAAGCGTCTTAAAAATTTTTGTTTAATTTAACTCGTCGAAATGCGATCTCGTACCAGGATCACATAAACGTGTGAGGGTGTACAAAACAAAAGCGTCTAAAAATTTTTTGTTTAATTCCACTCGTCGAAATGCGATCTCGTACCAGGATCACAAAAAACGTGTGAGGGTGTACAAAACAAAAGCGTCTTAAAAATTTTTGTTTAATTTAACTCGTCGAACTGCGATCTCGTACCAGGATCACATAAACGTGTGAGGGTGTACAAAACAAAAGCGTCTTAAAAATTTTTGTTTAATTCCACTCGTCGAAATGCGATCTCGTACCAGGATCACATAAGGGTGTAGGGATGTACAAAGAAAAGTACCGTAAAAATTCTTGTTTAATTTAACTCGTCGAGCTGCGATCTCGTACCAGGATCACATAAACGTGTGAGGGTGTACAAAACAAAAGCGTCTTAAAAATTTTTGTTTAATTCCACTCGTCGAAATGCGATCTCGTACCAGGATCACATAAGGGTGTAGGGATGTACAAAACAAAAGCACCGTAAAAATTCTTGTTTAATTTAACTCGTCGAGCTGCGATCTCGTACCAGGATCACATAAACGTGTGAGGGTGTACAAAACAAAAGCGTCTTAAAAATTTTTGTTTAATTCCACTCGTCGAAATGCGATCTCGTACCAGGATCACATAAGGGTGTAGGGATGTACAAAACAAAAGCACCGTAAAATTCTTGTTTAATTTAACTCGTCGAGCTGCGATCTCGTACCAGGATCACATAAACGTGTGAGGGTGTACAAAGCAAAAGCGTCTTAAAATTTTTGTATAATTACACTCGTCGAAAAGCTAAATCGTACCAGTATAACATAAACGAGTATGGCTATACAAAACAAAAGCGTCGTAAAAATTCTTGTTTAATTTAAATCGTCGAGCTGCGATCTCGTACCAGGATCACATAAACGTGTGAGGGTGTACAAAGCAAAAGCGTCTTAAAAATTTTGTTTAATTCCACTCGTCGAAATGCGATCTATTACCAGGATCACATAAACGTGTGAGGGATGTACAAAACAAAAGCGTCTTAAAATTTTTGTATAATTTAACTCGTCGAGCTGCGATCTCGTACCAGGATCACATAAACGTGTGAGGGAGTACAAAACAAAAGCGTCTTAAAATTTTGTTTATTTCCACTCGTAGAAATGCGATCTCGTACCAGGATCACATAAACGTGTGAGGGATGTACAAAACAAAAGCGTCTTAAAAATTTTTGTTTAATTTAACTCGTCGAGCTGCGATCTCGTACCAGGATCACATAAACGTGTGAGGGTGTACAAAACAAAAGCGTCTTAAAAATTTTGTTTAATTCCACTCGTCGAAATGCGATCTCGTACCAGGATCACATAAACGTGTGAGGGATGTACAAAACAAAAGCGTCTTAAAATTTTTGTTTAATTTAACTCGTCGAGCTGCGATCTCGTACCAGGATCACATAAACGTGTGAGGGTGTACAAAACAAAAGCGTCTTAAAATTTTTGTTTAATTCCACTCGTTGAAATGCGATCTCGTACCAGGATCACATAATCGTGTGGTCATGAACAAATCAATTGCACCGAGAAAGTTCTGTTATAATCAAACTCGTCGAGATGCGATCTCGTAACAGGATCACATAAACGTGTGAGGGTGTACAATTCAAAAGCGTCGTGAAAATTTTTGTTTAATTCCACTCGTCGATATGCGATCTCGTACCAGGATCACATAAGGGTGTAGGGATGTACAAAACAAAAGCACCGTAAAATTCTTGTTTAATTTAACTCGTCGAGCTGCGATCTCGTACCAGGATCACATAAACGTGTGAGAGATAACAATACCATAGAGTATTAAAAGATTTTGTTGAAAACAACTCGTCGAAATGCGATCTCGTACCAGGATAACATAAGGGTGTTGGGATGTAGAAATGATTAGTTACGTAATATTTTTTGTTTAATTTAACTCGTCGAGCTGCGATCTCGTACCAGGATCACATAAACGTGTGAGGGTGTACAAAACAAAAGCGTCTTAAAAATTTTTGTTTAATTCCACTCGTCGAAATGCGATCTCGTACCAGGATCACATAAGGGTGTAGGGATGTACAAAACAAAAGCACCGTAAAAATTCTTGTTTAATTTAACTCGTCGAGCTGCGATCTCGTACCAGGATCACATAAACGTGTGAGGGTGTACAAAACAAAAGCGTCTTAAAAATTTTTGTTTAATTCCACTCGTCGAAATGCGATCTCGTACCAGGATCACATAAGGGTGTAGGGATGTACAAAACAAAAGCACCGTAAAAATTCTTGTTTAATTTAACTCGTCGAGCTGCGATCTCGTACCAGGATCACATAAACGTGTGAGGGTGTACAAAACAAAAGCGTCTTAAAAATTTTTGTTTAATTCCACTCGTCGAAATGCGATCTCGTACCAGGATCACATAAGGGTGTAGGGATGTACAAAACAAAAGCACCGTAAAATTCTTGTTTAATTTAACTCGTCGAGCTGCGATCTCGTACCAGGATCACACAAACGTGTGAGGGTGTACAAAACAACAGAGTCCTAAAAATTTTCTCTTAATACCTCTCGTCGAAATGCGATCTCGTACCAGGATCACATAAGGGTGTAGGGATGTACAAAACAAAAGCACCGTAAAAATTCTTGTTTAATTTAACTCGTCGAGCTGCGATCTCGTACCAGGATCACATAAACGTGTGAGGGTGTACAAAACAAAAGCGACTTAAAAATTCTTGTTTAATTAAACTCGTCGAGCTGCGATCTCGTACCAGGATCACATAAACGTGTGAGGGATGTACAAAACAAAAGCGTCTTAAAATTTATGTTTAATTTAAGTCGTGGAACTGAGATCTCGTACCAGGATCACATAAACGTGAGGGTGTACAAAACAAAAGCGTCTTAAAATTTTGTTTAATTCCACTCGTCGAAATGCGATCTCGTACCAGGATCACATAAACGTGTGAGGGTGTACAAAACAAAAGCGTCTTAAAAATTTTTGTTTAATTCCACTCGTCGAGCTGCGATCTCGTACCAGGATCACATAAACGTGTGAGGGTGTACAAAACAAAAGCGTCTTAAAAATGTTTGTTTAATTCCACTCGTCGAAATGCGATCTCGTACCAGGATCACATAAGGGTGTAGGGATGTACAAAACAAAAGCACCGTAAAAATTTTTTTTAATTTAACTCGTCGAGCTGCGAACTTGTACCAGGATCACATAAACGTGTGAGGGTGTACAAAACAAAAGCGTCTTAAACATTTTTGTTTAATTCCACTCGTCGAAATGCGATCTCGTACCAGGATCACATAAGGGTGTACAAAACAAAATCGTCCTAAAAATTTTGTTTAATTCAACTCGAAGAACTGCGATCTCGTACCAGGATCACATAAACGTGTGAAGGTGTACAAAACAAAAGCGTCTTAAAAATTTTTGTTTAATTTAACTCGAAGAGCTGCGATCTCGTACCAGGATCACATAAACGTGTGAGGGTGTACAAAACAAAAGCGTCTTAAAATTTTGTTTAATTCCACTCGTCGAAATGCGATCTCGTACCAGGATCACATAAACGTGTAGGGATGTACAAAACAAAAGCACCGTAAAAATTCTTGTTTAATTTAACTCGTCGAGCTGCGATCTCGTACCAGGATCACATAAACGTGTGAGGGTGTACAAAACAAAAGCGTCTTAAAAATTTTTGTTTAATTCCACTCGTCGAAATGCGATCTCGTACCAGGATCACATAAGGGTGTAGGGATGTACAAAACAAAAGCACCGTAAAATTCTTGTTTAATTTAACTCGTCGAGCTGCGATCTCGTACCAGGATCACATAAACGTGTGAGGGTGTACAAAACAAAAGCGTCTTAAAAATTTTTGTTTAATTCCACTCGTCGAAATGCGATCTCGTACCAGGATCACATAAGGGTGTAGGGATGTACAAAACAAAAGCACCGTAAAAATTCTTGTTTAATTTAACTCGTCGAGCTGCGATCTCGTACCAGGATCACATAAACGTGTGAGGGTGTACAAAACAAAAGCGTCTTAAAAATTTTTGTTTAATTCCACTCGTCGAAATGCGATCTCGTACCAGGATCACATAAGGGTGTAGGGATGTACAAAACAAAAGCACCGTAAAATTCTTGTTTAATTTAACTCGTCGAGCTGCGATCTCGTACCAGGATCACATAAACGTGTGAGGGTGTACAAAACAAAAGCGTCTTAAAAATGTTTGTTTAATTCCACTCGTCGAAATGCGATCTCGTACCAGGATCACATAAGGGTGTAGGGATGTACAAAACAAAAGTACCGTAAAAATTCTTGTTTAATTTAACTCGTCGAGCTGCGATCTTGTACCAGGATCACATAAACGTGTGAGGGTGTACAAAACAAAAGCGTCTTAAAAACATTTTTGTTTAATTCCACTCGTCGAAATGCGATCTCGTACCAGGATCACAGAAACGTGTGAGGGTGTACAAAACAAAAGCGTCTTAAACATTTTTGTTTAATTCCACTCGTCGAAATGCGATCTCGTACAAGGATCACATAAGGGTATAGGGATGTACAAAACAAAAGCACCGTAAAAATTCTTGTTTAACTTAACTCGTCGAGCTGCGATCTCGTACCAGGATCACATAAACGTGTGAGGGTGTACAAAACAAAAGCGTCTTAAAAATTTTTGTTTAATTCCACTCGTCGAAATGCGATCTCGTACCAGGATCAAATAAACGTGTAGAGATGTACACAACAAAAGCGTCTTAAAATTCTTGTTTAATTTCACTCCTCGAGCTGCGATCTAGTACCATGATCACATAAACGAGAGAGGGTGTACAAAACAAAAGCTTCATACAAATGTTTGTTCATTTCCACTCGTCGAAATGCGATCTCGTACCAGGATCACATAAACGTGTGAGGATGTAACAAACAATAGCCGTCTAAAAAATTTTGTTTAATTTAACTCGTCGAAATGCGATCTCGAACCAGGATCACATAAACGTGTAAAGGTGTACAAAACAAAAGCGTTTTGAAAATTTTTGTTTAATTTAACTCGTCGAAATGCGATCTCGAACCAGGATCACATAAACGTGTGGAGATGTACAAAACAAAAGCGGCTTAAAAATTTTGTTTAATTACACTCGTCGAAAAGAAATCTCGTACAATGATCACATAAACATGTGAGGGTGTACAAAACAAAAGCGTCTTAAAAATTTTTGTTTAATTTAACTCGTCGAGCTGCGATCTCGTACCAGGATCACATAAACGTGTGAGGGTGTACAAAACAATAGCGTCTTAAAAATTTTTGTTTAATTCCACTCGTCGAAATGCGATCTCGTACCAGGATCACATAAACGTGTGAGGGTGTACAAAACAATAGCGTCTTAAAAATTTTTGTTTAATTCCACTCGTCGAAATGCGATCTCGTACCAGGATCAAATAAACGTGCGAGGGTGTACAAAACAATAGCGTCTTAAAATTTTTTTTTTTAATTCCACTCGTCGAAATGCGATCTCGTACCAGGATCACATAAGGGTGTAGGGATGTACAAAACAAAAGCACCGTAAAAATTCTTGTTTAATTTAACTCGTCGAGCTGCGATCTCGTACCAGGATCACATAAACGTGTGAGGGTGTACAAAACAAAAGCGTCTTAAACATTTTTGTTTAATTCCACTCGTCGAAATGCGACCTCGTACCAGGATCACATAAACGTGTAGGGATGTACACAACAAAAGCACCGTAAAAATTCTTGTTTAATTTAACTCGTCGAGCTGCGATCTCGTACCAGGATCACATAAACGTGTGAGGGTGTACAAAACAAAAGCGTCTTAAAAATTTTTGTTTAATTCCACTCGTCGAAATGCGATCTCGTACCAGGATCACATAAACGTGTGAGGGTGTACAAAACAAAAGCGTCTTAAAAATTTTTGTTTAATTTAACTCGTCGAGCTGCGATCTCGTACCAGGATCACATAAACGTGTGAGGGTGTACAAAACAAAAGCGTCTTAAAAAAATTTGTTTAATTCCACTCGTCGAAATGCGATCTCGTACCAGGATCACATAAGGGTGTAGGGATGTACAAAACAAAAGCACCGTAAAAATTCTTGTTTAATTTAACTCGTCGAGCTGCGATCTCGTACCAGGATCACATAAACGTGTGAGGGTGTACAAAACAAAAGCGTCTTAAAAATTTTTGTTTAATTCCACTCGTCGAAATGCGATCTCGTACCAGGATCACATAAGGGTGTAGGGATGTACAAAACAAAAGCACCGTAAAAATTCTTGTTTAATTTAACTCGTCGAGCTGCGATCTCGTACCAGGATCACATAAACGTGTGAGGGTGTACAAAACAAAAGCGTCTTAAAAACATTTTTGTTTAATTCCACTCGTCGAAATGCGATCTCGTACCAGGATCACATAAGGGTGTAGGGATGTACAAAACAAAAGCACCGTAAAAATTCTTGTTTAATTTAACTCGTCGAGCTGCGATCTCGTACCAGGATCACATAAACGTGTGAGGGTGTACAAAACAAAAGCGTCTTAAAAATTTTTGTTTAATTCCACTCGTCGAAATGCGATCTCGTACCAGGATCACATAAGGGTGTAGGGATGTACAAAACAAAAGCACCGTAAAAATTCTTGTTTAATTTAACTCGTCGAGCTGCGATCTCGTACCAGGATCACATAAACGTGTGAGGGTGTACAAAACAAAAGCGTCTTAAAATTTTTGTTTAATTCCACTCGTCGAAATGCGATCTCGTACCAGGATCACATAAGGGTGTAGGGATGTACAAAACAAAAGCACCGTAAAAATTCTTGTTTAATTTAACTCGTCGAGCTGCGATCTCGTACCAGGATCACATAAACGTGTGAGGGTGTACAAAACAAAAGCGTCTTAAAAATTTTTGTTTAATTCCACTCGTCGAAATGCGATCTCGTACCAGGATCACATAAGGGTGTAGGGATGTACAAAACAAAAGAACCGTAAAATTCTTGTTTAATTTAACTCGTCGAGCTGCGATCTCGTACCAGGATCACATAAACGTGTGAGGGTGTACAAAACAAAAGCGTCTTAAAAATTTTTGTTTAATTCCACTCGTCGAAATGCGATCTCGTACCAGGATCACATAAGGGTGTAGGGATGTACAAAACAAAAGCACCGTAAAAATTCTTGTTTAATTTAACTCGTCGAGCTGCGATCTCGTACCAGGATCACATAAACGTGTGAGGGTGTACAAAACAAAAGCGTCTTAAAAATTTTTGTTTAATTCCACTCGTCGAAATGCGATCTCGTACCAGGATCACATAAGGGTGTAGGGATGTACAAAACAAAAGCACCGTAAAATTTTTGTTTAATTTAACTCGTCGAGCTGCGATCTCGTACCAGGATCACATAAACGTGTGAGGGTGTACAAAACAAAAGCGTCTTAAAATTTTTTGTTTAATTCCACTCGTCGAAATGCGATCTCGTACCAGGATCACATAAGGGTGTAGGGATGTACAAAACAAAAGCACCGTAAAAATTCTTGTTTAATTTAACTCGTCGAGCTGCGATCTCGTACCAGGATCACATAAACGTGTGAGGGTGTACAAAACAAAAGCGTCTTAAAAATTTTTGTTTAATTCCACTCGTCGAAATGCGATCTCGTACCAGGATCACATAAACGTGTAGGGATGTACATAAAAAACGCTTCTTATAATTGTTGTTTAATTTAACTCGTCGAGCTGCGATCTCGTACCAGGATCACATAAACGTGTGAGGGTGTACAAAACAAAAGCGTCTTAAAAATTTTTGTTTAATTCCACTCGTCGAAATGCGATCTCGTACCAGGATCACATAAACGTGAGGGGATGTACAAAACAAAGGCGCCTTAAAAATTTTTGTTTAATTTAACTCGTCGAAATGCGATCTCGTACCAGGATCACATAAACGTGTGAGGGTGTACAAAACAAAAGCGTCTTAAAAATTTTTGTTTAATTCCACTCGTCGAAATGCGATCTCGTACCAGGATCACATAAACGTGTGAGGGTGTACAAAACAAAAGCGTCTTAAAATTTTTTTTTTTAATTCCACTCGTCGAAATGCGATCTCGTACCAGGATCACATAAGGGTGTAGGGATGTACAAAACAAAAGCACCGTAAAAATTCTTGTTTAATTTAACTCGTCGAGCTGCGATCTCGTACCAGGATCACATAAACGTGTGAGGGTGTACAAAACAAAAGCGTCTTAAAAATGTTTGTTTAATTCCACTCGTCGAAATGCGATCTCGTACCAGGATCACATAAGGGTGTAGGGATGTACAAAACAAAAGCACCGTAAAACTTCTTGTTTAATTTAACTCGTCGAGCTGCGATCTCGTACCAGGATCACATAAACGTGTGAGGGTGTACAAAACAAAAGCGTCTTAAAAATGTTTGTTTAATTCCACTCGTCGAAATGCGATCTCGTACCAGGATCACATAAACGTGTGAGGGTGTACAAAACAAAAGCACCGTAAAAATTCTTGTTTAATTTAACTCGTCGAGCTGCGATCTCGTACCAGGATCACATAAACGTGTGAGGGTGTACAAAACAAAAGCGTCTTAAAAATTTTTGTTTAATTCCACTCGTCGAAATGCGATCTCGTACCAGGATCACATAAGGGTGTAGGGATGTACAAAACAAAAGCACCGTAAAAATTCTTGTTTAATTTAACTCGTCGAGCTGCGATCTCGTACCAGGATCACATAAACGTGTGAGGGTGTACAAAACAAAAGCGTCTTAAAAATTTTGTTTAATTCAACTCGAAGAACTGCGATTTCGTACCAGGATCACATAAACGTGTGAGGGTGTACAAAACAAAAGCGTCTTAAAAATTCTTGTTTAATTTAACTCGTCGAGCTGCGATCTCGTACCAGGATCACATAAACGTGTGAGGGTGTACAAAACAAAAGCGTCTTAAAAATTTTTGTTTAATTCCACTCGTCGAAATGCGATCTCGTACCAGGATCACATAAGGGTGTAGGGATGTACAAAACAAAAGTACCGTAAAAATTCTTGTTTAATTTAACTCGTCGAGCTGCGATCTCGTACCAGGATCACATAAACGTGTGAGGGTGTACAAAACAAAAGCGTCTTAAAAAAATATGTTTAAAACCACTCGTCGAAATGCGATCTCGTACCAGGATCAGATAAACGTGTGAGGGTGTACAAAACAAAAGCGTCTTAAAAATTTTGTTTAATTCAACTCGAAGAACTGCGATTTCGTACCAGGATCACATAAACGTGTGAGGGTGTACAAAACAAAAGCGTCTTAAAAATTTTTGTTTAATTCCACTCGTCGAAATGCGATCTCGTACCAGGATCACATAAGGGTGTAGGGATGTACAAAACAAAAGCACCGTAAAAATTCTTGTTTAATTTAACTCGTCGAGCTGCGATCTCGTACCAGGATCACATAAACGTGTGAGGGTGTACAAAACAAAAGCGTCTTAAAAATTTTGTTTAATTCCACTCGTCGAAATGCGATCTCGTACCAGGATCACATAAGGGTGTAGGGATGTACAAAACAAAAGCACCGTAAAAATTCTTGTTTAATTTAACTCGTCGAGCTGCGATCTCGTACCAGGATCACATAAACGTGTGAGGGTGTACAAAACAAAAGCGTCTTAAAAATTTTTGTTTAATTCCACTCGTCGAAATGCGATCTCGTACCAGGATCACATAAGGGTGTAGGGATGTACAAAACAAAAGTACCGTAAAATTCTTGTTTAATTTAACTCGTCGAGCTGCGATCTCGTACCAGGATCACATAAACGTGTGAGGGTGTACAAAACAAAAGCGTCTTAAAAATTTTTGTTTAATTCCACTCGTCGAAATGCGATCTCGTACCAGGATCACATAAGGGTGTAGGGATGTACAAAACAAAAGTACCGTAAAATTCTTGTTTAATTTAACTCGTCGAGCTGCGATCTCGTACCAGGATCACATAAACGTGTGAGGGTGTACAAAACAAAAGCGTCTTAAAAATTTTTGTTTAATTCCACTCGTCGAAATGCGATCTCGTACCAGGATCACATAAATGTGTAGGGATGTACAAAACAAAAGCGGCGTGAAAATTCTTGTTTAATTTAACTCGTCGAGCTGCGATCTCGTACCAGGATCACATAAACGTGTGAGGGTGTACAAAACAAAAGCGTCTTAAAAATTTTTGTTTAATTCCACTCGTCGAAATGCGATCTCGTACCAGGATCACATAAGGGTGTAGGGATGTACAAAACAAAAGTACCGTAAAATTCTTGTTTAATTTAACTCGTCGAGCTGCGATCTCGTACCAGGATCACATAAACGTGTGAGGGTGTACAAAACAAAAGCGTCTTAAAAATTTTTGTTTAATTCCACTCGTCGAAATGCGATCTCGTACCAGGATCACATAAACGTGTGAGGGTGTACAAAACAAAAGCGTCTTAAAAATTTTTGTTTAATTTAACTCGTCGAACTGCGATCTTGTACCAGGATCACATAAACGTGTGAGGGTGTACAAAACAAAATCGTCTTAAAAATTTTTGTTTAATTCCACTCGTCGAAATGCGATCTCGTACCAGGATCACATAAGGGTGTAGGGATGTACAAAACAAAAGCACCGTAAAAATTCTTGTTTAATTTAACTCGTCGAGCTGCGATCTCGTACCAGGATCACATAAACGTGTGAGGGTGTACAAAACAAAAGCGTCTTAAAAATTTTTGTTTAATTCCACTCGTCGAAATGCGATCTCGTACCAGGATCACATAAGCGTGTAGGGATGTACAAAACAATAGCGTCTTAAAAATTTTTGTTTAATTTAACTCGTCGAGCTGCGATCTCGTACCAGGATCACATAAACGTGTGAGGGTGTACAAAACAAAAGCGTCTTAAAAATTTTTGTTTAATTCCACTCGTCGAAATGCGATCTCGTACCAGGATCACATAAGGGTGTAGGGATGTACAAAACAAAAGCACCGTAAAAATTCTTGTTTAATTTAACTCGTCGAGCTGCGATCTCGTACCAGGATCACATAAACGTGTGAGGGTGTACAAAACAAAAGCGTCTTAAAAATTTTTGTTTAATTCCACTCGTCGAAATGCGATCTCGTACCAGGATCACATAAGGGTGTAGGGATGTACAAAACAAAAGCACCGTAAAAATTCTTGTTTAATTTAACTCGTCGAGCTGCGATCTCGTACCAGGATCACATAAACGTGTGAGGGTGTACAAAACAAAAGCGTCTTAAAAATTTTTGTTTAATTCCACTCGTCGAAATGCGATCTCGTACCAGGATCACATAAGGGTGTAGGGATGTACAAAACAAAAGCACCGTAAAAATTCTTGTTTAATTTAACTCGTCGAGCTGCGATCTCGTACCAGGATCACATAAACGTGTGAGGGTGTACAAAACAAAAGCGTCTTAAAATTTTTGTTTAACTCCACTCGTCGAAATGCGATCTCGTACCAGGATCACATAAACGTGTGAGGGAGTACAATACAAAAGCGTCTTAAAATTCTTGTTTAATTTAACTCGTCGAGCTGCGATCTCGTACCAGGATCACATATACGTGTGAGGGTGTACAAAACAAAAGCGTCTTAAAATTTTTGTTTAACTCCACTCGTCGAAATGCGATCTCGTACCAGGATCACATAAGGGTGTACAAAACAAAATCGTCCTAAAAATTTTGTTTAATTCAACTCGAAGAACTGCGATTTCGTACCAGGATCACATAAACGTGTGAGGGCGTACAAAACAAAAGCGTCTTAAAAATTTTTGTTTAATTTAACTCGTAGAACTGCGATCTCGTACCAGGATCACATAAGGGTGTAGAGATGTACAAAACAAAAGCAGATAAAAATTTCTTGTTTAATTTAACTCGTCGAGCTGGGAACTCGTACCAGGATCACATAAACGTGTGAGGTTGTACAAAACAATAGCGTCTTATTTATTTTTGTTTAATTCCACTCGTCGAAATGCGATCTCGTACCAGGATCACATTAGGGTGTAGGGATGTTCAAAACAAAAGCACCTTTAAAATTCTTGTTTAATTTAACTCGTCGAGCTGCGATCTCGTACCAGGATCACATAAACGTGTGAGTGTGTACAAAACAAAAGCGTCTTAAATTTTTGTTTAATTCCACTCGTCGAAATGCGACCTCATACCAGGATCACATAAACGTGTGAGGGTGTACAAAACAAAAGCGTCTTAAAAATTTTGTTTAATTTAACTCGTCGAGCTGCGATCTCGTACCAGGATCACATAAACGTGCGAGGGTGTACAAAACAATAGCGTCTTAAAATTTTTTTTTTTAATTCCACTCGTCGAAATGCGATCTCGTACCAGGATCACATAAGGGTGTAGGGATGTACAAAACAAAAGCACCGTAAAAATTCTTGTTTAATTTAACTCGTCGAGCTGCGATCTCGTACCAGGATCACATAAACGTGTGAGGGTGTACAAAACAAAAGCGTCTTAAAAATTTTGTTTAATTCCACTCGTCGAAATGCGATCTCGTACCAGGATCACATAAGGGTGTAGGGATGTACAAAACAAAAGCACCGTAAAAATTCTTGTTTAATTTAACTCGTCGAGCTGCGAACTTGTACCAGGATCACATAAACGTGTGAGGGTGTACAAAACAAAAGCGTCTTAAATTTTTTGTTTAATTCCACTCGTCGAAATGCGATCTCGTACCAGGATCACATAAACGTGTGAGGGTGTACAAAACAAAAGCGTCTTAAACATTTTTGTTTAATTCCACTCGTCGAAATGCGATCTCGTACCAGGATCACATAAACGTGTGAGGGTGTACAAAACAAAAGCACCTTAAAAATTCTTGTTTAATTTAACTCGTCGAGCTGCGATCTCGTACCAGGATCACATAAACGTGTGAGGGTGTACAAAACAAAAGCGTCTTAAAAATTTTTGTTTAATTCCACTCGTCGAAATGCGATCTCGTACCAGGATCACATAAGGGTGTAGGGATGTACAAAACAAAAGCACCGTAAAAATTCTTGTTTAATTTAACTCGTCGAGCTGCGATCTCGTACCAGGATCACATAAACGTGTGAGGGTGTACAAAACAAAAGCGTCTTAAAAATTTTTGTTTAATTCCACTCGTCGAAATGCGATCTCGTACCAGGATCACATAAGGGTGTAGGGATGTACAAAACAAAAGCACCGTAAAAATTCTTGTTTAATTTAACTCGTCGAGCTGCGATCTCGTACCAGGATCACATAAACGTGTGAGGGTGTACAAAACAAAAGCGTCTTAAAAATTTTTGTTTAATTCCACTCGTCGAAATGCGATCTCGTACCAGGATCACATAAGGGTGTAGGGATGTACAAAACAAAAGTACCGTAAAATTCTTGTTTAATTTAACTCGTCGAGCTGCGATCTCGTACCAGGATCACATAAACGTGTGAGGGTGTACAAAACAAAAGCGTCTTAAAAATTTTTGTTTAATTCCACTCGTCGAAATGCGATCTCGTACCAGGATCACATAAGGGTGTAGGGATGTACAAAACAAAAGCACCGTAAAAATTCTTGTTTAATTTAACTCGTCGAGCTGCGATCTCGTACCAGGATCACATAAACGTGTGAGGGTGTACAAAACAAAAGCGTCTTAAAAATTTTTGTTTAATTCCACTCGTCGAAATGCGATCTCGTACCAGGATCACATAAGGGTGTAGGGATGTACAAAACAAAAGCACCGTAAAATTCTTGTTTAATTTAACTCGTCGAGCTGCGAACTCGTACCAGGATCACATAAACGTGTGAGGGTGTACAAAACAAAAGCGTCTAAAAATTTTTGTTTAATTCCACTCGTCGAAATGCGATCTCGTACCAGGATCACATAAGGGTGTAGGGATGTACAAAACAAAAGCACCGTAAAAATTCTTGTTTAATTTAACTCGTCGAGCTGCGATCTCGTACCAGGATCACATAAACGTGTGAGGGTGTACAAAACAAAAGCGTCTTAAAAATTTTTGTTTAATTCCACTCGTCGAAATGCGATCTCGTACCAGGATCACATAAGGGTGTAGGGATGTACAAAACAAAAGCACCGTAAAATTCTTGTTTAATTTAACTCGTCGAGCTGCGATCTCGTACCAGGATCACATAAACGTGTGAGGGTGTACAAAACAAAAGCGTCTTAAAAATTTTTGTTTAATTCCACTCGTCGAAATGCGATCTCGTACCAGGATCACATAAGGGTGTAGGGATGTACAAAACAAAAGCACCGTAAAAATTCTTGTTTAATTTAACTCGTCGAGCTGCGATCTCGTACCAGGATCACATAAACGTGTGAGGGTGTACAAAACAAAAGCGTCTTAAAAATTTTTGTTTAATTCCACTCGTCGAAATGCGATCTCGTACCAGGATCACATAAGCGTGTAGGGATGTACAAAACAAAATCGTCTTAAAAACATTTGTTTAATTCCACTCGTCGAGCTGCGATCTCGTACCAGGATCACATAAACGTGTGAGGGTGTACAAAACAAAAGCGTCTTAAAAATGTTTGTTTAATTCCACTCGTCGAAATGCGATCTCGTACCAGGATCACATAAACGTGTGAGGGTGTACAAAACAAAAGCGTCTTAAAAATTCTTGTTTAATTTAACTCGTCGAGCTGCGATCTCGTACCAGGATCACATAAACGTGTGAGGGTGTACAAAACAAAAGCGTCTTAAAAATTTTTGTTTAATTCCACTCGTCGAAATGCGATCTCGTACCAGGATCACATAAGCGTGTAGGGATGTACAAAACAAGAGCGTCTTAAAAATTTTTGTTTAATTCCACTCGTCGAAATGCGATCTCGTACCAGGATCACATAAGCGTGTAGGGATGTACAAAACAAGAGCGTCTTAAAAATTTTTGTTTAATTCCACTCGTCGAAATGCGATCTCGTACCAGGATCACATAAGCGTGTAGGGATGTACAAAACAAAAGCGTCTTAAAAATTTTTGTTTAATTCCACTCGTCGAAATGCGATCTCGTACCAGGATCACATAAACGTGTGAGGGTGTACAAAACAAAAGCGTCTTAAAAATTTTTGTTTAATTCCACTCGTCGAAATGCGATCTCGTACCAGGATCACATAAGGGTGTAGGGATGTACAAAACAAAAGCACCGTAAAAATTCTTGTTTAATTTAACTCGTCGAGCTGCGATCTCGTACCAGGATCACATAAACGTGTGAGGGTGTACAAAACAAAAGCGTCTTAAAAATTTTTGTTTAATTCCACTCGTCGAAATGCGATCTCGTACCAGGATCACATAAGGGTGTAGGGATGTACAAAACAAAAGCACCGTAAAAATTCTTGTTTAATTTAACTCGTCGAGCTGCGATCTCGTACCAGGATCACATAAACGTGTGAGGGTGTACAAAACAAAAGCGTCTTAAAAATTTTTGTTTAATTCCACTCGTCGAAATGCGATCTCGTACCAGGATCACATAAACGTGTGAGGGTGTACAAAACAAAAGCGTCTTAAACATTTTTGTTTAATTCCACTCGTTGAAATGCGATCTCGTACCAGGATCACATAAGCGTGTAGGGATGTACAAAACAAAAGCACCGTAAAAATTCTTGTTTAATTTAACTCGTCGAGCTGCGATCTCGTACCAGGATCACATAAACGTGTGAGGGTGTACAAAACAAAAGCGTCTTAAAAATTTTTGTTTAATTCCACTCGTCGAAATGCGATCTCGTACCAGGATCACATAAACGTGTGAGGGTGTACAAAACAAAAGCGTCTTAAACATTTTTGTTTAATTTAACTCGTCGAGCTGCGAACTTGTACCAGAATCACATAAACGTGTGAGAGTGTACAAAACAAAAGCGTCTTAAATTTTTTGTTTAATTCCACTCGTCGAAATGCGATCTCGTACCAGGATCACATAAACGTGTGAGGGTGTACAAAACAAAAGCGTCTTAAACATTTTTGTTTAATTCCACTCGTCGAAATGCGATCTCGTACCAGGATCACATAAACGTGTGAGGGTGTACAAAACAAAAGCGTCTTAAAAATGTTTGTTTAATTCCACTCGTCGAAATGCGATCTCGTACCAGGATCACATAAACGTGTGAGGGAGTACAAAACAAAAGCGTCTTAAACAATTTTGTTTAATTTAACTCGTCGAAATGCGATCTCGTACCAGGATCACATAAACGTGTGAGGGTGTACAAAACAAAAGCGTCTTAAAAATTTTTGTTTAATTCCACTCGTCGAAATGCGATCTCGTACCAGGATCACATAAACGTGTGAGAGTGTACAAAACAAAAGCGTCTTAAACATTTTTGTTTAATTCCACTCGTCGAAATGCGATCTCGTACCAGGATCACATAAACGTGTGAGGGTGTACAAAACAAAAGCGTCTTAAAAATTTTTGTTTAATTTAACTCGTAGAACTGCGATCTCGTACCAGGATCACATAAACGTGTGAGGGTGTACAAAACAATAGCGTCTTACATATTTTAGTTTAATTCCACTCGTCGAAATGCGATCTCGTACCAGGATCACATAAGGGTGTAGAGATGTACAAAACAAAAGCACCGTAAAAATTCTTGTTTAATTTAACTCGTCGAGCTGCGATCTCGTACCAGGATCACATAAACGTGTGAGGGTGTACAAAACAAAAGCGTCTTAAAAATTTTTGTTTAATTCCACTCGTCGAAATGCGATCTCGTACCAGGATCACATAAGGGTGTAGGGATGTACAAAACAAAAGCACCGTAAAAATTCTTGTTTAATTTAACTCGTCGAGCTGCGATCTCGTACCAGGATCACATAAACGTGTGAGGGTGTACAAAACAAAAGCGTCTTAAAATTTTTGTTTAATTCCACTCGTCGAAATGCGATCTCGTACCAGGATCACATAAGGGTGTAGGGATGTACAAAACAAAAGTACCGTAAAAATTCTTGTTTAATTTAACTCGTCGAGCTGCGATCTCGTACCAGGATCACATAAACGTGTGAGGGTGTACAAAACAAAAGCGTCTTAAAATTTTTTGTTTAATTCCACTCGTCGAAATGCGATCTCGTACCAGGATCACATAAGGGTGTAGGGATGTACAAAACAAAAGCACCGTAAAAATTCTTGTTTAATTTAACTCGTCGAGCTGCGATCTCGTACCAGGATCACATAAACGTGTGAGGGTGTACAAAACAAAAGCGTCTTAAAATTTTTTGTTTAATTCCACTCGTCGAAATGCGATCTCGTACCAGGATCACATAAGGGTGTAGGGATGTACAAAACAAAAGTACCGTAAAAATTCTTGTTTAATTTAACTCGTCGAGCTGCGATCTCGTACCAGGATCACATAAACGTGTGAGGGTGTACAAAACAAAAGCGTCTTAAAATTTTTTGTTTAATTCCACTCGTCGAAATGCGATCTCGTACCAGGATCACATAAGGGTGTAGGGATGTACAAAACAAAAGCACCGTAAAAATTCTTGTTTAATTTAACTCGTCGAGCTGCGATCTCGTACCAGGATCACATAAACGTGTGAGGGTGTACAAAACAAAAGCGTCTTAAACATTTTTGTTTAATTCCACTCGTCGAAATGCGATCTCGTACCAGGATCACATAAGCGTGTAGGGATGTACAAAACAAAAGCGTCTTAAAAATTTTTGTTTAGTTTAACTCGTCGAGCTGCGAACTTGTACCAGGATCACATAAACGTGTGAGGGTGTACAAAACAAAAGCGTCTTAAACATTTTTGTTTAATTCCACTCGTCGAAATGCGATCTCGTACCAGGATCACATAAACGTGTGAGTGTGTACAAAACAAAATCGTCTAAAAAATTTTTGTTTAATTCCACTCGTCGAGCTGCGATCTCGTACCAGGATCACATAAACGTGTGAGGGTGTACAAAACAAAAGCGTCTTAAAATTTTTTGTTTAATTCCACTCGTCGAAATGCGATCTCGTACCAGGATCACATAAGGGTGTAGGGATGTACAAAACAAAAGCACCGTAAAAATTCTTGTTTAATTTAACTCGTCGAGCTGCGATCTCGTACCAGGATCACATAAACGTGTGAGGGTGTACAAAACAAAAGCGTCTTAAAAATTTTTGTTTAATTCCACTCGTCGAAATGCGATCTCGTACCAGGATCACATAAACGTGTGAGGGTGTACAAAACAAAAGCGTCTTAAAAATTTTTGTTTAATTCCACTCGTCGAAATGCGATCTCGTACCAGGATCACATAAGGGTGTAGGGATGTACAAAACAAAAGTACCGTAAAAATTCTTGTTTAATTTAACTCGTCGAGCTGCGATCTCGTACCAGGATCACATAAACGTGTGAGGGTGTACAAAACAAAAGCGTCTTAAAAATGTTTGTTTAATTCCACTCGTCGAAATGCGATCTCGTACCAGGATCACATAAACGTGTGAGGATGTACAAAACAAAAGCGTCTTAAAAATTTTTGTTTAATTTAACTCGTCGAGCTGCGATCTCGTACCAGGATCACATAAACGTGTGAGGGTGTACAAAACAAAAGCGTCTTAAAAATTTTTGTTTAATTCCACTCGTCGAAATGCGATCTCGTACCAGGATCACATAAGCGTGTAGGGATGTACAAAACAAAAGCACCGTAAAAATTCTTGTTTAATTTAACTCGTCGAGCTGCGATCTCGTACCAGGATCACATAAACGTGTGAGGGTGTACAAAACAAAAGCGTCTTAAAAATGTTTGTTTAATTCCACTCGTCGAAATGCGATCTCGTACCAGGATCACATAAGGGTGTAGGGATGTACAAAACAAAAGCACCGTAAAAATTCTTGTTTAATTTAACTCGTCGAGCTGCGATCTCGTACCAGGATCACATAAACGTGTGAGGGTGTACAAAACAAAAGCGTCTTAAAAATTTTTGTTTAATTCCACTCGTCGAAATGCGATCTCGTACCAGGATCACATAAACGTGTGAGGGTGTACAAAACAAAAGCGTCTTAAAAATTTTTGTTTAATTCCACTCGTCGAAATGCGATCTCGTACCAGGATCACATAAGGGTGTAGGGATGTACAAAACAAAAGTACCGTAAAAATTCTTGTTTAATTTAACTCGTCGAGCTGCGATCTCGTACCAGGATCACATAAACGTGTGAGGGTGTACAAAACAAAAGCGTCTTAAATTTTTTGTTTAATTCCACTCGTCGAAATGCGATCTCGTACCAGGATCACATAAACGTGTGAGGGTGTACAAAACAAAAGCGTCTTAAAAATTTTTGTTTAATTTAACTCGTCGAACTGCGATCTCGTACCAGGATCACATAAACGTGTGAGGGTGTACAAAACAAAAGCGTCTTAAAAATTTTTGTTTAATTCCACTCGTCGAAATGCGATCTCGTACCAGGATCACATAAGGGTGTAGGGATGTACAAAACAAAAGCACCGTAAAAATTCTTGTTTAATTTAACTCGTCGAGCTGCGATCTCGTACCAGGATCACATAAACGTGTGAGGGTGTACAAAACAAAAGCGTCTTAAAAATTTTTGTTTAATTCCACTCGTCGAAATGCGATCTCGTACCAGGATCACATAAGGGTGTAGGGATGTACAAAACAAAAGCACCGTAAAAATTCTTGTTTAATTTAACTCGTCGAGCTGCGATCTCGTACCAGGATCACATAAACGTGTGAGGGTGTACAAAACAAAAGCGTCTTAAAAATTTTTGTTTAATTCCACTCGTCGAAATGCGATCTCGTACCAGGATCACATAAGGGTGTAGGGATGTACAAAACAAAAGTACCGTAAAAATTCTTGTTTAATTTAACTCGTCGAGCTGCGATCTCGTACCAGGATCACATAAACGTGTGAGGGTGTACAAAACAAAAGCGTCTTAAAAATTTTTGTTTAATTCCACTCGTCGAAATGCGATCTCGTACCAGGATCACATAAACGTGTGAGGGTGTACAAAACAAAAGCGTCTTAAACATTTTTGTTTAATTCCACTCGTCGAAATGCGATCTCGTACCAGGATCACATAAACGTGTAGGGATGTACAAAACAAAAGCGTCTTAAAAATTCTTGTTTAATTTAACTCGTCGAGCTGCGATCTCGTACCAGGATCACATAAACGTGTGAGGGTGTACAAAACAAAAGCGTCTTAAAAATTTTTGTTTAATTCCACTCGTCGAAATGCGATCTCGTACAAGGATCACATAAACGTGTGAGGGTGTACAAAACAAAAGCGTCTTAAACATTTTTGTTTAATTCCACTCGTCGAGCTGCGAACTTGTACCAGGATCACATAAACGTGTGAGGGTGTACAAAACAAAAGCGTCTTAAAAATTTTTGTTTAATTCCACTCGTCGAAATGCGATCTCGTACCAGGATCACATAAGGGTGTAGGGATGTACAAAACAAAAGCACCGTAAAAATTCTTGTTTAATTTAACTCGTCGAGCTGCGATCTCGTACCAGGATCACATAAACGTGTGAGGGTGTACAAAACAAAAGCGTCTTAAAAATTTTTGTTTAATTCCACTCGTCGAAATGCGATCTCGTACCAGGATCACATAAGCGTGTTTTGTTGTACAAAACAAAAGCGTCTTAAAAATTTTTGTTTAATTTAACTCGTCGAGCTGCGATCTCGTACCAGGATCACATAAACGTGTGAGGGTGTACAAAACAAAAGCGTCTTAAAAATTTTTGTTTAATTCCACTCGTCGAAATGCGATCTCGTACCAGGATCACATAAACGTGTGAGGGTGTACAAAACAAAAGCGTCTTAAACATTTTTGTTTAATTCCACTCGTCGAAATGCGATCTCGTACCAGGATCACATAAACGTGTGAGGGTGTACAAAACAAAAGCGTCTTAAACATTTTTGTTTAATTCCACTCGTCGAAATGCGATCTCGTACCAGGATCACATAAGGGTGTAGGGATGTATAAAACAAAAGTACCGTAAAAATTCTTGTTTAATTTAACTCGTCGAGCTGCGATCTCGTACCAGGATCACATAAACGTGTGAGGGTGTACAAAACAAAAGCGTCTTAAACATTTTTTTTTAATTCCACTCGTCGAAATGCGATCTCGTACCAGGATCACATAAGGGTGTAGGGATGTACAAAACAAAAGCACCGTAAAAATTCTTGTTTAATTTAACTCGTCGAGCTGCGATCTCGTACCAGGATCACATAAACGTGTGAGGGTGTACAAAACAAAAGCGTCTTAAAAATGTTTGTTTAATTCCACTCGTCGAAATGCGATCTCGTACCAGGATCACATAAGGGTGTAGGGATGTACAAAACAAAAGTACCGTAAAAATTCTTGTTTAATTTAACTCGTCGAGCTGCGATCTCGTACCAGGATCACATAAACGTGTGAGGGTGTACAAAACAAAAGCGTCTTAAAAATGTTTGTTTAATTCCACTCGTCGAAATGCGATCTCGTACCAGGATCACATAAGGGTGTAGGGATGTACAAAACAAAAGCACCGTAAAAATTCTTGTTTAATTTAACTCGTAGAACTGCGATCTCGTACCAGGATCACATAAACGTGTGAGGGCGTACAAAACAAAAGCGTCTTACATATTTTAGTTTAATTCCACTCGTCGAAATGCGATCTCGTACCAGGATCACATAAGTGTGTAGGGATGTACAAAACAAAAGTACCGTAAAAATTCTTGTTTAATTTAATTCGTCGAGCTGCGATCTCGTACCAGGATCACATAAACGTGTGAGGGTGTACAAAGCAAAAGCGTCTTAAAAATTTTTGTTTAATTCCACTCGTCGAAATGCGATCTCGTACCAGGATCACATAAACGTGTGAGGGTGTACAAAACAAAATCGTCTTAAAAATTTTTGCTTAATTCCACTCGTCGAGCTGCGATCTCGTACCAGGATCACATAAACGTGTGAGGGTGTACAAAACAAAAGCGTCTTAAAAATTTTTGTTTAATTCCACTCGTCGAAATGCGATCTCGTACCAGGATCACATAAGGGTGTAGGGATGTACAAAACAAAAGTACCGTAAAAATTCTTGTTTAATTTAACTCGTCGAGCTGCGATCTCGTACCAGGATCACATAAACGTGTGAGGGTGTACAAAACAAAAGCGTCTTAAAAATTTTTGTTTAATTCCACTCGTCGAAATGCGATCTCGTACCAGGATCACATAAACGTGTGAGGGTGTACAAAACAAAAGCGTCTTAAAAATTTTTGTTTAATTTAACTCGTCGAGCTGCGATCTCGTACCAGGATCACATAAACGTGTGAGGGTGTACAAAACAAAAGCGTCTTAAAAATTTTTGTTTAATTCCACTCGTCGAAATGCGATCTCGTACCAGGATCACATAAGGGTGTAGGGATGTACAAAACAAAAGCACCGTAAAAATTCTTGTTTAATTTAACTCGTCGAGCTGCGATCTCGTACCAGGATCACATAAACGTGTGAGGGTGTACAAAACAAAATCGTCTTAAAAATTTTTGCTTAATTCCACTCGTCGAGCTGCGATCTCGTACCAGGATCACATAAACGTGTGAGGGTGTACAAAACAAAAGCGTCTTAAAAATTTTTGTTTAATTCCACTCGTCGAAATGCGATCTCGTACCAGGATCACATAAACGTGTGAGGGTGTACAAAACAAAAGCGTCTTAAAAATTTTTGTTTAATTCCACTCGTCGAGCTGCGATCTCGTACCAGGATCACATAAACGTGTGAGGGTGTACAAAACAAAAGCGTCTTAAAAATTTTTGTTTAATTCCACTCGTCGAAATGCGATCTCGTACCAGGATCACATAAGCGTGTAGGGATGTACAAAACAAAAGCACCGTAAAATTTCTGTTTCTATTTAACTAGTCTATCTGAGTTCTCTTACCTGGATCACATAATCGTGGGAGGGTGTACAAAACCAAATGGTCTTAAATATTTGTTTAATTCCACTCGTCGAAATGCGATCTCGTACCAGGATCACATAAACGTGTGAGGGTGTACAAAACAAAAGCGTCTTAAACATTTTTGTTTAATTTAACTCGTCGAGCTGCGATTTCGTACCAGGATCACATAAACGTGTGAGGGTGTACAAAACAAAAGCGTCTTAAACATTTTTGTTTAATTCCACTCGTTGAAATGCGATCTCGTACCAGGATCACATAAGCGTGTAGGGATGTACAAAACAAAAGCACCGTAAAAATTCTTGTTTAATTTAACTCGTCGAGCTGCGATCTCGTACCAGGATCACATAAACGTGTGAGGGTGTACAAAACAAAAGCGTCTTAAAAATTTTTGTTTAATTCCACTCGTCGAAATGCGATCTCGTACCAGGATCACATAAACGTGTGAGGGATGTACAAAACAACAGCGCCTAAAAATTTTTGCTTAATTCCACTCGTCGAGCTGCGATCTCGTACCAGGATCACATAAACGTGTGAGGGTGTACAAAACAAAATCGTCTAAAAATTTTTTTTAAATTCCACTCGTCGAAATGCGATCTCGTACCAGGATCACATAAGCGTGTAGGGATGTACAAAACAAAAGCACCGTAAAAATTCTTGTTTAATTTAACTCGTCGAGCTGCGATCTCGTACCAGGATCACATAAACGTGTGAGGGTGTACAAAACAAAAGCGTCTTAAAAATTTTTGTTTAATTCCACTCGTCGAAATGCGATCTCGTACCAGGATCACATAAACGTGTGAGGGTGTACAAAACAAAAGCGTCTTAAAAATTTTTGTTTAATTCCACTCGTCGAAATGCGATCTCGTACCAGGATCACATAAACGTGTGAGGGTGTACAAAACAAAATCGTCTAAAAATTTTTTTTTAAATTCCACTCGTCGAAATGCGATCTCGTACCAGGATCACATAAGCGTGTAGGGATGTACAAAACAAAAGCACCGTAAAAATTCTTGTTTAATTTAACTCGTCGAGCTGCGATCTCGTACCAGGATCACATAAACGTGTGAGGGTGTACAAAACAAAAGCGTCTTAAAAATTTTTGTTTAATTCCACTCGTCGAAATGCGATCTCGTACCAGGATCACATAAACGTGTGAGGGTGTACAAAACAAAAGCGTCTTAAAAATTTTTGTTTAATTCCACTCGTCGAGCTGCGATCTCGTACCAGGATCACATAAACGTGTGAGGGTGTACAAAACAAAAGCGTCTTAAAAATTTTTGTTTAATTCCACTCGTCGAAATGCGATCTCGTACCAGGATCACATAAGCGTGTAGGGATGTACAAAACAAAAGCACCGTAAAAATTCTTGTTTAATTTAACTCGTCGAGCTGCGATCTCGTACCAGGATCACATAAACGTGTGAGGGTGTACAAAACAAAAGCGTCTTAAAAATTTTTGTTTAATTCCACTCGTCGAAATGCGATCTCGTACCAGGATCACATAAACGTGTGAGGGTGTACAAAACAAAATCGTCTTAAAAATTTTTGCTTAATTCCACTCGTCGAGCTGCGATCTCGTACCAGGATCACATAAACGTGTGAGGGTGTACAAAACAAAAGCGTCTTAAAATTTTTTGTTTAATTCCACTCGTCGAAATGCGATCTCGTACCAGGATCACATAAGGGTGTAGGGATGTACAAAACAAAAGCACCGTAAAAATTCTTGTTTAATTTAACTCGTCGAGCTGCGATCTCGTACCAGGATCACATAAACGTGTGAGGGTGTACAAAACAAAAGCGTCTTAAAAATTTTTGTTTAATTCCACTCGTCGAAATGCGATCTCGTACCAGGATCACATAAACGTGTGAGGGTGTACAAAACAAAAGCGTCTTAAAAATTTTTGTTTAATTTAACTCTTAGAACTGCGATCTCGTACCAGGATCACATAAACGTGTGAGGGTGTACAAAACAAAAGCGTCTTAAAAATTTTTGTTTAATTCCACTCGTCGAAATGCGATCTCGTACCAGGATCACATAAACGTGTGAGGGTGTACAAAACCAAATCGTCTTAAAAATTTTTGTTTAATTCCACTCGTCGAGCTGCGATCTCGTACCAGGATCACATAAACGTGTGAGGGTGTACAAAACAAAAGCGTCTTAAACATTTTTGTTTAATTCCACTCGTTGAAATGCGATCTCGTACCAGGATCACATAAGCGTGTAGGGATGTACAAAACAAAAGCACCGTAAAAATTCTTGTTTAATTTAACTCGTCGAGCTGCGATCTCGTACCAGGATCACATAAACGTGTGAGGGTGTACAAAACAAAAGCGTCTTAAAAATTTTTGTTTAATTCCACTCGTCGAAATGCGATCTCGTACCAGGATCACATAAACGTGTGAGGGTGTACAAAACAAAAGCGTCTTAAAAATTTTTGTTTAATTCCACTCGTCGAGCTGCGATCTCGTACCAGGATCACATAAACGTGTGAGGGTGTACAAAACAAAAGCGTCTTAAAAATTTTTGTTTAATTCCACTCGTCGAAATGCGATCTCGTACCAGGATCACATAAGCGTGTAGGGATGTACAAAACAAAAGCACCGTAAAAATTCTTGTTTAATTTAACTCGTCGAGCTGCGATCTCGTACCAGGATCACGTAAACGTGTGAGGGTGTACAAAACAAAAGCGTCTTAAAAATGTTTGTTTAATTCCACTCGTCGAAATGCGATCTCGTACCAGGATCACATAAACGTGTGAGGGTGTACAAAACAAAAGCGTCTTAAACATTTTTGTTTAATTCCACTCGTCGAGCTGCGAACTTATACCAGGATCACATAAACGTGTGAGGGTGTACAAAACAAAAGCGTCTTAAAAATTTTTGTTTAATTCCACTCGTCGAAATGCGATCTCGTACCAGGATCACATAAGGGTGTAGGGATGTACAAAACAAAAGCACCGTAAAAATTCTTGTTTAATTTAACTCGTCGAGCTGCCTTCTTGTACCAGGATCACATAAACGTGTGAGGGTGTACAAAACAAAAGCGTCTTAAAAATTTTTGTTTAATTCCACTCGTCGAAATGCAATCTCGTACAAGGATCACATAAACATGTGAGGGTGTACAAAACAAAAGCGTCTTAAAAATTTTTGTTTAATTTAACTCGTCGAACTGCGATCTTGTACCAGGATCACATAAACGTGTGAGGGTGTACAAAACAAAATCGTCTTAAAAATTTTTGTTTAATTCCACTCGTCGAAATGCGATCTCGTACCAGGATCACATAAACGTGTGAGGGTGTACAAAACAAAAGCGTCTTAAAAATTTTTGTTTAATTCCACTCGTCGAAATGCGATCTCGTACCAGGATCACATAAACGTGTGAGGGTGTACAAAACAAAAGCGTCTTAAAAATTTTTGTTTAATTCCACTCGTCGAAATGCGATCTCGTACCAGGATCACATAAGCGTGTAGGGATGTACAAAACAAAAGCACCGTAAAAATTCTTGTTTCTTGCTTTTTCCGCGGTCTTCTGTATGTGTTGTCCAAAACATAGACTACGGTCAATCCAGACCCCCAAGTATTTGACCGCATTCCCGGGTTCTACCGTCACCTTCCCTAGCCGAACGTTCATCTGTCGCAATTTTCTTTTTCCCGTCTGTTTTGTCAGCCACCAAGCTAAGTCCCTTATTCAAAATGTCGTCAATTTGTCGAATTGGGTAGTATGCCGATTTTAATTGAGGATTTACTGCTATTTTATAATCAACACACAGCCTTACCTTACCATTAGGTTTCAGAATGATTACAAGAGGTGATCCCCCGTCGCTCATGTTTACTCTTGTTATAATACCATGCCTTTCAAGTTCGTCCAATTCTTCTTCAACCTTTTCACGTAATGCATACGGTACTTCTCTTTCTTTGATAAAAACTGGCTTAACATTTTCACGTACTTTGAGACAACATGTGATACTACCCAACTTTTGATTCGAATATTTTAGCATATTTTTGATTATTGTGGAAATTGGATCAAGAGAATGAATTTGTGCGTTCGCCGTTTTTTCATCAATTTCTGTTAGAAGATGACATATCCAGGCACGTCCCAGAAGTGGTGAAAATCTAGAAGGAACAATGCACATACTTAATTGCCATTGTTTGATGTCTTTTACATTCCACAAGAACTTCAACTATACCTAAGGGTTCGAAGACACTAGATCTGAAATTAACGAAAATGTATGTCAGTTGGTTGGAGCTGAGCCTTCAACTTTAATTTGGTTGTTCTCTTCTGGTAAAAAAGTAAATCTTGCTCCAGAGTCAACTTCGAATATTTGACTTTTACCTTCTATTAAAACATTAATAAAATACTTAGCTGTGTCATTCCTTCTTGAAGATTTTTCAAAAGTATCGATTATCGTATTGATTCCTTCAAATTCTTCAATTGAAGTTACATTGACATAATTTATTGAAGTTTTTGGATTCTCTTGAATATGATTGACATTTTTATTTGATTTCTCTCTTTTTTAGCTGTACTTATTTAATTCATCTGCTGCTCTTTCTTAATCAGAGACGTTTCGTCGTTTTGGGGATAATTTTTCAACGATTATTTCTGGAAAACTAGAGTGCATAAATTTTTTCTAATATTTTCCCCATGTTCTGTGATGTGTATTCTTTCTTTGTCGGTGTATTCAAGAATCGCTCTGTATATTTATTTTTCGTTAAACATTCCAAAATCCGCGTTTGCTAATCCAAGTGCAAGTCAAAATTCAAATAAAGAATACAGACATGTCGCCGTCAAAAAGGATCCTAATTTTTTCCTGAATAAGATTCCTTAACAGCTGTTGGGTACTTATTATAAAAGGAAATGACAACTTAATAGCACGACTTCTAATGTGGGGATAATTTCCAATATGGGGATGTTTCTGAGCACAGACATCCACACGCAAACTTTACCTATTGCTCTTCAATATGAAAAATGTAGGTAAACAAAAAATAAGTCATTTTTATTATAATATATACGGTATATTTGATTATTCTTTATATTCTGAATTTCAAATGTTAATTAACATCAAATTTCCCTCTTTTTTTAATCCGCCAACCAAATATCTGACGTGCAGTCACCTCCAGGATATCTGAAAACAAAAGTTTTCACATCAGCTTCAGTAATTTATAAATTGGAAATTCATTTATACCGCATTTCGTGAGCTAATAGTGGCCCATCTGGCCCATCCCCAAAATCGACAAGGAAATTTTTATCCAGTGTTATTCCGCCGTTTTCGACATCGACGTCCAGCTTCACCAAAAAACTGCCGTGTTTAATACTCTCCGGATAAAACTGTTTATCCCACGGTGAAAACAAACTTGACGAGACATACAGTCGTTTCCCGTCCAAGGATAACTGCAGCATTTGGGGACCACCATAGAGGCGTTTTCCTTTAATGAAGATCGGTTCTTTTGGAGCAGTCGGTTCAGGGTCGTCAAGTACTTTTACTTTTGGATCGTTCAGAATTATTCCGCCCAAAAATACTTGACCTAGAAAAAGAAATTGATGTTTTTAATCAACAGTTATTAGTTATAAAAAATTGGACTCCTAAGAAGCTAATTGCAATGCATGCAAATCAATGTCAACAAACAGCAAAATTACGAAACTTGTTTTGTTTATTCACGCAATTAGAAGCCATGTACTTTACATAAATCACAACCGTAACTCATTTAGTATCAATTACCTGTCAACTTTGGATTTGCTGGATCTGTGATGTCATACTGTCTAACATCTCCATGTAACCAATTGGAGAAGTAAAGATATTTATCGTCAAGTGATAAAATTATGTCACTCATAAGTCCTAAAAGCGTAGTGTATTGACTGTGTCTTTTTCTACAGATGTTTGGTTCATACTAATACCTTGAATATAATCGCCCACCCAACCAGAAACCTTTTTGGGTTTTACATCAATTACTTTTTCGGCGACCCACTTTCCATCTTTCGGGAAGAACCTGCGTTGATAAAAATTTAGGAAAGACCTATTTTTCTTAGATTTATACTTTACCTGAAGACGTTTGCGTTTACGGCACATCCAACGAAACCTTCGCATGACTTTGGATTGTGAAGGAAACGGACTTCCAAAGGCGCAATGCCATCGTCACCCAAATTAATTTTCTGAATCAGTTTCCTTCCGGCCCAAGAAAAGAAATTCAGTGATCTTCCGTAGATTTTCTCGTCGGCTGGGTGCGATGGAAGGAAGCCAGTTTTAAAAACGCGAGGCGCTCCCCATTCGGACGATACCATAATATCGAAGTGGGGTTGATACCAATAATCGTATCCAAAGCTCGCCGTTTCTCCGACAGTCCAAGTTCCTAACAGAATAAATTTAATTGATTCAGGCCCAGTTGCATAAAACGTAGTTAAACCCTCGATCAAGTTAATTGTGTGATTAAGCAATATCATTGGTGGAAATTTAAACTTTCCTGAGGGGTTAACTAAGTTTTTTAATTCATTTTTGTGTTGTTAACTTTCACCTTTTGTTTTTAACGTCTTTCCATCTATGAGTATGAAGTCTCCTTTTCCGTTTCCTTCAACGTCGCCCAAAACCGATATCATAATTTCCCCGCTGGGTAAACAATGCGTCGTGTGAGGCGTGGCGCAATTGAAACCGTGCATCTCGGCAGATTCAATTACCTGCATTCAAACGTTCGTTGCAACAGTGTAAAATTGATGAAGTAAAAAACACACCTTGTGTATTGAAGGTGCTCTTGGATCTTTGCCCGTATCGACGATGTATACCCTATCAGAACCCAGTGCAGGTAAAACTAACTTGTTCCTCACGGGTACATTACAGCCTTTCTTGACGAAGTGACAACTGGAGCACACGTTCCATCCACTGTGGTGTAACTCGTCATTTGGGCGGTTAGTGTGGAGGCGATGAATTATCTGTTCAAAACCAAATTCTTGGCGTATTATGTTTTCAAGTGGACATATTATACTTGCTTTGCAGTATGTGGGAGATTTGGGATCTACGTCTACCGTCGCCAACAAATCTGTTTTTGTCTCCGAAGGATTGGGTTGAACACAAACGACGTACAGGATTTCCTCTCGAGGTCCATTTTTCATGGCGTCAAGAGGAGAAGCATATCCTGGTCCTGTTCAATAGAAAACATCGAAAAAAATTGAGTAATTAATTTTTCATTTTATAACTTGTTAAAAAATACATCCTATACAAAATAAATAGTATTTAATGTTGAAGGAAAATGCTTCTGGAATTAATATTTATATATTAATTCAAAAGCTAAAAGAACGTAAGCGTCTCTCCTAATGTAGCATATGTATGTACATGAATGTTATTATTTAATACTTAAGACTATCTGAATTTCATGTTAAATAAGGGAAACACTTTTAATATATTGACTACATAAAAGTAAGTGCACATTCATTTAGATAAGGTTCTTTGCCGGCCCTCTTTTACTGAAGCAATAAAATTTCAAACACATTCAAATCGATAACATTTGTATAATCGTTGACCTTAGTCCATGTGTGCCAGCAAACACGTAAACTTTCTGTTGTGAATTTTACTGATAGGATTCTTAAAGAAAACTCTTGGATATTTTTGTAGGGAGATTAATTTACTTAAAATAAAATTTTGTACAGGTTTCTATTTATTAAAAACTTTTGATCTTATTTTTCAGTTTTTAACAAAGTGACGATTATATTTTTATGTCTTTTGTGATTACAACTCATCATTTGAAGTACTGAAAACAAAATTATCAAATTTGTTTACATAAATCATATTTATTTTTAGAAATACCTAATATGAATCTGTTTTGAATGTCTGGGCAGAAGTATTTTTACATTTTAATAAAATCAGAAGTGACTCTGCACTTATAGTATTTGTTCGTATTTTATTTCTAAACTGCATTGATTTTCTCAACTTATTTTGCTATTTCATTAATATTCAATAATTAAATAATTCAGAAGCCAATAAATTTGAACATTTGTCTTACCTCTTTGAAAATAACTTAGGTGCACATTATTTTAATTAATTTACTTTTGAAGTCTAACTTTATCGAATTAACTAAGATTAGGATTAGGTCTAATTTAAAATCGCATATTACAAGGCAAAAAAGTTTCTTATTTCCAAAAGTAATGTTATACCGGATGGGTCCACCGCCTTTTTGTTTCTTCATGACCGCTACATAAGTGGCAAATAAAATAATTTTTTTTCCTACACTAGTAGAAAATTCAATTTTACCGGCTCATCAGAGAGGAGAAAGTGAACGTTTCCACGGCTAGCCCGGCAAAATGAACATAAATGCCTAGCCGAGAAAATAATTTACGAGGCTTTACCACTAGGTGGCGCGACAATAATTTCTGGAATGCATTCTCATCGACATCAAAAAATTAATAAACGTAAGTTTTTTTTAATTTAATTCCACTGGTATTTGGTTTTAAAAAGGATTAAAATTATCAAAAAAAAAAAAAACTCGGCAGCGGTGGAATTCGAACCCATGCCTCCGAAGAGACTGGTGTATTAAACCACCGTCTTGACCGCTTAGCCACACTACTATACGTATTACTGTGTTTTAAAACATCTATAATAATTTTAATAGTAACTCAATTTTAATATTTTTACTTCGAGAAAAAGAACGTTTGTGTGATATTAACAAAATTAATTATAATTGTGTAGGAAAAAAAATAATGTGTAAACCATGGCGGTAAAGCAATTTTCGAGGTCTTGAGAAGTGGCCAGGCTCGGCTGCTCGCCTCGCCTGTCCATATCTTCTCTCGACCTGGAAAACAAGCACTTTACCGCCTCGGTCTACAATATACTATTCTGTATATGATAGATTTTTTTGATTTTTTCATGTTCTGTATGCGTGTCCTCACGGTTATGAGTTCTGCACTTATTTAAAAGAATACACAAACGACAGGAAACGTTTCTCCAAAGCATAACGCCTTATGATAAATCATTTAAAAAATATTTGTCTAAATATTTGCATTAGCAAGGCGATTTTCGTCTGGTTATCAATATCAAAAAACCAATATTGACATGTATTGATAAATAAGTATTTTAAACATAAAAATAAAATACCACACGTATTTCCTTGGATATAAGATCACTTAGCTTTATTTATTGTGATTGCAGTTTCAACAAGTTTACTGTCATTTTCGAACTAAAATAAAGTCGGAGACATGATCGGATTTATACAAAGGTTTTTCTAAACAGATGCAAAGAAATTACAATTGGGGTGGGTAAATTTTAGGAATTAAATACAAGCTTTGAATAAGGCGGTGTATATTAGGTCCGTCTAGTAAATTTAGTTTCGGACCTTTGTTTGCCAGATGTAAAACTTTTACGTTGCTTTCGGAGAAATTATGATTATTTTCTATTAAATGATTTGCGAAAGTTGAATCTGTTTTTTGTAAATTAAACGATCGGATGTGTTCTTGTATTCTTGTATAAAAACTTCTCCCTGTCTGACCTACACTGAGAAAAATATTCACTGTTCTTTATGAAAATGTCCATAAACATTACGAAAAATTTCTATAAAATGAGGGACAAAATAACTGTTTTCTTACAACTAATAAAACGTTCATTCTGAATCACTTTATTTGTTATTATAGAAAGATACTTATATCGACAAAAACATAAGATGTCTGAATGTATTTACGTCTAAAAGATTATTTCATTTAACTTTCCTTAAAATTTACAATGCTGCGTAGAAAAGATCTCATAGGAACACGAAAAGACGCAACTCGTATAAAAATACCGATTGTGAAATTAACGTTCCTTATAAAAAAATCCGAATGCCAACGAAGCAATCTCGCATGCATTTGGTGACAAAGCTTCTTTATTAAAGATTTATTGGCTACGAATAAACTTGCATTTGCTAATATAAGAGAAAAATTATATATTTGTGCTCATAACACTAAATGATTTGAATATTAGTTATTATAACATGAATATTTTCAGTAAAAGCCTTTCTATTTCTGTTAATATATATTGTTCTTAGGGTAAGCATTTATTTGTTGCAATTAAACTTTTGCCATACGTAAACATATTGGTACATAAAAATTAAAGACTCCTACCAAAGATACGCATTTATTTACTCGAGATAAACAGTTAGTTTATCAGTAATTTATCCATTAACAAAATGAGATCAAATAAACTGTTATTTTGTTTCATTTTTCTTAGTGTATATACACGCTTGTACAATCGTTACATTTTAATAAGTAAACACCTGATTTCTTAAGGTACTCTACGGTTTGTATGTTTGTATGTTTGTTGTTAAAATTAAATTGTTATTTTTGTTTATGATTCTGCCTATTTTTTCGCCTACTTCTCTACATTAAGGTTCTACATTCCGAATTATCTTTTAAATTACACAATATTGAATTTGACATTTTAGATGATAAAATCAAACAAACAGTTAGTAAAATAATACACAAAAAATATACCTGACTTTTTTTTATCTCTGAACATACATAAATCTTCCTATGTTCAGTTTCAAAAAAAACATGTCAATGCATTGCAGGATATGGAAGCAATCTCCTAGCCGTCACCTAGCAATCTTCAACAAAATAAATGTACTGTCAGTGTCAATTATGAAATGTCATGATTTAAATTCCGAAATCTTAAGAAAATCTTTGTAAGTGTAAGATAATTGCTTAGCACGTTGTTTAAAACATGAAGAAGAACATTTCGAACATTTATTACGGTGTTTTTGTTAACAAAATAAATTTTAAAATGACTTTACAGAAACTCGTTAGCTGGTTACTAGTTACTAGGTAGCTGGTATACCCTTGCAATGTATTGACTCGATTTTTCTAAAACTGAACATAGGAATATTTACATTGTATGTTCAGAGTTAAAAAAAAACTCACGATATATGTAACACAAACTAAGAAACTTGATAACTTAACAAAAAACACACATATCCAACATAAATAATAACAACACTAGCAATACAACATTTCATCCCAGAATTAGTAATCTATCGAAAGTAAACTTCTCAGATAAAGAACTAAAATTATTAAGCAAAGGTCCTAACTACGTACCACATATGATCCAAAAGAAATTATAAAGAAACACTAGCAGTACAATCAGAATTAGCATTGACAAATATTCCCAACAGCACCTTAAGTAAAGAAAAAATCGTAAATATTCTAAAAAGCAACAAAACCAAAAAATACTCAGAATTTTCCCAGATACAAAGTATTAACAAAAAAATCAAAGAAAATAAATTAACAGTAACTAAAGCGGACAAAGGGAATACAATAGTTGTCTTACCTCAGACAGAGTACAATAACAAAGTAATGAACTTCATAAACAAAGAAAACATTATAGAGCTAAAAACCGACCCCACTAAACAATTCCAAACACAGATAAAAAATACTATAAAAACCTGCAATGCATTATTATCCAGCAGAGAAAAATCAAGTTTAATACAAATGAATGTTTCAGCACCACGGTTATATGGACTACTAAAAATGCAGGCACCTATTAGACCAGTACCTAGTATCCTTCATAAACTGCCCAGCTAAAAAATTAATCAAGTTTTCAAATAAAACAAACTTTTCTAAACTTCATAAACACACTACATCTCAATATAAAATTCACAGTAAAAACAGAACAAGAAAACAGTCTAAATTTTCTAGATTTAACCATCACTAGAGATAACAACCAATTCAATTTTAATATTTTCCGTAAACCGACATATACAGACACTATTATACCCAACGATTCATTACACCCTAATGTTCAGAAACGTGCGGCATTTAACTCCATGATGCCCAGAGCAATTCACCTACCACTATCTAAAGAGAACCCAGAAAAAGAAATCAAAACCATCAAACAAATAGCAATCAACAACGGATACCCCGTTAATTTAATAGATAACATCTTAACAGCCAAATTGAAAAAACAAACATTCAGTACAATCTATCCCCCTAACAACTCAGATAGAAAACAATACGTGACACTCACATATTTTGGAAAAATTAGCGCGAAAATAGGCAGAATCATAAACAAAAATAACAATTTAATTTTGTCATACAAAACGAGCGATAAAATCTCCAACCTAATCTTCAATGCTAAGAATAAATTAGAGTACCTTAAAAATCAGGTGTTTACTTAATGTAAATTAAAATGTAACGATTGTACAGGCGTGCATATAGGTCAGACGAGGAGAAGTTTTTCTACAAGAATACAAGAACACATCCGATCGTTTAATTTACAAAAAACAGATTCAACTTTCGCAAATCATTTAATAGAAAATAACCATAATTTCTCCGAAAGCAACGTAAACAGAATCTGAGACTTCGATAGGGGGAGAAGAGATGGCAAGCTTCCACCAGGCTATAGTTACTTGAAGAGCTTTCTTTTGTAAGCCAAAGCATTGACCAGAAGCCTAATAAAAAAATTTCTTTATGATCCTCGTATTGTCTCTCAACGCCCCCAAAGACAATTATATTTTTGCAATTGCTCCAAATGCCGTAATAATACAAATATGTGAATATTGAGCAGAAGACATAATTATTTTGTTTAACACCTCATCGCATTCATATGATTTTGATATGAGTTTACAGTTTTGAGCGAAAATTTTAGACTAAATTTTGATTTACTTTTAAGTTTTATTTTGGCGGGAAACTGATTTTATCGTTTAACACCTCATCACACCTCATGTAATCCTGATACAAGTTTACAGTTTGAACGAAAATTTTAGACTAAAGTTTGATTAATATTTAAGTTTTATTTTGGCGGAAAACTGATTTTACCGATTAACAGAGTGATGGCAATTGGGTGAGTCGATAAAAAAACATGTAAATACACGGTATTTACCCCAGTTAACTTTATACACCCAAAAAATGGGTGCAATGGGTATACTTCTATAGCGGGTAAAAGCCATTTATCGGGAAAATAGCCGGGTAAGTATGCGTCCTTTCTGGGTTTCCCCTGTTTTGTTAGCGGTCTCATTTTGCTTGGTTCTGCAAATCCACTATATGTGAATTCTTTCCGATTGAATGTGTCCTAATTTTTAGATAGTATTTTTATCATTTATCATATTTCGTGTGAAAGTAAGAATAGATGTTTTCAGCGTACACATATCAACACTGTCACGCTAAGGGCCTTCACCATGTCGCTCTAAGCCTCCACTATGTCGCGACGGTGCGTCCTTAGCCTTGCGGGGTTGATTGGGGTGCGTAGGTTAATCAGAGGGTAGGCTTTAAAACAATGATTTTAAAAAATTAATACCTCTTTATTACGTTAAATAATAAATTTAGTTGAGTGTGGTTTGTCCGTTAAAAATTGGGGGTGCGGTCCTGGGTCGTTCGCGGCGATTGGGGTTGTTGATTCGTCTAAGACGGAACAGCGGTGGCGTTTCCTTAACCGGGGAAGACTGGCGAAGCTCGGGGCCGGTCCGTGACTGAAGTGGTAGGTCAAGGTCGGTCTCGGTGACAACGTTCCTTGGCTGGAGTGGAGCACGACACATCCTTGCTCAGCCTCTGAGATGATCCTCTTTCTCTTAGGACGGGTTCGGCAATGTTGTCGGCGGCAGTGGCAGATGATGTAACTGCAGCGATGCTTGCTGATGCTGGGGTGGCGACGATGACGATGCTGGGCGGCGGCGTCGGCGATGTTGGGCGTCCCCTCGTAGAGTTGACATTATTGCCTACTGAGTCGATCCGGGTGGCAACGACTACATGACTGCATCACTACATCACTCCCCGACTGGCTTCCCAATTTTGGCCCGCACTTTAAATACACATTTTTTGCCTATTCGAGCGTTGCATTTTTCATCACCTGCTTTGTGTCCGTTTACGTCATTCGTATTCGCTAGTATACGCGCGTGGCCCCGTTTGTAACAAATTCCGCTGATGTGTTATTATGAAATATGAACCTTTACGTTTACGTTGTATCAGTTACCTCCTTATTGTGATTCCATTTCGACACGGTCGCAATTTACCCTCAATTACACAAGTTCGCGTTTAAATACTTTTTATGTTTTTTATTCGCGGAAGAAGAAAAAAACCCTCGTGGTTTTTAGAAAATTCCCCTCGTGACAATACCTTTACATCAAAGTATCGTAAGGCACATTTCATAAATTTTACAGGAGAGGGCTTTTTATATATGTAGATGAATTACATTGCCGCACTTATGGGATGGGTGACGATAATGTAAACTCGTTCATATCGCACTTTTAATAGCAGAAAGATTTATAATATTCGGGTCGAACGTTCCTACACATACTGGGTGCTGTAAAAATGGCGAAACAACGCCAATCTGCAATATTCAGGGACACCCTCTAAGTATGGGAAAATGTTAAAAAAAATTCTATGTGATTCCTTAAAGATTTGAAGGTTATAAGGTTATTTACCAATTCTGAAATTTCAACAATTTTTATAATGAAAGACATAATTAAAATGATGTTCAACAATAATTTTTATTTAAAATCAATAAATAGTACATATTTTACACAAAAATTATCATAAAAATGATCTGGCAACCAAGCTATTAATTATTAAGTAAATTGCATTTAGTTATCTATGAATTTACGTTGACTGAATTTGTATTATTTAATATCAGTTGACAGAAACATAAATATAAGGTAGAATCTTTTTAACATTTTCCCCATGTTCAGAGGGTGTCCCTGAGTAGTGCAGAATGATGCTGTTTCGCTATTCTTACAGCACCCTGTATTTACGATACTTTGGAAAATATGTATCGATATGTTTTCAATTTATATTTTACAGCTTAATTTAAAGTCTGAAAAAGTATATGTATGCAGCCAACATTGCGCTCCCTAGCGTACAAGAATTTTTTCATAAAATGAGCTATTGTTTTCGTTAAACAGAAATAAAAGCAAAATATTTTATACTTACCTATCGCAGACATCTTGTAAGACTTGCGTTGGTAAGAAGTTCACCAGGCCGTTCGCCAACAATAAATTAAATAAATGTTCTCTGATGCCACAGCAACAAAGATAAGTTTTCCACTGCCTAATTGAACGCAGGCTCAATCGCTGTAACCTTGATTCCGCCAAGTTTCAAAATGAGCACGTAAAACAACCGCTGTTTGCATTTTAAGTTTCAAATGCAAATATCGCAATACGCTTTATGTTAACTTATTGTTACTTAAAATATTTATCTAGAAATACCTTAACAGACAAAGATCTATTGCGCAGTTGAAACTGTTTCTCATTTAATACTCATTTAAGTAAGCATTACATCAATATCTAATATTTTAATGAAATTATCAGCAGTAATTGATAATAATTTATTTTTAAACTTCAATATTATTTTAAGAGAAGGATTCTATTACAGTTAGTTCTTGACGTTGTTATTAAATAATTATACGTATTTAGGTAACTTGCTTTCAGTCTGTGTACTTATATACCATAAATTGTTTTGGAAATGTACGAGTTTCAAGACCCTCGCGACTTACTGTCAGTCAGTATACAATCTATGATAAAAACAAAAAAAAATTACCTAGTATTTGTTACAGTGTATATTTCGGTTCATCCCCTCTATGTACAAATTTGAAGGCGTATTTTTTGTGTAAGTCTTTTGAAAGTAAAGATAATTTGAGAAAATTTATTCAGTGTCATTTAGCAATCATGTTTTACGCCTTTCATAAGACCTTTTTCTTCTCTTTCTACAGCAGGAGAGTCCAAGAACATTTTTTCGCCTGGTGTTAAATATTCCATCGGTTTTGTTACAGGTCTGTAAACTGTTTCATTGAGCTTTTGTCGCTCTTTGGACAGGAATCTGTGAACGCATGGGCTTAACAAATCCTTATGAACTTCCATCTCGTGTTTGTTGGTCAACCAACTGACGATCAATCCGACAGGAATCGTTACTAACAATCCTATAACTGCATAGTAGTAGAACGATACTTTGTAAATCCAGAAGGGTTCATGAGTTTCAAGCGATTCCCTAGAAAAGATCCGTCAATATTTCTGCCATTAATTCGCAAAATAACTTTACTTACGTGTAACTCAAACTTATGGTTGTATTACATCCAGAAACACTCAGCGGTTTCGGTTCGTACACTATGTTTTTATATATTATGTGAATCTGGGCTCCGATGCATATCCAAGCCACTATTATTAATCCTGTTATGCTTCCACATAAGGCCCCCTAAAATAACTGGCACATTTTCAAACAGTTTTTATGGTACACACGAGGGTAGTTCAAATTTAACTGGCATTTAAGAAGTGTTATGCTATACCCAAAAGCAAGTGTACTCTGATAACAATACTTTTTACAACTATTGTAGTTACATACAAGTTATCAAAACTTAAATTAGTTAGTTGGGTCTCTTGATAAAAATAAAATGCAAGAACTCCCTTCGTATTTTTTCCATACCTTCGTGTTGGCCATGGGAAACAACATTCCTAAAGTGAAAAGTCCCAGAAGAGGTCCCGTTCCAATCCCAGTCAGACTCATACAAATCTGGAAGACACCTCCGAGGTGCTGTATCACAAAGACCAGGCCCACACATATAAGTCCAACGATAACAACTGTGGCCTTCATGATGTTGCTGGCAGTTTTCTCGGAAAATTTGCGGTCACTCGCCGGCAGTATAAAATCCTCGTAGATTGTTCCTGATAGTGTGTTAAGGCTCGTCGACATGGCACTTCAAATCAATCAAATTATCACGCAATTTACTTATTTATATGCTTCTTATTATTACCTCAAAGCTGTAGTGAAGATGCCAGCTATGAAAAGGCCGGATAGACCTGGTATGCTCGAAGCAACATCCAGTACGTAATATGGGAGTAACTGATCTGGCCTGCTTATTTCGCCAGTTAACGATGGATCACAATCCGAATACTTGGCGAACATAATAAGACCTGAGAAGATACTTACAGACTTTGTGATGATAGTCCCAATAATAAAGAAGACCAGTACACTAGAATTATTAAATCAATTTAGTTAATTTTTTTTGTTCGCGCTTACATTTTAGCGTGATGCATGGTTGGAACCGCCAAAAATCTTTGCACGCTAGCTGGATTAACCCCGAGCAGTGCCACCCACTGGATGGTGATTCCGATAATTATATGATGGAAAGAAGCCCTTAGCGTTGGATCCAAATCCAAACTGTAACCAATCGTCGAATAAATTAAAGGCGACATTCTGCTTTACGTAACTTGCTTAAAAAATTCCAGTCGCTGTCCGCGTTCGGCCTTATCCCAAATCGCTTGGAAACCTCCTGCGGAAGCGACCCCCATGATTAACACCATAAACATTGCTCCCAAAGTAATTATGAATTGTAGCGTATCTGACCAAACTACAGCTTTCAAGCCTCCAATTGTGGTGTAGAAGATACAAAGAAGGCAGATAAATGGGGCTATGTGGTGAATGTTCCAGCCTGTCACTAAAACACAAGGATCACACTAAATCAAACTATAGCCTAAGGTACTGTTTTTGTTGAATAATGCCATCTTCAATTTTTTTGAGTAACAAATTTGAAGGAAGACAACAGCAGTTAGGGACTCAGCATTGATCTACAGGGAAGATCAAAGTTATAACAAATGACGAAAGAGTTATGAACCTAAAAACACTGACAATTTGCACAGGTCTTCCTAAAAAAAGCAAAATCCACAAAAGTATAACAACCACAAGGCAAGTAAGAAGATGATCGCTTCTGCTTTGTCAGTCGGATACCTTTGTCAGTCAGATACCTCTATGGTCTGGGAGGCCAACGAAGTGCGATGAAGACTAAGAAACTGCTGGACAATAACGATCCTAAACCAGGCAAAACCAACCAACATTAACCACCCCCAAAAGCAAGTCTTTTAAGTATGGTAGAGCATTCCACAGCAGGAGTGATTACCAGAAAATAAAACAAGACCTTAAGGAATAAATTGACAGAAGACGTCGAGATCTGGGCAGTAGGAGGGGTTTTGTTTTTCATGATAATATCGGCAAACCCCTTATTTCTTTGACTACTCAAACAGAAATGGTTTGAACTTGCTTGGGACCCCATCTTCCATATTCCCCAAACCTTGCACCAAGCGATAACCATTTGCTTCGATCCTTACAAAATTCATTTAAGGACAATTTGAACGCTTTAAAAATAGTGTAAAGAAGAAAATGGTACAATTACATTTATAAATTTACTTTTGGCAAAGCCAACATCTCTCGTCTTTTCATCAAGGCATCTATCTACCTATCTATCTTGAAATATTTTTTAAAGTTTTCTCCTTTGAGCAAGAATAGCTGGTGAAAGGCAACAATCTTGGTGAGACACAACAAAAAGTGATTGCAACTTACCTTGATTAAAAGCCAATGCAGGAATATAAATAACAATGGGTACATACAGCAAGGAATTGAGTGTGTATAATATAGACGCCATTTTACGTATTCTATCATCAAACCTCAGATTTAAATATTCGTAGTTGCTAGTTAGTTGTAATTTATGAAACACGGGCAAATAAATGTACGCCATGATTATTCCGGTGATTATGATGCTCAAGGTGCACATCCAGTATTGCGTACCATACATGTATACCTCTGCGGGAATACCAAGAAGAGAAATTCCAGAAATGTGGCTGTAAAATGAAATTTTAATAGGTACAAGTTTAGTTGTGTATTACCATCATCAAACCTTGCTGTTAATGACATGGCTATTGGAAATATTCCCATGGTTTTTCCTCCCAACAAATACTCCGCTTTCGATGATTGTTTAGAACCGAAACAACCGAAATATAAACCAATTAATACGCTCAGGCCAAACATCAACCCAAACAAAATGTAATCCGTCCAAGAAAACGATAGAAATTTGGCGGTATGCCTGATACTTCCATTTTCTAGTAGACCTGAAACGTTCTGCATCTGGTGCTTTACTTTTTGAAGACTAAGTGACGAATGATACGCGCAATACTACAACTTGCATTGTCAGTGCAAAATTTTAAATCACCTCGCTGACGCAAAAGTGCAACAGTTTTTTAATATATTTTAAGCAAGTTCATCCCAAATTAGAATCCTAGTGACTGAGGGGGTGGGGAATTTCCAGTGCAAGTTGAATAAGACGTTTACTTTAGCACCATTCACCATTGTTAATGCAGTGATAATTTATGAGTTACAACAGTTGTTTCAGAATAAAGAAAAAAACTGCTTCTGATAAGGACATTTATTATATGGATGTATTTCGTCGTCTCAGACAAAAGTACATCGAACTGGTTTTATCTTGGTTTACCTCGTTATGAAATTTTGAATGAAACGACATTTTATTCAACATAGTTTTGTTTTTTAAATTCAATTCTACAGCTTATAAGTGATTATTAAGTCAATATCCTCGTCCCTTAGTAACTTGGAAAGTATTAATCAAATAAACAACATGACAGTTGGGCATCGGTTTGGTATGTCTTCAAGTTTGCATGTAAATTTGAATGATACTCGAAAATAAATGATAACAACAATGTTTTGGGGGGCAAAAGTAATTTGCACGTATGAACAAATTTATCATTAACATGTGTATTGTATAAAAGTGACTAAAGGTATACAACACAGTCAACAAAGTGCATTAGCGACAAAATCCTATCTAAAAGCTACAAAGCCAAATGCATCAATTACCAAATCAAATACAACCCAATGAAATTCAGGACGTTCCAAGAATATCTGTCAAATTTCAAGAGAGTACCTATTCTTTGAATTGAATAAAAGATCTTCAAATAAGCTAATTGCTACGCGTACCAAAAGGGTTCGCGCAACAACCACTTGTGCGTGGCGGGTAATACCCTGAGGGGAATTCGGTCGAGCCGGTCGGACCTACCTGTGTGGCTCTCTTTTGCGAGGATGCGCTGTCGTCCCAGAAGCTCAGCGGAGACGGTCGTGCAGTGCGAGAATTAAAGCGCACAAGTGTCAACCCGAACAATGGGGGAACTATCCCGATGTTACAATTTATTAGGGCGCCACCTAGCCGTAATGCAGCGATCCTCAAGGTCATGGACCGATGCTAGGAGAGAGTCCAAAATATAAATACTGAGTAGAGCTCCAACACCGAATGGCTCGCCAGAAGGGCAAAGCAGAATGAAAACAACCCCAGACCCCACCAAGGTGAAAGAAAACCCCAGCGTAAGAGTTAACAACAATATATTAACTAAAAGAGAGAAAAGGAAAAGCGCAAACGACAAACAGCGCTCAAGGTTCGGTGCGACAGGCGCTACGAAAAACTATCATAAATTATGTGACTTAGAACAAAACATCAAGCCCAAAGAGCATAACAAATGTACAAGAAAACATTCATGTAAATAAACAATGTATAAACCGCACGCGTACGGGCCCATTCGCGACGTTCACAGAAATTAACCAACCGGGTGTATTAATTATAATAAAATCTAAATTTTCCAAAAACTAGCAATCAAAAATCAACTAAGAATAAAAATGACTGACAACGTTAAGAAGAGGTCACGCCTCTTACAAATTAATAGTTAATAGTATTGAATTAATACCAAGCAAAATTAATAACAATCGCGTTCGGTAACGAAAATAGGAGTGGCCGGTAGCGAAGTACGCTCACACTGCGGATCCCCAGGTCCGTAAGAAGTTTCGTCGCCGCCAAGTCGCAGACGGCGATGGGACAAAACCAAGAGAAAGTAATAAAAATAAAATGGTGTTTAACGATACCAATCAATCCCTCTTTCCCTTCGGTCCGGAGGTCGGCAGTTCGGATACGGCGTCACCAGGGGGGTGGCCGAGTGTGGCTATCCAACCCCAAAAGTCGGTCCGATTCTAGCGATGGGACACGTGCAAAAGGGGGTCAGACGCTACCAGTCGTTCAAGGCCCCAGAGGTCCGCGTGGCGATTTAAAATGGTGAAATGGCGGAGTCACACCACTTGCTATTTGAAAAGGACAAAGGAAAAGAAAATATCGCAATAGAGAATGCAAACACAAATGACCGAAATAAGAATCCCACAAAAGAAAATAGTAACAACAACTTACCCCCTATAAAATACGAGCCGAAAAATCACAGGAAGAGAAGCCTGCCTTTGGCGTGCCAGAAAATTCGGTGTTCACAAGAAATAAATCCGCATAAGCGAAAGGCGCTTGTAAGGCTATAAACGGCCCATCAGCATCCGTGGACACAATCCTCTAACGAGTCCCTATACGCAAACGAAATTCTCAAAATTCCCGAAAGGGACGTCCGACGGAGGTGAACACACGCGGCACGATAATGAAAATGACCAAGACCAAAAATGGCTCCCAGCCGTGCCCCGGAAATGCGACGTCACACGAAGGTTCTAGAATTCAGGAAACCAACCGAAAACCACACATCATAACAAAACTTAATACACGAAAACCCGTCAGAAAATCCTTTCCTAGGTAAAAGAGGAAATGCATCAAAATTAAACTTTAACGTGGAAACTCCGTACTTTGTGCGAAGAGCGAAATACGACACGACAAACACGCACGTCCGTAAATCGACGGTTGGCAACCTTGTCAAGTCTTGCGCTATCAAAACAAAGTGTAAACAAACGCATGCATAAACCAACCGGGCCCCAACGTCGAAGGAAGCGGGCGCAGCGACAGGCACGAAGTCCGCGTAGCGATGCATCGGCGTAAATAGAAAGTAACCAAATGTAGGTGGGCAGAACGCCGACACACGCGATTCGCGTGAAAACAAACGGGGCTCCCAGCGAAATAGAGCAAAATAATTAAAAGTAAAAAAAACGTAACATAATTCGAAAATCCCCCCTTAAGAAGTTGTCCCACTCTAATAATTTGTCTCCCATCAAAATATTCACAGAAAAATAATATCTCGAAAACTCGGAGAAAGATAAAGCTCTTGTAATTTGGCCGCCTATTTTTGGAACACCCGATATATATTTTCGAGCAAAAAATGCAAATATTTAGTCTAAGATCACATCTTTTGTTAAACCAGTCAAGAAAACACCAAAAGTTAATAAAACCATCATATCAGGTGAAGTGAAAGATTAGCAAAAGATGATCCTCAGTAATGCCCTTCACACCAAAAACTCACCAAACGCAAAACCTTAGCTCACTATAAGTTAATTAAATCAAGAGAAAACACCTGGCTTAAATGGCTGAGCCCTAACCGATGCTTCAGCTTATTTAAAAAATCACGTTCAAGTTGAAGTTAAGATTAAAAGCATAAGTGCCGCTGTTACAGTTCACGTTCTAGATCTCCTGTATACATTTGAGTTTGTTGTTCTTTAAGGATATTAGAAAGGGAGAACTCTGTTGTCTTCAGTGGTTGGTGGATGCAGTTGTGTTTTGTCGAATACTGAGAAGCTGGTTGGAACCCAAGGTTACTAAAGAGACAAGGTTGCCCGGTAACTTTCAATGTCATCGCAACGTCACTCAGTAGGCCCATTTAATGCATGTACACAAATAGATGGCCTACTGGATGACGCGTCAGTCCACGACTTACCAGGCAACCTTCTCTCTTTAGTAACCTTGGTTGGAACCCCTTTAGGGCCAGTTGTTTCATCACCTTCCAAGATATATGGAAGGGTTCCCAAGTATCTCCTCTTGATTTTTATCAAACTTGCCTAAATTTACTAAGCGGTGTATGCTCATCCCAAAATTGGTGCTGTAAACAGCCAAAAATTTATACTCTAAATTATTATATTAAAATAAGAATTATTTTAGGCGATTAGGCGAAAGAAATTCAAGCTTGATTGTAATGTAAACTTTCCCATAAGATAATGGGCGCGAACGGAAATCCCCTAGCCAAAACATTGAGTCTTGATCAAGTGGTCATTGTGATATGGTAAAGTAAATCGATTAAAAACTTTGACGCGTGAGGACGGCTAAAGGCCCTGTCACAATAGTGTTAATGCTAATATTAGCTAGGTAACTGTAGTGTTATTAGTTGCACTGTTGCACATAAACTCACTCGAGGCTTAGTAAGAACTTGAAAGGAAATAGAAAAACCCTGAAGCGAACTACAACCAAGAGGTCCTTCCTAAAGGTAGGAGTAATTTGTACCCCCCATTACATTTTTCATTTTATGGTGTTTACTTATTAATATACTCGATTATTATTTTTACTAACCTTTTATCTTGGGTATACATATTTCTGCATTTTTATTCACTTTCTTCAGCTTTTGAGTTCAAGAACCTAGGCCTCCGAAAATGAAAAACGTAATTACATAATTAAATACATTAAAGCAATTCTCTTCAGTAACTATACAAGGGTGGTAGGTGATTATTTTACTTTAAAAATGTCTCTATTCTATCATTCTACAAAATCCCCTTTAAAAAACTCCGCAATTGTTAGAGTAAAGAAATATTCTTATACAATGCGTGTAATTTCTACCCCAGTCAGTCAAAACTAAATTAGAAGTGCCACTCTGTACCAGAATGTGGCTATATTTACATTAAATTTCGTGCCAGCATTAATTCGTAACACGAAAGTTTGACGTATGCTTTCTTATGATATCGTTTACATTGGCCAATGTAAACGTCAAACACGTCAAACTTTCGTGTTACGAATTAATGCTGGCACGAAATTGAATGTAAATGTAGCTTGTATGTAACTAAATCGTGTAAAATGCTTGCACAAAGTGGGGCACTGGAGCGGTTGGACTAAAAACTGCACGCACAGTATATAAAGATATATTACATCAAAAGGCCTGCCAATCTGCGATATTAACAATTTTTTGGGCCACAGGAAAATGAAGGGGCGTCATCCTTACTTTTGTAAGTGCGCATCAAATGAAGCAAAAATTGGTGTACGATTAGATCATAGACACCATATTCGTTTTTTTTTATTATTGAGAACGATAAACAATAGTTTATTTTACAGGTACTGAATTATGATAAGTGTTAACTAGTGTGGTCAACTATGGGCCTAAATTATTAAAGGTTTCGTTTCAAAATCGATCAGTAAGGAACAATAGCGGACGATGTAGTAAACCCTTCAAATTATATCTACATATAATTAATCATTATTAATCGATTATCCAACCATAAAACAAAGGAAAGTCGTAGGTTTTATATTCACCGCCTCGCTCTCGTATGATCCTGGTATATACAAGATTCTTGTTTCGAGTATCGAGTGTGAATTTCAGGAAAAATTTTAAACATTTTAAGTTTTGTACATACGTGTCTCTTCGCGCTTATGTGATCCTGGTAGGTCATTGTGAGCCTCGATTCTACACTTCAAAAATCTTCAGATGACCAAAATTCGAATACACTTTCGTACGATATTTAACTTTCGGATTCGAAATTATATCCAGAATAGTCCGTCCATTTCGAGTGTAAACTTAAGCAAATTTTTTTTAAATACAAAATGTTATCGTGATCCTAGAACTAGATTGCAAAATATTTTCGGTTTTCAAATTTTCGATCTGATTTTCATTAATTTTATTTTAGTTTCTTAGATTAATTATAAACCATACAATTTCTATAAAATAATGTAGTGCTGCTGTCTTTGGGTATGCAATCTAATTTGTCGTCAGCCGAAACTTATAGGTTTCTAGACTACGATGAAATTACAGAAATTTGTAACAGTCGGTAAGAGCTTACTTTAGAAGTGCATCAATAGATGGCGGGACTGCATTGAAGATATGACGTCATCATTCGTGTTCAATAATATATAAATTAAACTTTCGCTCCAGTGCCTTTCTTTTCGACGCAGTGGTCTGAAATTTACAATTTCCTGTCGTTCACAGATTTCAAAAATATTGAATTTAATTCTTACATAAATAATCCCGTCGTTAAAATCAAAAATCTATTTTTTCGTGTAGTTAACAGAAAAGTGACACAATGTTTAATCAAAAATCGTAAAGAAAAGTGGGACTTGTCTCGTTAGCAACACTTTTCTTCACGATTTCAATTAGCAACTCAAACGAAAAAATAGCATGATCTTACACGTTAGAAAAGTGAATTTCCATGTTCGTGTAAATTTGATCCATTCGTGAATTCAAACGTTTACACTCACCGGAAAACTATCACTTTTCTAAACTTATAAATCAATACAGTGTGTCCCAGATTGAGTAGGCTACCATGGGTAACTTTCTTATTAGTGAAGATAGAGATTTGGTTAAATGGGCAATATTTTGCAGTTTCATGTGCTGATTCAGATTCCGTTGAGAAAATTTGAAAATTCCGAATAGTTCAAATGTTCTTTAATGTTTCTTTAATGTCCAATAACTTCGCAGTTATAAAAATGTGAAAAAATGTTTCATATGAAAGTTACTATGTTTAATAAAATACAGCTGAAAATACAGTCAAAATAAAATTCAAGATGGCGGCTGTCAAGATATTGATAGCAACTTTCTTATTTTAAATGGACGCCATATTGAATTTTTGTACGATTAAATAGCATTTTTTTTTCTCGTTTGAACCGTGTATCACAACCCATATCTAAATAAAAAATTATTTAAAAAATTTAATATATTTTTTTTAATCAAGTAAGCGGGTTGCCTTTACTTATTACTAATAAGTAAAGGCAACCCGCTTACTTGATTAGTAATAAGTAAAGGCAACCCGCTAACTTGATTTAAAAAAAAATATTAAATTTTTTTAATAATTTTTATTTAAATATGGGTTGTGATACACGGTTGAAACGAGAAAAAAATGCTATTTAATCGTACAAAAATTCAATATGGCGTCCATTTAAAATAAGAAAGTTGCTATCAATATCTTGACAGCCGCCATCTTGAATTTTATTTTGACTGTATTTTCAGCTATATTTTATCAAACATAGTAACTTTCATATGAAACATTTTTTCATATTTTTATAACTGCGAAGTTATTGGACATTAAAGAAAATAGCGATTTTCAGTTTTTCTGCGATAACATTTGAACTATTCGGAATTTTCAAATTTTCTCAACGGAATCTGAATCAGCACATAAAACTGCAAAATATTGCCCATTAACCTATCTTCACTAATAAGAAAGTTACCCATGGTAGCCTACTCAATCTGGGACACACTGTATACTATTCCGTCTTCTTGACAAATTCAAAACCTACGCCTATGTCAAATCAGATCATCCAAAACAAAAACCTGAAATTACTGACAACAATAACACTGTGCTTCCAAACCCCACTGCATAAGTTAACTGCCAATAAAATCTACCAGTAACAAGCAACATGATAACTACAAACTTCAAAAATGTATAAATTATCCAACAATAGGAAAGTTCTTTTTTTTTAATCTGACGTCGAAGTTGGCCATGAAAATTTAATTGTGAACCATGATCATCATGGCAGTTGTTAATTTGACATTTGAACTTGTCATCCCTCACCTTGCTTTCGAGGTTTCGAACTCAGCAGTACGATAGGACATCACGAGAACGTGATCTAATGAAATAAACGATAAAAGACAATAAAAATAAGATCTGTTGTAACAAACGAAAAAAAGTCAGAAAATAAGATTTCCGACAAATAATCAAAATTCTGGTGCGTTCACAATAAGCATCTTGTCACGGCCAACTTCGACTACAAATTTAAAAAAAAAACACCCGTTATATTACACACTGCGAGTCAAAAAGACTGAAATAGTTGGCAGCACTTTTTTAGTTTCCTTTTCATTTATGTACTCTGTAATTAAATAAAAAGTCAATAAATTTGACAGTCCATGAATGTATTACATTAATTAATTCAGTTAATCACAAACATACATTTTCTTTGCACCGCCTACTCTAATCTGATTTTTATTTGCTCACTTTTTACATATCTTCGGTGTTATTCGAGGCTTTACCACCACTAAAATCAGTGCTACCATTTCATTCAATTTGGCTCTCACAGTATATCGAGAGAGGGAAATGCGTCATTGACGTGCAGGAAAACATCGAAGAAAAAATAGCATTCTCTCCTGGGGGGTTATTCTCGAAACGAGGGAGAGTGTTCATTTTGCGGGAGTGAGTCAAAAGGCTCTCGTATAAACCTATACAAACCTTTCGAGAAATGCGTCATTTTGACGTCATTTTCGGGAGCGATCACTTCTCTCCAGTTCGAGAATAACCCCCCTGAGGTATTTATACCATGTGATTTTTCTTAAAATGCCATAAGGGCTGTGGGAAATAAGATTCATGTCGTAGCACCATTCATGTATTTTCAAAATTTTAAAGAGTCAATTTTGGCAAAATTGTGGCTGCAAGTCGGGTGGATTGCAATGGGGCCCCCAAGCATCCTCTGTATAGTTATTTCGGCCCTAGTTGTGGCCTCATCAGCAGCAGAGCAGCTCGAGAACTCCATTGCAATACCGACGTCCAACAAGACTTACGCAAAGAAAGCGCGTAAATGCAAACATGCCACACAGCCGCAACAATTTTCTGACCTATAATTGGATAGCGCTTATCTAAAAGGTACCAACCGCCAAACTATTGTTTTGGGCAAATGGTGATTAAAGTTTTATAGAGCTAAAAAATAAGTTGTGGATGAAACTGACCAGCCTTCATATTTTATAGCATAAAATAGATCCATAAAGCATCTAAGTAAATTTTTCACCGATTTTATTTTTCTAACTTGATTTTTTTAATAAAAATGGCGCTTGGTTCTTTTTTGATTAAAGTGAAATTTTTTTACATGGATCTCTTTCAATGGTGTCTGTGGTGTTTCTATCTTTATGCATAAAGCAAAAATATCGCATGGATCTGTTCTTATACAACAAGTGCTACTTGATTTTTTATATTATTATTATTAGAGACAAGATTTTTATTATTATAAGGTATCTTTTTCTAGGTTTTTGATATTATCGTGCAAATTGTACAAATTATGCAAAACAAAGAAACATTTGTTCCTGTATAATTAGAACGTTAATATTAAGAACCTAGAAAAGGATAATTTATAATCAAAAGTTGTTTTCACCCAAAGTACAAAGTAGAATTCGATAATTCGTGTTATGCAACTTGGTAACCTCACTAACAGAAGCTGCTACGAGCAGTGTGGAGTTTGGATATTTTTACAGCAATGTATTTGTTTTCCAAAGCGTTTGGTACCTTTATCCGAAAAAACGTGATTTGGCGGTTGGTACTTTTTAGATAAGCGCTATCCAATTGTGTTGTGAATAACTAATTCGTAACGATACTGCTGCATCAATAAGCTACCACGCACGAGATGGCCACTTAGGTTAATCGTCCGCACTGGCCACCATCTCGTGCGTGGTAGCTTATTGATGCAGCAGTATCGTTGCGAATTTCCTATTCACAGCACAATTATAGGTAAGAAAACCGTCGTGGCTATGTGGTACGTCAATTTTGGCATTTGTTGCCATACATATTTAAGAAATAAATAAATTGGCAGTCGTAGACCTACTGTTAGAACTTTCCTCTTTGAATCAAATTTATTTATTACAAATCAAGAGCTTCTATTAAACAATAACAATAACTAACCATTAATTACACCTAATCACTTCATAATTCATCAATTTTAAGTTTTTAGGTTAAATTCGTCAGATGTCAGAAATGATGCAGTGGTGAATCAAGCTACATGAATTTTATTTTCCATACGCACCCCTTATTGTATTAAAAAAAAAAAATGGTACTATTTTATTCACGACCGGCAATAGAATTACAAGAATCCAAACTTGTAGGAATAAAATATTGTAATAAATCCGGGCGTTAACTTTTCACATTTCAATTAATTTTAAAAATTAGTAGTCGTTGATACAAACTTACGTTTAAAATGAATTTGTTTATTACTTGAAAGAAAAATGGAAAATCAAGTGCCTACTACAAAAAATGCTAAACGCAGCGAATGAAGCGGCGTTAATTTTACAGCCTTCAAAATTAAGAAAAGTCTACGTTAAGCGAAAGTGTCAATATAATGAATACTCTTTAGGAAGTGCCATCACTTTTACTCCGTAGGGAGTAAATATATTATTTTTGTGACGATTTTCGTCTCGCCTACTCCCGGCCGTGAATAAAATATATTTAATCTGGCTTGTATTTACTTAAAAAAAAGAAATTACACAAGAAATTATTTATAACCTGTGAGCAACAAAAAATCAGATTAGAGCAGGCGGTGCAAAGAAAAAGTATGTCTGTGATTAAATGAAAAGTCAATAAATTTGACAGTCCATGAATGTATTGCATTAATTAATTCAGTTAATCACAGACATACATTTTCTTTGCACCGCCTACTCTAATCTGATTTTTATTTGCTCACTTTTTACTTTTCTTGTAAATTGTCCACCACCACCACTGGCTATGCGTTTATCATGAGTAAATGAAGGATAGAATAGTAGAAAGCGCATGAGTGAACGAAATAGCTACATCAATCGACGTTGTCGATTGATAACGCGGGCCACGCTCCGGCCGCAGCATTCCTACCTTCGCACGCAACATTGTAATATCTCTATTTCATTTCCACACAAATTTAAATGAGCCTCTCCTTCATTTACTCACAATTAACCGTATACCTAGTATTGGTCAGACCAACTGTGTATAAGAATTTATAATTAAAAGCAGTGAAATGTTATAGAAGTAATAATAAAAATTGCTGCAAGAAAACATTTATATTATATTCAAACTTTTCAAAAACAAAATGGGAAAAAATAACTTCAAATTACGTCTTTTTTATTAATTTACTAAAAGGCTACAATTTATCATAATTATTACATTTCATTTAACATGTAATTTCATTTAAAAAAAAAACGTTAGTTTTACTAAGAGTAGAAATAAATCCATATAAAAATAATGACGCCGAGGACCGAAGCGATCTCAGGCGTCGTATCCAGCAATCGCATCTAACCGGAAAACAAAGAGAAAGAAAAAATTTAACAACTATATATACAAAAAACTAGGGTTGAGGGGGTGCGTTTAATATCGTAAAGCGCGACAATATAATCAATCGCTGGAAATCGCCCCGGCCCTCGTTGTCACGGTAGGTAACATAAAATTTCACTTTTCACAAAATCATATCACTAGGTAAATGATACATACAGTTTTTTTTAGCACCTTAAATTAAACGTCCTCTGTAAGTATCTCCTCACTCCTCTCCGCGATATTTATTATTGTTTATTTCACTACTAACTCTTTGGTACTGCAGTTTGAAACCGAGTTTATTTAGGCCACGTCGTCCAATAAGAAGAAACGCTTTGTTTCAACGAACGGACTGTGGTGTGGGTCAACAAGAAGAAGAAGAACAACAACAACAACAAAATTGCAATTTATAGTGCACGTACACTGTGACGTCAGCAATGATAGGTAGATATTCCGACATAATTCTGAGCTGGATTAAATAATAAATCGATGTGTGAAATGTTAAATGTTATTGAAAGTTTGAGGCCGTAAATAGCAACCGTTTTGTCATCATCAATTTATAAGTTATTAAATTTGGACACTAAATTTTTTTTTCTTAATTAAAACATACAGGGTGCCCCACGCTAATGGTGGGATGCTTTTATTTATTCTTTATTTACAATCGATTTCTGTGAAATGTAAAAAATTACTGTTCAAGAACTCTCCATCTCCTTTTATTACGTGAAGTAAAACAAGATGAAAATACTCTGTGCAATGTAAGATTTCTGACTTCAGTGTCTTTGTGACAAATCAATTGCAATTTTTTTTATCACCACCTGACATGTTTTTGAATTGAAATATCATATACACGTTCGAATTATACCATTTCAGATTATAAAGTTGATTTTACTTCCTAAGTCACCAAATCGATTCGTAAATAAAAAAGAAAGAATGGCGTAGATCATCCGGTATAATAATTTCGAGCTTATAATTTAAACAATCAGCAAACAACAAACACATTTGATCGGTAGGCAATGCAACATCCTAAAATCTATGCCACGTTTTAATGATGGAAACGCATGAAAAGCTTGAACTTGCCTTTTACCATATGAAAGTATCAAAAATATTTCTTTCTCACAAAAAATATCTAGTCCAACTTACACTTCTAGATTTACAAAAAAAAAAGAACAAACAAATTACTGTATCGAGAAGTTAAAAAAGAAACAAATGCGGGAACTAAATAAACGCGAAGCAAAATAAAAGTCAACTTGAGGAGACCTGAGATGAGCGCAACAGGAAAAACGATAAATAAAAAGTAGCTGTCTTTTTTTTACACCGCTATTTTCTAACAGTTTAATAACAGTAGTAAATGGTCCCAGATCTCATCAATTTGATTATGGATTCCCTCAATTTCACAGTCACAATCATCCCCCCTCTGCAGCAATGTTATGATCATTGTTTAGTTTTTTTTTTTTTTCTATTTGTTTTTACTACACACACAGATTTATGAACGGAAACTATGATTTATGCGAATCCGACACATAAAAATCAGCGAACGAAAACCCTACGATTAACAATAGTCATAATCATCATGATATGTGATACAGTAACGATGTTTCAAATAAATCGCGAGTTTCCTCAACTGCTGTCGCAAACGCAAATAAACTCATACGTCGATTATAAAAACGAGAGGTCCTCGTAATGCAAAGGTAACTATTACATTATGCGGTACAATCCTCGGGAACACGAGGCCGTACCCAAAGTCAATTAAGGTAAGATTGGTTCCTACTGTAAATCCTAGTAGATTATATACATATGTACAAGACGTTGCTGCCTTTGAACTATGCTAATCACCTGGATGTTCGGGGCACGAGCGATTTATTTCGAACCATTGATCTATGCACCTGTAACAGAAAAAAAGGTAGCTTCACGCATTTGTTACAGTCACATGAGGGTTACAGTTCAATTTGAAAATTCCCAAAAACAAGGAGACTGAAGGATTACAGGAATGAATAAAAGGTCTCACATATACCTTTTCAATATCAGTTTTCTTTCCTGACATAAAAAAAGACTCTAGCAGAGAAAATGTCTTAGCAGCATTTCTTGTTCATGTTCTTTTGCAGGTGAACTTGAACTTCGACGGTAAGTTAAATAATGTGCTAATTTTTTTCTTAAAAATCAACATATCAACTAACTTACCCTTTATGGTATATACATAAACAGGGCAGACGAGCTATCACATCACCTTGACTCAGTTCTTCTAAGCAAATAACGCATTCGCCTTTATCGTCAGTCAAAATGTCTTCTGTAAAATAAAAAAATTATAATTATTACAAAACGCAATGAAAAACAAACAAAAAATGTTGAATGAAAACCAATCAAAGATTTGATTTACCTTTTCTCTTTTTCATTTTAAGAAACCTTTGAGTCTCTTAATTTTAATGGTGGCACTTTTTTGTTTGTTTTGCCCAGTACTCACCGTTGTACGAAAGTCGTGGTTTAGTTAGGCACATAACCAGATGGCACTCGATGTCATCAGGAATGACGAATTTGCTGCATACAGGACATTTGATCCCTGAAAAAACCAAACGAGTCAAAAATTAAACTTTGTATAAACTCCAAATTCAGTAAACTTAACGCACTCCGTATAATGCGTTTTCGCAATTTTAAACTCACAGCGAGGTCTGACTCTACGTACAGAGTGTTTAAATTTTTTTACATTATAAGAATCAAACTTTGTATGAGGCTGATACAAAATTGGGTATCTAAAAACAACACTCAGCTAAAATTAGATTAATTTTCTCTAGAAAAAGAGCTGACCATAACACGTCCGAGTAACCTTGAACTTAGCTAATTCCTTCTGCCCCTACAAAACGATATTGAACTTCGTTAATGACGGAATAAATTTATCACGTTCTAAGTACCCCGGGCAGCTCCTTCGTATCAATTTGTCCTGAAAAAGCTAATGGCCTCACAAATAATTAACGAGCATGTGTTACTTTAGTGTGTCAGTGCCATGCTCGCCGTCACATCTATCGATTGGGGGCTATTGTTGTACATCGAAAAAATTATTACTAACGATAACAGTTTTTACACCAACTCCAAACTGTTTCTTTTTTTTCTTAATTCAATAAGGACTCCAAAACATTGTTTGAAGTAAACTGATACATGATAATACATACTCAATGATAGTAATGGTGGGACACCTTTAAGATTAGTTATACCATTCTTACATATAAGTATAGAAGATAAATTGGTATACAAAGCACTGATGACATTTCGGGGTCTCTGTAGCAATTCAAAGAGGGGGCGGTTCATATCAAATATTGAATTAAGCGACTAAGGCCTGTACCTGAGAGCCTGAGACCGACAATAACCCTGAATTTGGGACGTTTGTCGCAAATGTTGCTCAAGAAATATGCTAAAAATGCACAGCATGTTCAATAATATTTAAATAGAATTTTGCAAAGGACAGTACACATTTTATTCAGTAACTTTCTAAGTTATTATTATGTGATTTTTAAATATGTACATACATGTATTATTGAAATTTAATAAATTAACAACTGATTTTATGCCCGCTGAACGTAAGGTTAAATTTTATTAAAAAATAAGAAACATTAATATTGAATTATGTACATTTCTTATTCCAGTGTGACTTAAGTTATTGACGGATTGATTCTTAATGAGTAATGAGATTATATGAAAGTGAACAATTTCTATGAATAGGGAGGCTGCGATTATTCAGCCAATAAAATAAATTGAAGGTAAACACGCAATGAAGAATAAACATTTTGACAGAAAATAAATCTCGTTTCTGCTTCTTAAATTAAACACATAATAAACGTAGGTACACGTTTTGCTAATCTCAAAAATATATTTTGTGGTTTTACATCAGTCAGTTATTTAAAAATATTTATCAAGGCACAAATAAATATTTAAAAAACCGTATTTACTTTTTCTAAAGTAAATGTTCCTAGTGACATGTTGTTTATAAATTATTTATTTTATTTGCGAATATTTATTATCTACTTATCAATATCGAAGAAGCCGTTGATGTATGGCAAAACGCGAACTGAAAAAGAAAACTTTCTTTTTAGTAAATACTCAGAATTTAAAAAAAAAATCTGAGTCATAATATAATTGTTTTAGTTATACCATTTGGAGGAGTCAGAGGAAAATGTGTGTAAATATACATAAAAATTTGAAAAAAAATTGGTCGACTCGTTCAGTATGTAGTTTTAGAAATCTTTTAAGACTCTACATATAGGTACCCAAAAATCGCTGTATTTTTGGACACAAATTTATTAGTGACTTTTCTACTAAAATACTTTACTATCAAAAAAATTTGTATAGATATACGTAATGTGACACTCGTTGATTTTATGGACACCTATATATTACATTACATGAAATACACGAAGTGATTTTTTTTGCATTGTCTGCGCTCTATGATAGATAGACTTTATTATTTCTTAAGGACACTTCCAATTCTCTTTTTTTATACAAAGTGGTCAAGAATCACTGTTTGAGTTGGCAGTGCTGAATTTTATTTTAAATGGTACAACTGGAGTAACTTCCTGACACTTTACAAGCGTCATTTGACATTTCAGATTCAAATTAAAACGCTAATTTTTATTCACGTAACCTACAATCTTGTCGCTGTTTAGGTTACGTCAAATAAACCAACAAAAAAATAAATATCCGGTTGCAGTGTTGCAATAGCCGAATAAAAAATACTCTCAATTGTATTGCCAACTCAAACAGTTATTCTTGACCACTTTGTATTTGGTTAAAAAATCTGTTTAAAGCAGAAGATAGATTGTAGATCAACCAAAACGTATACAGTATGTCATGGAAATAACTACATGGTGATGAATTAAATCAAAAGGAACGAAAACGTCTTAGGCTGGGTTGCATAAAAGTTTTAAGCCAGGATTAAATTTAACCCTAAGTTAGAATGTGACAGACATTATGATGTAGAGCAGTCTTTCTCAAAGTGGGCGATAACGCCCCCTTGTGGGCGCTAGAGGCCTACAGGGGGGCGGTAAAGGACACAGAGAAAATTGGGGGAAACAAGATAAGACTCATATATGGCAGGCTATTTAACTAAAGTTATTAAAGTAATGATTGCGATTGTGATTTTTAAGATGTGGTAAAGTTAAAAATTTTAGGGGGCGCTAGAAAATAATTGATTCTCAAAGTGGACGGTAGACGAAATTAGTTTGAGAACCTATGATGGCTTAGGCTTAAATTTAATCCTGGCTTAAAAATTCTATGCAATCCAGCATTAATGAAGTAGTCCGAAAATGAATAGTTTTGGCATAAGATTGCAAATTTGGAAGAGCTGTATCTCTAGAAATAATTGAAAATTTTGGTTTATGATTTCTACAGCGACTTTAAGTAATCCAAGTAAACAAAATAGTTTTATAACAATTTTTTGTGGGAACAAAGATTTCGGAAAAAAATAAAAATAAAAAGATTTCTCGTAGAAACGCATAGAACATGGGGCAACGTTCTAAACCAATGATTCCCAAAGTGGTCTATATCAACCACTAGGGGTCGACTCCGACCCAGTGTTGCCAGGTTGCAGGGAAAATCCCGTTTTGCAGGGAAAAATCGAACAAAAAGGGATGCAGGGAATATCTTTAGAAAAGAGGAACATTCACTCAATCGATACATCATAGCAAAGATTTTAAAGTAGCAGCTAAAATATTGCAGCCGTGAATATAGAGATGAACCAGTCCACATCACGCTTTCACTTTTCGTTCTCAGTTGGTTATGGATTACTATGGGCGTTATGGTTTATTGGTTACTCGTTTCCCAGACAACATGCCTGCAACGTACGATCTTGCAAGCATAGCTTTGGAGTGAAAAACATGTAACAAGCTAAGGCTGACAAGTAACAAGTTATAAAAAATTAAACAATAACACAAAAGAAACGTGCAAAGTAGTGATTATATTTTTGCCTATTTTCAAACCCCTACAACAAAAAATTTGCAATGAAAAGATATGAAGTATAAAAAAGGGAAATTAAGTTACAAAAAGAGAAAATTCGACATTTTATTAGGGAATTTTTGTGGTGGACACCTGGCAACACTGCTCCGACCTGCAAGGGGTCCATATCAGCGAAAACAAAAATTGGGGGTGCATGAGATGTAAATAGGGGTTCACGGGAATGAATCCCATTTAAGCATGTCGTGACCGAAATTTTGGCTTTCCATAAATGTGTCAATATGTTACGCGCGTACGTGAAATTGCAACGCTTGTCCAGACTTGTACCAGAGTTTTGCATCAGGCACATCCCTCCCATTAATAGTATATTGATTTACAAGTTTAGAAAAGTGACAGTTTTCCAGTGAGTGTAAATGAATTCACGAGTGAGCATTAGCTCACGAGTGGATCAAATTTACACGAACATGGAAATGCACTTTTCTAACGTGTAGATCATGCTATTTTTCGTGTAGTTGATGAAAATAACGCTAAAATTATGAGAGTGTCGACGAATAATAATAATACATCAAGGTATGTCAAGCATTTGCTGACATAGTAACAAAACATCAATCTGTGACATCAATCAATCAATCTTCGACCTCTGATATGTCAAAATGAATGAAAAAAAGTGTTGCTAACGGAAACGTGAAGAAAAGTATTGCTAACAAGACAAGTCCCACTTTTCTTCACGATTTATGATTAAACATTGTGTCACTTTTCTGTCAACTACACGAAAAAAACATATTTTTTTTGTAGTTATTTTATATTAGAATTTTACTAGATTTGCATTTAGTCGTTTTAATTACTAAGGGCCAGTTTTTCAATCACAAGTTAAATTTAACCTTCATTTTATTGCCATAGGAATAATTGTTTTTATAATTGTTACTATGGGAATAAACAGATAGTTAAAGTTAACTTGTGATTGATATATCGGCCTTGAATGTATAAAACTTAACGTGTTTTTTTTTCTAACTTTTTCACTCTACACTACAGTTAAACCTATCAAAAGTGAGTAGTACTGCGTCAGCTGTCAAAAACAATTCAATATTAGAAAGGCGGGGGATCTACCCAAAACAGAAAAAATTGGCACGTGGTCTACGAGACAAAAAAGTTTGTGAACCTCTGCTCTAAACATATGACTAATGCCCCGGTTTCAGCATTTCGGAGTTTTAAGACAGTTTTATTTATTTGTTTTCTTATTAGTGCAGTTATTATTCAACATAGTTCAGAGTTTTTAGTATTTACTAAAAATTTTTGTTTATTTTTGTGCGCCACAGTAATAAGTGGGCGTCGAAAGAGTACGTGATAATCAGCTTTTGTTTTGCGACGAAGCTCTACGAGTGTACGTGCCAATAGGACACGACGTTTGTATGGACAACGTTTTCCGGTCAGAGAAGTTTTAAACACTTATTTTTAATTCAATCATAAAATATCTCTCAAGTAATACATCTAAGGGAGCTGAAGCTCCCCCCAGAGTCAGATGTGAAGGACCTAGTTCAAAAGTGAGCAATCTCTATATCTTAATTTCACGTCCAGTTTCCTTTTTGTAATACCTTCTTAATAACTAATTTCTTTAACACTTTTAGCTGTGGGTGTTCACTTGAAAACCGTTACCAGGTGCGGTACATGAATTTGAATGAAATAGGTTCTTATAAAAGACTTTTAAATTTTTCCATTCTTTCCAATAGTTGACATCTCTTTTCCAAAAAGTCTACGAGATTGGAAAAACTTCTCTAGCATGCCATGGAAAAACATGATGTCGAAAACGTATGTCTGCGCACAGGGTTGCCAACTTGGGCGATTTATCGCAAAATGGGCTATCTAATTTTAAATTTTGCGCTCGATTTTGTTGATTTTGCGACTATCGCCAATTGGGCGTTATTCACTGGATAACTCGGCGATAATGGGCGATGTTAGATATGTAAACAGCTTAAGGTGTAAATAAAATGCTACGGAAAATAATTATCCGAATTTGCTACTAATATCAAAATGTGGCAACGACGGTTCAATATGTTAAAGGGGTTGCCATATTGCCGTACCACGACCGATCGTTAATTGGTGTGTGGTTATTTTAAAATATCGGTGTTTATTTAAGGTTTTAATTTAATAAGTTTACTTGAAAGTAAAAATAATATTTTTGTTTTATGCACAGTAGGCGTTTTCCCGTTAGCTCTGAATTTTGCGCACTAAACACTAAAATATTGATTTTACTTTTTCAGATAAAGAAACTTTCTATTGCTAATTTTGTGCAAAAATGTATTTCTTATAAAAATTATGCTCTTGAGATTTTTTATTTAAACGGATAAATCTTATTTTCCTTATAAATTTTCTGTAGTAAACTTTTACTTATATGTAAATAGCCTTTGTGAACGAAGATATCTTCGGGTTCTCTATTACCAGGTGAAAAGACATTGGGAAGATATAGCAACAATTAATTGGCTAATGCCGAATAAAATTATTGTATATTGTTAAGTATACGTATTTCACTGATATACATTTTCAGCATGTTTACAAGACAAGAAAATCCTTTTACTATTTTCTTTTCTTTTTGCTAATAATCCCCGCGTTTGTGTTAGGCGATTTGGGCGTTTTCAAATGTTTTGATTCTGCGATTTCATGACAGAATAGTTGGCAACACTGTCTGCGCATGCCGCATGTGGCACAACTCACAAGTAATAGGAAAATGTAACCTTACTTTTGAAGAAAGAAGACTCTTCAGATATTTCAAATGTTGTATTTATAAAAGATGTGAAAATGTTCATTACGAAAATACGATTTAAACACATACGATTTCTGCTTTAACATGAAAACCATTTCACAGGACAGTACGACAGAAATGTATCTGTCAGTTGACAATGCACACGTATTATAAGCTAAGACATGCCTTTTTCGGTCTTTGTCATTTCATGGCACACTGCGAGAAGTTTTTTAATTGAAAACCTGTTACATCTTAGGAGTATATTACTTTATACCGTGAATATATCTTTTTCTGAAACATGCAAAATACACGTATCCGTTTGTTGCCAGAGTAACGTAATAATTAAATGACAGTATTAAAGTGTGTATTTTATTTTGAAACATATTTTGTTCCATTACTTTATTTCTCCTACGGGCAAGTTCGCGTTTACGCTCGGAGTACGCTCTAATCAAAAGTCTGAGGGAGAGCGACTGCGTTTCACTTAAGAGTGAGAAAAAGAAACACTCCGATAGATACGAGCGTAAACGCGAACTCACCCTATGTTTCAAAATAAAATACACGCTTTAATACATTGCTGTCATTTAATAATTACGTTACTCTAGCAACAAACGTATGTGTGTGTTTTGCATGTTTCAGAATAAGATACATTCACGGTATTGTCAAAATAGATAAAATTCTTTGGCATGCAATACCAATGGCTACGTTAAGTGAAACACTTCTTATAAAATGCGCTTAGAAAAATTCCTGCTCCCTAAATCAGTGCGAGCTAAATAATCATTATTAATGAATGCTTTACCCAGACAATATCGCCAAATGGCTGCCTCTGCACATATTATTACTGCGAAAATATGCCAAATGGCGGCTTCCGCAGTGAAAATGTTAAGAAAAGAAAACTGACATATTATCTCTCAACAACACAAATATGTTAAAATTTTCTGTTTCTTGAGAAATTAAAAATGATAATTACTGGACATTGTACACTTTGGAACTAGGCCCCTCACAAGCGGTACTAGAATTTAATAATATCAATGATTATAAGAGTATTAAGATACCTAACCCAATATAAAAATGCGTGACTCTACCTATTCCGCACCCCTTCGCGTCTTGCCCACACTTTGCCGGTAATCTGATGGCTCCCTCTAACGATATAAAACATCGACATGCTAGATAAGAACTATACCTGCTTTGTAATGAAAATTATATGTAATTGAGACCACAAATATAACGAGCGGCTAAAATCGTAGATTGTACATGACTTCGTGTGATGGGAGGGCGTTGGCGCTTAATTTGAATTGTGCGCTAGAGGGATGGCTATGTAAAAATGTTCCTGAATGCATATTTAATGGTAATATTAATTAGAAATTAAGATATCGAAATATAAATCTGTGTTCATAAAAATAAAAAATTTAAAAAAACTAAAACAAACAAAATAAGGCTGATAGAATATTCCAACGTTTTAAAGAAAGAATTAAGTCTGAAAAAATGTCAAAAGTAAAAAAAAGTGATGGGCTGGGTCTGATCTTACAACCCTACGGTTACGAAATTTGAACTTAAACACCTTGACCACGAGAATTATTAATTTTGGTTGCTAAAATATGCTATTAAGTATGATTAAAAATTTTAATTAATTTTTCTTTAATTTATAAATAATTAACACTTAAAATATAAGTTTAATACCAAAATGCTTTAATAATCAAAATCTTTCCGATTACGACCTACAAATTCCTATGAATTTAGGCAGATAAAATAAAATAATTTCTGTTTTCTCATGTTAAATCTCTATGTATGTCCAGTGGCGTTGCTATCATATGTTCATAAGTAAATACAAAATTCTATGCGCGAATTCATAATACTTTCTTGAGATTTCCTTAAATAAAGCCGGCGTAGGCCATTATGCTCATAAAAATAAATAATACAAAGTCGTAATATAAAAATGAGTTTATTATGTTAAATTAGTGAGGTTACGTAATTATTAATGTCAACTTGTCAACACAAAATTTATTCGTTTTAGATCAATTTCTGGTACAACCACAACTTGACCTGTACACTAATTACTTGACGTTGACGTTATTGTAGCAAACTCAGGATTTCTAAAACGAATATACCTACTGATTATACTGACGCAGTCAGAAAATCAATTGAAAGTCGCGTTTATGAGATAAAGTCAAAAAGACAGTTTCTTAGATGGAACATCGTTTATATTACAGTAAAACTTGCTTATAACGAGCACTGGTTATAACGAGAACTCGGTTATAACGAGGAAATTAAAAAGTCCTGTTTCTAGGTATGGTAAATTACATATATAGGTAAATATTTGTTTAAAACGAGTACTTAAAGTTGGTTCTTGTCCGATGAAAATTGTGTCACAAAATCTTTAAACCGGACACTAAATAGCGCACAAAATACTTAACGTTTCGCCGTCGTTCGACAGCTTCGTCAGAAATGAAAAATATAAACCTACGACATTTTTATTTTACACATTTCTATAAAACGTCTTTTAAAAATATTAGACTCGTAATATAAAACATTAGTATTTTCAAAATCAAAGTTATGGTCATTTTCTACATTTTTTATATTTTTCCCTTCTGACGAAGCTGTCGAACGACGGCAAAACGTTAAATGTTTTATGCGCTATTTAGTGTCCGGTTTAAAGATTTTGTGATAAAACGAGTACGTTTATTACGAGAACTTGTATGTACTATGCCCGACAAAAAATCTAAATACGATGAATTAATTGTTAAACTTTTTTTTGTTTTTTTGCGTATTTTTTACGTTACCATAAAACAAGCAAAATAAATTGTTTAAAATTGTATTCAAACTTATTAGTTTATTAAATAAACACAAAAAATGCAGGTGTACAGTTATCCCAGATTATTTTGGTGTTCATAGAACATATCACATATGCATATATTTTTTCATTTATAACGAGCACTTGTATATAACGATAACAAGAGTGGTCCCTTGAGCCCTCGTTATATCCGAGTTTTACTGTACTTTACCAATCGATAGAAATAAAATTCTTAATTAAAATTGTCCTTGTTATTTTTTTCGTAAACTAATAAATGAAGAAGCTATTTTGATTTTTACAAAATCATCAAAAGTGCTTGTGCTTTGGAAACAAAACATTTGTAAATCTTCGTAATCTGTTAGCAGAGTATTGTTTTAGAAGTTTGTGGTTTATTTCTAGTTAAAAATGGTTTTTACCCATCTAAAAAATTACAAAAATTGTTATAATTTGTATTCATTTTTCTGGATGCGTGTAAAACCACAAAACAAATGTACAAAAAGAGTCATAATTTTTGTTCATTTTTCTAGTTGCATGTAAAAATCACGAAAAATTGTCACAATTTTACTTATTTTTCTAGATACGTGTAAAGACCTTAAAAAATATTTTGGTTAGGAGCCCAGATTTCTTTTTGCACCGGGGCCCTTGGTCACCTAGCTACGCCACTGTGTATGTCTCATTGTCAAGTGGACAACCGGTATGTGCCTATGTATGTATGTAATTCATAGATATAAAAATTTTAATTTTATACGTCTATTGTATTATTAGAATTAATTGTAATCTGATAAAAATAAAAAAATGGTTCACAGTAAATAATAAAATAAGAAGTAATCAACATAGCTTCTTGCTCGAATTCAACTGTCTATTTCAACTTGATTTTGAAGAATACTGTGACGAAAATGAGTGCAAAGAGAGAGAAAGATAGACTGAACATCCTCTAAGAGTGACAAAGATGGCACAATACCAATGCCACGTGGTTTGGTTCAAATTAGTTACATAACTTGATTTATACTTCAGTTTAAAACACATTTTCTTTATCAAATATGCTTCTCAAGGGATAATGGACTAAATTACATGTATAAATTAAAACCATCTTAAAAATTAGAAATGTAAAGTGCAAAATCAAAAAATATTGAAATGTAAAATAAAATTATTTAATAACATTCGCTATAAATTACCGACTATACCTAACATCTCTAAATTGGACTCGTCTGTCTCGAATTCGTCTACTGCACATAGCCACGCCTACACCTATCTTATTGTGAAAGTACCCTACGTCTACGTCGGTATATTTAGCGACACGTACCACGTAAGCAGTATAAGGCGCTATCTAACTTCGAACTCTTTTCGGGCTCTCTCGGCATTAAACTCCGTTCGATTGATAAAGGCCTCTTATTACATTATTCCTATGTGATGAAATTTTTTCTATTAAATTATTTTTTCGAAATTCTAAGAATAAAACTAACTTTTAAAAATTCGGAAACTTTTTCTAGTCATTTTCATAAAATACTGAATTAATGCAATCACTTTTGGACTACCACACATGTTAAACAAAACTCATTTAGGTATAGGTATCCAGAAATGTAATTTAAAACATAAAAGCTAATCTCATTAAAAACACTTTATGTAAAGTATAGTTTTTATTCGGTATTTTAAACTCGACGTTTTAAGTCTTCTAATCCAATTGAATGTAATAAATTTTTAAAAAACCGTCTGCGCAGGTCCCACAATCGTCTGGAGCTTTTGGCCGCTTACCTCTTGTACAAGTTCCATTTTCAAGAGAGATTACAGATCGCCACATTTTAGCTAAAGTTTCACGCCATCTATCCCTCAATTGTAAAATACCGTCAGCGCCATCTATATCTCTCTTGTATCGGCGGTCACGCTTAAAGGCGTAAGGCTGGGTATCTTAATATACTCTTATAATCAATGATAATATGTATAACACAGTATAAAATTCTACACAGTAGCGCCATTTGAGTCACATTTGCCATTTTGTTTGATACCTACTGATTTGAAAATTACATTGCATTTCCATAAGGGTATCAAACAGCTTTTTTTGACACTGACGTTTAAGTGACGCTACTGGGTAATTGAAGAGTGTCAGGTTCAAATGAGCCAAGTGCCAAAAGTTAATGTATGAGATATCTGTATAAAACAGCCTCAACATGCAACGGAACTTATATCTAGAGCCCTCTTTGGAATTTTTTTCGGACTATATCTGAACACCTGAGGCACTTAGCATCTTTACGGGTTATGGTCGATGTCACTTAGATCCTATTAACAACAAAATCCAAATTTTGCCAATTTTGGCACTTAGCTCATTTGAACCTGACAGTCTTAAATTACTTGTACTTTATTATTTAATATATCCTTGTATATTCTTATAATTGTTATTATTTTTAAGCCCCCTCCCCTCAAGACAAATTTCTCGGTGCGCCACTGCTTATGGAATATGATAAACATCATGTGTGCAGCAGGCGACGTTGCCAATTTTAACAAACTTTTTACACTAATTTTTCGAAATCTATTAACCCAAAAAAAAATTAACAAATTTTCTGTCAATTGTTAAAATCCTTGTACTCAATTCCATGACACTCTGTATTACGGTTTACCTTGATTAGTATTTGATCTTTATTTGACCATTTCCACTGAATTTGCAGAAAATAATTGAATTATCGGTCTTACAAGTTGTAGGTATATTCGTATGAATTCATTTCAAGAATAAACTTATTATTTTTAATAGATTGTATAAATTTACGTTCGTCACTAATGTTTATACATAATTAAATTGTTATCTAGGTGCTTTTATTTCTACGCAAAAATATTTATGTATTTTAATTAAAAATCGATCGATTGTACTTTAGAAATCGCAAACCGATATTTACATTAAGATATTCAAAATATTCGTGTTTCTGGCTTAACAATATTATTGGCGTCCCAAATTTTTACAACATTAAAAGTACAGTAGACCAGATCCGACGTAAGTACAGTTTTAAATACTTGCCACTTCTTCATTGAATGTCTTAATTTTTTACATGAGTACTTGTTGCAGCAAGTCAAAAGGTATGTTTGTTATCCTGCACTGGTGTACACTAGTGTACGCTTTTTTTCAACGAAATATGCTTTAATGAAGCTTAAATTCTTTGATGATGTGTCAATACGAATCATATACATCCATACTGACATACCACACAAACATTTCAGGTTGCATTACAGCGTATTTTGCGAAAAAGTATGCATTGGTGTACACCAGTCCAGGATAACAAACAGACCTAAAGTTACACGTAAATTCCAATAGAAAATTATTGCCATACACATTCGCCATATGAGGGTATATGGTATATTAGACTTTCTACATTACACGATAATTAATTCTCAAAAACAGCCTAATCTCTGTTAACACATAATTTCATTGATTATTCAAGAAGTTAACACGAACAAAAGAAATACATACATACAAAGAAATTTTTATTCAACGATGAAACTAAATTTGCTAATATTGGTTTATCCAACACACATAAATAAATAAATGAAGCAGAAACCTACGTATACACATTTTCTGAATAATGGTTTCTTTCTTTATTTATTTTTATTTCATTTGCATAAATATGTATGTATTTGTACCACGTTCCTATTGAAATCATTTCGAATAAATTTCCGTCCAAAGAAATCAACGGGAGATGATAAAATTATCACTTAATCCTTCAATATCATCCCAATTGGTTTTCAATCAGGCGACAAAACATTTACCATAAACGACATGATGAAATCGTTGATTCGCGTCCGATTCTTCATCGGGAACGCAGGACCCTATCACAATCCCCATTCCGTAGCTGGAAATGTCAAAGGTCACGGCGTTCGATCCAGGGGACGACGAGAAGACGCTCGTCGGCGCGCATCGTCGGTGTACAACACCCCAGCAATTACCGCATTGAAACGCTTCCGCAACTGCGGGATGCCTTTCGAAAGGGATCGGGTTCACTGGGACCTGGTGCCTGGCACGTTCGCCCCAATTTTGCTTTGGAGAAGATCGCGGTGAGCAACGTCGAGACGCCGACGCTGACTCCGACGGAGGAAACGCGCGCCCACAACTGAAGAATGCCGCTCAAATTCGACGTGCCACGTTAATGTAACTATCTACATACATACATGCGCACGAAATATCAATTGTCCATCAAGAATTAATGTTTGTATGGAAGGACATAATTGTGCGATGGTCGATATTAAACGATCACGTTGCATTTTAACATTGGATAAAGTCCAGGACTGCTTGTACAAACAGGGTTTTTAACAACGTCCACGTGATCACCCAAATTATGCGACTTATGGTAAAATAAAATACTAATAAAAAAAATTAATAAACCTAGAATTTTCATCCATAATTCTACAGTCTATTTTTACAATTCAAGGAAATGTGATTCGTACTAATGATAATGAGAAATAAATTCGTATAAAAACGTGTGTACATTACATAACCATCATCAATGTTAAATCCTGGCTTATATCGAACAAATTCGAAAAAGTCACGAATTATAATCATAATGACCACCTATACAAACAGTACATAATCAAATTCGTCAGTAATCGTATTCGCCGAGTTCGGTCACCGAAATACAAATCTAAAATTAAATTGTCAACAAAGACATTATTATCGCCGTTGTTTGCATCTATTTGCATAAATATCAAACGGACTTCGCGTCGTCCAAATCCAGAACACCTCGTATACGAACACGTCTCACTGAACGAATTATGTTTTCTGGAGTTAATGATTTATTGTCGCAATTGCGCTCCTCGTATAACAAAGAGTTCATGTTCCGGGTTGCACGTTTGTATGTATCTGTGAGAACGAGGAGGGAAACACGTAACTTGCACAGTTGAATAAATAATGGTTCTTATTGATTTATTACGAGGCGGCGTCATAAATTTGGATGAAATTACGTTATGTACTGTTTGACGGGCTTAAATGAGAACTGCATGAAAGAAAGGTACAGTCAGAATTAAAAGTAATGTCTCCCCAATAAAATGTAGATCCGTGGATCTTATCCATTCTGATCAGTTGATCACATAACAAGTACCTCATTATAGCGACCAGAAGTAAATAATAAGGCTGCAATTTGCAAATTTTTTTATTGGAGAGACATTCATAGACGAACGTACAATATTATATTTTGCTTAAAATGACCAAAAAAAGGTTATAATAACATTTCAAACTTAGAAGCTTATAGCATTTTTCACTGGGACTAAATTGTGCACTGAGTGCCACTCAGAATATCTCCATCCCGTTTCATTACATGAGGTTAAAATAAGATGAGAATATTCTGAGTGCGCACTCAGTGCACAATTTAGTCCCAGTGAAAAACGCTATTAGATCAAAGAACTTCGTTAAGTCTTTGAGACTTGTAAAAGGAAACGACCATTAATGGTATATAATAATTATCACTAATCTGCATCAATTTTTAAAACTAACATTCAATTATAGGCAGGTAAGTAGGTTGCATGACTTCGATGGTTGCGTGGGAGAATACCTACACACATAACTGACCAGTTTACTTTCATAATGATTAGGAAATACTAATTGTAAGACCGACGTAATTTCCTCTGCAATTTTATATTTCGATCTCGTTCTTCCTTGCGTGCCGAAATTCACCGGTGAAAGTTCGAGAGCTCCTGGATTTCGACTACTTGTAAATAAATAAACATTTCGCCGAGCCAGATGTAGCAACAAAATCGTATGTATTGGTCTTAATTTATAAATTTATTGTTGGTCTGCTAATTAAGGTCGAAAATTAAGAGAGCGTTGGCACTTCTTCAAATCCAGACAGTCGTAAATTTGGACAGGTTTCAAGGTCTCTAAGGCCCAGTTGTAATACAATGTTAATTTAAATTTAAGCTGAAGCTTAAACCCATAGCAACGATTATTTCAACAATTTTTGTTATGGGTTTAAGCTTTGGCTTAAAGTTCAACTAGCATTGTACAACTGTGCCTAAATTGTTCAGAAAAATAGTGAAGTCGACTTGTATATTCTTATTTCAGTTGTTTTTTTTAATCATGTTAAAAAGAGTTTTGCAATTATGACGTTGAAATAAAATGAATTAAAGACTAATAAATGTATAACACACGTCTGCTAATTTAAGGTCCTTTTTTGGACTCGACAGTTGTCCAAGGGGGGTGCTCATTTCAAATATGCACTTTTAGACTTATTCCATTACATCTGCAATTTCTTGGAAAATGGAATTAAATGAAAAGCCTAAAATTACGAGCTTCACAAATTTAAATTGGTGTACTACAAAAAGAAATGCTTAAATACAAACATTCATATAGTATTGTTACGACTTCAGGTTTCCCAAATTGTAATCGTTTTTTTATTTTTAAAACACTTTAATGTCTACGATCATTTAACACAGTGAAAGCACAATAATATCGAGCTGTACACTTATCTAACAAAATAACACTTAATCGTTCCACTGATTCGCTTACTACCTATCGCTTTCTAAATAAGACTGCTTTAAATATCCCGCTACCTCGGGGTTTTATAAGAACCAGCGCTATTCTGGAATAGCGGCGAAAAACGCTAGAATATTCCAGTAAATTCAATCATTCGGTGCGATTCTAGAATAGACTAGAATCTTGTCTGCATCATAGGTGGCGCGACCAGTATAAAAATAGAATTTACTTCACGGAAAGTAACAGCATTGCTTATATATGTCTAGTTAGTCAACCGACGGAAATTAATTTTAGTTCTGGACCAAGATTGATAGGGGGCGATGGACTAGAAGTGTAGCATTCCAGCGGACGTTAACAGGTTTGAATCTCCACTCATCAACTGTTTCCAATAAATGCCGTCTTGATTTATTTGCGCTGTGTTACACTGTGGTGTTGCCGTGTATGTCACCGAGTTTCGTTATAGTTGTGAACATAATACTTAAATTAGTCACATTTTGTTCTAATTTCTCGACGAATTTTTTAGGATGTCGGGGAACAAATGTAGTTATTTTATGTGCGAAAAGAGCCTGAGAAGAAACCCTGGACTTAGAAAATTTATCTTTCCCATTCATTACGATGTACGATGTAAAAAATGGATTATAAATTCAGGTTATTGTCATTGCCGCTAATAAGGGAAAGTTCCCAACCCTAAAATTCAAAAAAACTGAAACTTTGTGGGTTAGTAAGTTCACCCTACAGTGAACACGGAATTATTTTACCTGCCCAAAAAAACCCTAAGTGAGCAAAAACACCCTTTGAAAATTCTGCGATTTTCGGTTTTCTGCAAATAACTCGGCAACCAATAGAGATAAAAATTAAAATTATATGACAAAATATTTATCTTTTAAAACTCGGCAACCAATAGAGATAAAAATTAAAATTATATGACAAAATATTTACAACACAACAAAAGCAAATGAAAATTTAAAAAAATTATTGGTGGACACTGGAACCATTTGGATCCTGTTTCTATTGCGGCACTCTACATGCTCGATATTTTGCTGGAAAATTCATTTTTTTTGCTTAATTAATACTTTTCAAATTTCATGTAAATAGATTTAAAAATAAAAATTCTGGAATTCACATGTCGAGGGACTCTCAATATATTTCTACACACTCTTAAAAATAGTTTGTGACGGAGAAATAAGAAAATTTAATTAAAAATTTTTTCACAGAAAGTTAACAAAAAAATAGGATCTTGTAATGAATTTTATTTAAATAAATGTAAAACGATAATAAAAATAAAACAAAATGCAGGCGATTTTGATATTTTTTAATATACAATCGTGTGCAAAAAAGTGGACTGTTTTACGTCAATTTTATAATATAAAACTTTTGCCTGTTGGTTGTAATTATGAACTGAAACTTATGGATTACAATCAGGAATATTTATTTTTTGTCATCCGTAAATATCAGCTCATAATTACAATAACCTAGCAAAAATTTTATATTATAAAAGTCAACTTTTTTGTCCGCGACTGTACGTACGATATTTTTGTAAATTTTAGTGTGATAACAAATAAAACAAAAGTCTCAAATGTTCCAAATCTAAAGTAATTAAACGCAGGCTCTCGTTTTCCTGCAGATACAGGGTGGCCCAACGAAAACGAAACAGACTGAATATCTCTCAAGAAAATTTTTGCTTGAAAAAACACATAAATAGGTCGATTTATAATCCCAGGGGGACACTTTTCTATCCTATACCGAACTGTCATATGTCATCCCCCTCCCTTCCAGCTCTCTAACCAATAGAATTTAAATAGGAAATGTACCATGAATGGCATCTCATTGAAAAGGTAATTTTATAGAGTAATGTGAATATGAATGTCCGAAAATTTGATTTTGGGGAAAAAATTATTACAATTTATTAAATTTAAGTAACGTTTGTGAAATCCGCCATTAGTTTTCAATATCTTTACGTAATTTCAATTCGCACAGTAAATTACTATTAAAATTAGCTTTCATATGAGTTATCACTAGAGCTTTGAAAATATACAAAATGCATGTTAAGTGCATATTCGCATGTTTATGACTTTTAACTAAAATGCATATGCAAAAATGAAAATGCATATGCAAAATATAAAAGCATATAATGGAGGATTTTGACCAAACGGGAAAAAATTTCACCAAATTTTACTTTATTTATCAATAATGAATAAATTTCAAATAAAATAATGTTTTGAATTTGTTAAAAATAAATTGAAGTTTAATAGGCCATATCTTACAGCTTGATATGTCACTGACTTCAAAAACTGCTTGTTGTTGTAGATTTTTACACTCCATGACCTACCTTTATCAAAAATTTATTTGGACATATGGTATATCCATATATTCTTGAGTTTTTAAACAAAAATTTTCTTGGAAGATATTCAGTCTGTTTCGTTTTGTTGGGCCACCCTGTATATGTATTTACAAAGCGATGACAATTTCGTTCATATTCATCAAATCGGCTATAAATCAGATTTCAAGGAGCGGCTAAAACCTCCGCACGACTTCTTGTGGTGGGAGGAAATTGTGGTTAATTTGAATTGTGCATACGGAAGTTAGGACTTCGCTATATTAAAGAAACCATTAAATACAAGTTTGATCATGAGAATAATTAAAAATGAGAATAATTAGAAATGAGAAAAACTGTGGTATGAACACAAACATTCATGAACCGGGTGACCAAAAACCCTCGTTTGACACTGAAACAGTATATAGAGAGGCGCAAAAGAAACAACTTTTTCAATACTTTTTTCCCAAAAGTCAATAATAAAGGAATTATAAGCACTGAAAGAGGGTTGGAAAATATTGTTCTTTTGGCAATATCTTCTGGATCCTTAAAGTTATGAAACTAACATTTTAAATTCAGGTATAAGGCACCTAACTACGCATTTACAACGTATTTGTTAGATCCTCCCTCCTTTTTATAAGGGGTGACGTTTCAGTATTTTATTCCTAACTTTTTATTTTTACATATTTCATCAAAAATTTATGAAGAGAATATTCTTTAGATTTGGCTCTCTTATTGCATTTCGATAAACGTAACCGTTTTCGAGTAATTGAGGTTTATAAGTTAACATACGTCCATTGCATTTGGTTATCGTAAAAAATTGACAGTAATCCCCTCAAACTACCCATTAAAAGGGAGAAAGGATCTGACAAATGCATTGTAAATGTTCAGTTAGGTACCTTATATCTAAGTTTCAAATATTAGTTTGATAACTTAAAGGATTCAGAAGATATTGCCAAAAAAAATGAGTTTCATCCCTCTTTCAGGGAATTATAACTCCCTTATTATCGACTTTAGGAAAAAAAAGTATTGAAAAAAGTTGTTTCTTTTGCGCCTCTCTATATACTGTTTCAGTCTCAAACGAGGGTTTTGGGACATCCTGTATAATCCATGTTAAAGTAATTAGATATTTCTGTCTGGAAGGTAGAAAAGTACAGAGATTGGATGAGGGACCACATACTGTAATTAATTTTATTCATGAAAAGACGGTCGAAAGAATTTTAAAAATTACTACAGGAAAGATTAATTGCCATATAACAAAAATTATAAATCATCACAAAGCACCATTAACTTTTGATTGCAATATCAATCAAATCAATATAAACACGTATCAGTTAAACACCAAAGAAAAATTTTATGTTGTTATAAGAAACACAAATATGTTGTAAATTAATGTCAGTATTGCAAAATGTGAGTACAATCATATTCATGCGACTGTGAATTTTATTCCATACGGAACCCATTTTGTAAACATATTCACTCTCTTGTTGAGAACATCACTAGGGATAATACTTACGAAAAAAATAATTATTGTAATGAAAATGAGCAACCAGAAACATATTTGCTGTCTGCACCCCATTACATAAAGTATAAAAATAACACATGCAATAAGGTTAAAAAATAAAAGTGATAATTTAATAAATAATTTGAAAGATGTATTTTTTTTTAAAGATCAACAATCACTTTCTGAAATATACCGAAAATTGAAGGAAACAATATCACTTTCAATATTATTAAAAGGCCCCATGTAGGTGTGAGTACATATGAAGGAACATTAAAGGATATTCGGCGAACAGTTATTCAACGATTGTATAAAACTAGACCTTAGTAATATCAGTTACAGAATCAGCAAATAAAAATAGCAGGTCTTTCCATAGTACTAAAAGAAAAAGGCAAACCACAGAGAAATAATTAAAAAAGAAACAGGTAGACAGAAATTGAGAACTTGAACATTATAAGTTATTTGTAATTTTTTTCATAATGTAATATATTTTTTAATAACATGTAAATAAATATTTGAATTTTTCAGTATGTTATAATGAAATATTTTATGCCCTTAAATTAAACAATATTTTAAGTAATTTTAAAATGAACTTGGTTCAATATATTAATTTTTGTGGAAAATTTATCAATTTATTTTTTAATTCAAATTCTTCAGTGTCTTTTCTAATTACTCTTATGATCAAATCTATATTTAAGAGCTTCCGAAGTCCTAACCTCCGTAGGCGCAAGTCAAATGAACCGCTAATTCTCTCCCACCACAAGAAGTCGTGCGGAGATTTTAGCCGCTCGTCAGATTTCAGCTGACAATAGATAAAATAATTTTTCTTTCAGCCGAGTTTCAAACTTTATAAACACATGCCGTTCGTCACCCGTTCGTGTATTTTGTTTTAATCAACAGTTATTAGATGGCAGCACATTCTGAAGACTAGGTTAACTAACTATAAATACATAAACAATGGTAACAGTATACAAGTCATAGATATTGTAAAACCTTAGCAGCCTTTTTTCTTGAAAACTTGATGCGATATGGAGTAATTGCTTTCCCATCATAAGACCTAATTAGTAAATGTATATCCATTTCGGTTAACCTAGCGGAATGCAATGAATGCATGTGAAGCACTTCCTAATGATTTTAGAATGAGAAAAATATCATGAACTCGTTCTTAAAGGTTTTTCGTAGAAGTACCTAAGTACAAAATTACATTTACACTATTTTTCTTATAATCAGCACCCCAAAGATCACTTATCAAATCCAAAAAGGTTTTTCATTGTAGACCTGCATAATCAATGATTATACAGGGTGATTTGAGGTTTAATCTTCAGGATGTACAACGTAATTCTGTGTTTGCAAAGCTGCTTTTCAGACGTTATTTCTGATAAAAATGATACACAGTAAAATCAGTAACACCATTCTTGTATAAAATTAAACCCCCGCTGGAGTAATAATACGCTACGCTGGGTTAACCCATTAAAGCCCTTTGACAACTTAAGTTGCCATGCTGTTTATAACTAACCATGGCGCAGGCGTGAATGTATAATTGAAAATACATTGCTGCAATACGTTGATGCACAGGTTGTTAATAATTTCCTTGTACATTTAAATCGTTATTTGACGAGCATTACTTTCGGGGTTATTTTTTGTGTAAAGGTGACAAGCGTAGTGGTGTACAACAATGGCAGTTGATCTTTCTTTGTAAGTATTTTTATTTGTATACCTTATATTAGTTGCCAGATGGCGATAACTTTGTTCATAAGACTCAAAAATAACTTCTTTTGTATAAAAAGTTTATTCAACTTTTCTAATTTGTTCTCAGGAAACTAGTAAACATCTATGGTAACTAAAGTTGCCATTGGGGAGAAATATATGTATTCGTTTTATGGTCTCTTTATATTTTCACAAATATTCTCGTGGAAATGACGGCAAAGGGTTATTACTTCATGAACTGTTGGATATACTTGAAGAAGATGATACTGATCTTGATAATATATGTAGTATAGCCATATGTCCTCCGGAAGAACCTCCTGGCGCCGATACTGATAAAGATTCGGACTTTTCCGATGAAGAAGTTTCAGGTGATATTGATCATTTACCAGCCCGCGTTTTGCGTTCGCAAGTTGTTGCTACATATGATGATGAACACATGGTAAATAATTCTGTATTTGATAATGAAAATAATGAGCCAAAGGCTCCTACTTCTTTTATATCGCATACTCGCAATAAAAATTAAAAAAAAAACGTTCAATGGCATTAGACTGGAATGTAAATGAGTTTGTCACTACAATTCCTGAGCTACGACCTGATTATAATCCTACAGCAGATCTTTTGAAAGAAATAGTTACTCGAAGCTTTTCGCTCATATTTCACGCAGGAAATTCTGTTTCATATTGTATCTGAAACGAATCGCTATGCAAGCCAGAAACTTGTGCATAATTTGAAGGCCACTCCAGATGAAATCCTAACGTTTGTTGGTGTTATGTTATTGTCGGGTTATCACCCGCTTCCTTACAGAAGACTTTATTGGAAACAAGATGTTCACGTGTCAATAGTCTCTGATGCTATTCGACGTAATAGGTTTGACGAGCTTATGAGCTTTATTCACTCAGCCGATAATCAATCTGATGATGGAAAAGACCGGATGTATAAAGTACGTCCTATATTTGACAAGTTGAATATGGTTTTCAAACAAGTTGTACCTGGTCCCACAATAAGTATTGATGAGGGTATGATTCCGTATTATGAACCACACGGAATGAAACAGTGGACATAAGAGGAAAACCCATAAGATTTGGGTTCAAACTTTGGGTTGCTGCTGATCCATCAGGTTACATTCATTACGTCGAACCATATTGCGGTTCTTCAACAAAACTTTCCGAAACTGGAATGGGTCAAGGAGCTGATGTTGTGTTGGGGCTAATTAAACATTTACAACTGAAAAAAAGGCGTTAGATTATATTTTGACAATCCTTTTACTTCCATTGAACTCCTTCAAGAATTAAATTCAATGGGCCCAGGTGGAACAGGTACTCTTCGTGGAAATCGTTGTGGAGCGGTAATGAAACTTCCTGAAATTTTTTTTTAAAAAGGAACCACGAGGGAAAATGGCTACATCATCTACGGGTGATATTTGGATAGTTCGTTGGAAAGATAACAATGTTGTAACAGTTCTGACCAATTGTGATAGCATCCATCCTACAAAAAAATCCTTTCGCTACAGTCGTTCAGAGAAAAAGAAAATTCCTGTGGATGTACCGAGTCCAATAGCACTGTATAATAGTAATATGGGCGGAGTTGATATTTCAGACCAATTTATTGATGTAGAATAAGGTCAAAAAAATGGTGGTGGCCGTACTTTGCTTGGGCCATAGACGTATCTTGTGTTCAAGGTTGGCTACTCTATCGTCGATTGGGTCATGAAATACCGTTATTTGGAATTTAGACGTCAGTGTGCAATATGTCTACTGAAGTCTTGTGGATCAGCTCCTCTTACCTCAGGCGTTTGAAGTTCATTACAATTCACACCTGCATTAGAAGAAATTCGAAAGAATCGAACTGATCATATAATTTCGAAAGGAGTATCGAAATATCGCCGTTGTAAGATATGTGGGCGTCGTACTATATATGTATGTATAAAGTGCGACGTTCCATTGCATCCTGAATTTTGTTTCAAAACATTTCATGAAAAATAATATGCTTGTAAAAAAAATAATCTTGATAATGTAACGTTCTGTCGTAGTAAATATATAAATGTATTAGAATACGTTATTTTAACGTTTACCGTATTTTAACGTCAGACCTGCGATAATTCCCTATTTTCCCATTGGCAATTAAAGTTGCCAGACGCAAAATCATAGAAATAAGCAAGAATCAATTCTGAATAAGTTATACTTTAATTACTAATGTTTTCAAGATGTTAAAAGCAAATTTTCACAATAAAACATGAATTATAGAATTATGAGCTTTAATGGGTTAAGAAGGTGAGGTTTTGACTTAATTCTCTAATTAATTTTACTATCCCTGGTTTGCACCATACAAATAAAATCAGCTTAAATTTAAGCATCACTTAGAATATGACTTGCTCAATAACGTGTAACTTGAAATGTCACAGTATAAACACCGCTTAAATTTAAGCTCAGTTTAAGTGTTTGGTGTCAAATGGCCATATAACTTGCAACTCTGATTAAAGTGACGAATGACCCCCTCCCCCCCAAAGCAAAAGAATCACAGGAGAGTTTGCAGCCGTTCGGTGTTTTTTGAGGCGCAAATCCGTATTTTAAAAATAGCCGTCCGTCGAAGGGGGCCACAATGGCAGTGATACATACAAGCGGCGAGCGAACGTGGTACAGAACAAATGGAGCGGAAAAATCAGTTCGATAACGCTGTTCGAGAAGTTTATTCCGTTTTCATGTGTATGTCGATATTGGAAACCGCAACGTGAATATATTGGAGAGTTTGAAGGCGAAATTGCTGCGACATGTTTTTTTTTTAGCATTTTCAAAACAATTAATACAATGACGCATTTATATTTGAATACAAAGAAATATTGCCGTTACTTGAACGGTACAATACAATTATTGTTTTATTGTTTACTTTGTCCTGTTTGTTCGGCATTTATTACTCTAATAAAATAAGGGGAAAGCTTCGAACAATTCTAAAAAAAAATTCATTTAATTGGTGGATTAGTCCTCTGATATACGGTTGGACAATATTTTTTTTTAATTATGATTGATTGGCTAGCATGGAAGGAGTATAATCAGACTAAAACAGAATAAGGCAGAGTAAGGAGAAAAGAAGGCCAAGAAGAATCCAGAAGAAAACTGGAACGAGAAAGTTATGCCACAATATACCAACGACTAGCAGATATTTTTACATTTAATAACCAAATCAAATACATACAAAGAGGTTGGTAGTATATAAAAAGAAAAATTTATAATCTTAAGTTTGTAGGCATGCAAACTTTTGAGTCAAGTGTCTCATTATTTGCTTATACTATTTTAACTCCCACATTTTTTCTAATATTTTTTAAATGTTATCTAAAATCGTGTCCCAATAAAACTTTAATAGCAATCTGATACAATAGGTTCAACGGTTGCGATTGGTGTTTAAATACAGGGTGATTCTTGAATAGACTGGCAAAAAAATACTAGCGAAAGAAGATACTTCCCAGAACTTGGAAAAAACGTTTAAAAAATTCTATACAAGAATTTATAATTAATTAAAAATTTACCCGAAACACACGTTATGCCCTTGCATAAGACGAAAACCAAAAGTTTACATCTTTGAAAACGCGCCAATAAACGTTTATGGTGTTACGCAGAGAATCAGAGTTGTTCAGAGATACAACTTAACCGTGAACTAATAACACAGTTGCACACTGATGATGAATGCGTCATACAAGTATATTAACTGTTATGAAATTAATTAAAATTACGTTTTCAAAGATAGATAGAAAAGTGAAATATGTACTACTTTATAACAGGTAATACCAGCAATCGATTTAAAAAATAACACACCGTACGCACGTATTGAATTTTGTTAGACTTTGTACAAATTTGTATTAATAATTCGTCTTTCATAATAATAGAATTTGTTTCTCATTGAACGTCGCCCACAAAACGAAATTATATTAATTAGCAAACCAGATTACGAATGTGTTTATTGATTATAATGTTTTTATTCCGATTGTCATCACAATTTCTTTTGTTATTAGCAAAGTCTATTATCATTATTAAAGCATCAGCGATAAACCGATACACGAAATAAAGAAAACTGACTGATTAAAATGGAAGGAAAGGACAACGCATAATATTGGGCCATAAAAAAATAAACTTTATTTACAACACAATTAAAATTAAAATTAAAGAAAAATACTAGGAATTCTTATCACGGAGATTAGAATTGTTTTCGTGTTGTAGTGATTTATTTGTTTACCTGTCAAAGCATGTGTTGAAAGTAGGGCCTTGTTATCCTTATTTTATACAATTTGTACGGAATAATCTACTTTAATGGCAGTAGTTTAAACTGCAGTTTGGCAGTTAAACTTCGGATTTTAATATATTCCCGTATTATACCTGCCGATGACAACAGCTTCTAAGATTAAACGTCAATGAGTGGTTGAAGAGAAGCTTAAACTTACTGTTAATATAAGTGAAGTTAGTTTTAATCGAGTTTTTCTCTTATTGTCTAACTTGTGTTTAATTTCACACTCATTATACTGATCTGAAGTTTTACCTTTAGATTAAACTACCATTTTAAACTCATGCTATAATGCCGGCCCTAAGTGATTTACCTACATGTACTTGTCAAGTAAATATTTTGAAGTTCGTATTTCAGCTGATCATGTCAATTCTGTTTAAAGGTCAAGTTCACCCCCGACGCCGCGCCGTAACAATCATAAAACTATAAAACACTTTTATGATTGTATTTATTTCGTTCATGTGCTGCTCTTTCTTAACCAGGGACGTATCGTCGTTTTGGGGATAATTTTTCATTATTATTTCTGGAGAACTAAAATAGATAAACTCTGCAGTACTTCAACAAAAAATCTTTCCTACTTTTTCGTATTTCCGATTTCACAATAATGCGCAATGAGTACACTTAAGCTGACACTGATAAGTGATGATGGAAAAAAAAAAACAATATTATGAAACACTTATCTGTGTCTTTTTAATCCAAGACGCACATATACATATGTATGTAGGTATAATAAATTCGATTAATGTTTACTAGGAGTCCAACGCACGAAATTTTATCTACGTAAAATTCCTGGCTTGAAAAACTGTGTGGATTGGTTGAAAACTGTAAACATTGCGGCGCAGTTTCACGCGATTACGAACAAAGACAACATAGGATTTCCTTGCTCGATAGAAGCAGTTTAACAAAAGCGATGTGCTTTGTACTCGTTAATTTCAGGATTCATAAAGAATTCCATGGATTTAACGATCGTCATTAAGTATGCTTCTTTGAAGAATTCTTAATGATTAATACGCACGCAGATTTTCCTTGGTTAGTAGTATTTAACAATTTACACCGTTGCGTTGGTGCTAATGAATTAAAAAAATCTTCATTGTTTTGAAATATTTTTTTATTACAGTCGTTGAATTCTCGAAAAGAAAAGTTTTTTGTTTTTAATTTGACAGCATTCAAATTTCGTTTCCATAAATCGATGGAGTAGGAATTTTTGAGTTTAGCTCTTCCTGCAGCAACTACGAACACTAATTACGAAGACGTGTCGTTTCGTCCTTTAATTTCCGGCTTTGTACGACGCCATCCCGGACTAAATTAGGCACGTGCTTCTAATATTTCGTTAATTACTCCAGTGCATTTTTCCCTTTCATGTTTTTACGGTAAAGAACATGCTGTTTGTTGACTGAACTTTCATGCAACGCGAGGTTTTGTGTTTTTATCTGCGATCAAAAGAATGAGAAATAACTAAAACTGAAACGCCCTTGTATAACTCGATGTTGTAAATGAAATCGCTCTGCACGTAGCAAAGAATTAACGTGCTTTCAGCATGTAACGTATTTTCCGATGGGCAAATGTAAGTACAGGCCTTCTTTAAATTATGAGAGTGGGAATTAATTTAATTTAATTATTTTGCCTCGAACCCTCGGAGCTTTGCTCTAAATTACTTCGCAACATGTTACTAGTTTCGATCTATTTTTCCTTATTGCATTTTAATCGACTCGAACACTATCGACGTAACCAAGAACGTTTCCGAACAAGCGCGTGTGCCACCCACCAATTTCGTGCTTTATTTTGCATGTGCCCCCCTACACTAAAGGGCTCAGTTCCGCAAGAGAGGCTCGAGGTACTACGTGCGACCTTGCCGGCAGATATCGATCGTATTTTATCTTTCGTCGTGTCGATTAAACACGCGACAAATAAAACACCTATTAGCAGCCCGTGTTTGCGCTCGGAGGAGGACGCCGACGCTCCATCAGAGTCGTAAATTTGATGAACTTCTTTGCGAAGTCCCAATTTGCTTGTTGCCTTCGTCTTATTTATTGAGGTCGAAAGCACTTGTCGTTTTATTTGCTCAGTCTATTTGGGGTTTGTGTTGGGGCTCTAATGGCACGATACGATACGATCTCGTTCTCAAATATATCAACATTCTGCAGATTAATCAGAAACAGCAACAGTGAGAAGATTAGCAGCGACGGCAACAAGAAGGAAGAAAGGATAAAACGTTGGCAGAAGAGAAGCAGAGAAGATGGACAACAGCTGTGGCAGCCTTCAATTTAATTTAAAAAATTAGGGAATTAGATTTGCTATATTATTAAGTGATTGATTTGCGAAAAGTGTATTCCTACTTAATAAGAAACGATGTCATTTCCAACAAATTTAGTCTATTTTTGAACCACCCTCGTACTCATAATTCTTAGCAACAAGTCAGCCTTTCCAACATATATACATACATGCAACTTATCTTCTTGTTTGCAACGCTTTATTTATGTTTTGATTACGCTACTTGTTCGTAGACCTATAAAGTTCATGTGTGTTCAACGATAATGTTATCCAAGACTCGGCTATTTTTATCCGGTTTCTTAGGGCCGCAATTGCAGACAATTTCTTAATAAAACATCAGAAAATACGAGAAGAGATTCATTCATTAATTATTATCTACCCAGCCATGAAAGAAAAGAACTTTTTTGAGGAACTTCCAAAAGAATTTTTTCAAGTAGGTTAGAACTGGCTATGTAGATAATTTTTTAATTTCCCCTCGTAACTACTATGCCATTCCAAATAATTATTTAGACAGAGAGAGGCTATGAAAAATAAAATCAGAGTCTTAGCTTAATTGATACACTAAGGCCCGGTGTTTCAGTTTCCGTTTAAAATAGAGTTTAACTAAACCAAAGCTTAAAATTAAACGGCATTTAAATTAGTACGGGTATTTCAGATTAATCCGATAGTTCCGTTTAATTAAGCTATAGCTTAGATATGTTGGTATCCCTGTGAGTAACGCTGACGGTATTATTAAACCTTTAAAATGTAAGAAAACAATGTAAACGGTATTCATTACGCTTATTAAGGCGGTTTTACTTGTTTGATGCAATAATAATTGACAAATGTTATAATTTAAATACGGATTTGAGCGGCAGATCTCAGAACTACATAAAGCTCAGTTTAAATCCTTAAACCAACGCCTGGGTGATATTTAACTTTAAACGCCGCTTATTGTTGCAACACATTTAAACGAAAGTGGAAATACACTGGTTTATTGTTAAACTGAGTTTAGCGCAAAACAGTGGTTTAAACCGAATCTGAAATACCGGGCCATAGGGCCAGTTGTACAAAGTAGGTTTAAACCGACACTCAACTGAACCAGGTTCTAAGTAAACAAATTCGCATAGAATCTTAATGACATATGGCAATTAATGCATTCATAAATAAAATTTGATGCGATTTTGTTCACTTTGAACCTGGTTCAGTTGAGCGTCAGTTTAAACCTCCTTTGTACAACTGGCCCTTAGACCCGATTATACAGTGCTAGTTTAAATTTAAATTTAAGCTGAAGCTTAAACCCTTAACAACGATTATTTCAACAATTGTTGTTAAGGGTTGAAGCTTTGGCTTAAAGTTAAGCTGGAATTGTACAATTGGACCATAACCTTATTGGCCAACTGTCAAAACTGAAACGTCAAGATACTTTTGACAACAGTAGAAAAAACTTCCAAATCTACTAATTGAATACATAAGGGTTTGTTAATATGAAAACGATCAATTTAAAATGCCGCGCAATTGCTTGCTGGAAATGACTATAGTGTTCAAAAGCGTTTAAACAACTAACAGATTTGACAGGAGCCAGAAAGCAAATGTCAAACTAAGGCTGGGTTTCTCAGTCCTAGTTTAACTTTAAACTCCCGTCTATTCCCGTGGTAGTAATTATAAAGACAATTGTTTCTATGGAAACAAACAGGAGTTTAAAGTTAAACTAGGACTGAGAAACCCAGCCTCAAAGTTCTGAATGAAACTAATGTCTGATTTCTTCACCGCCTTATCCTATAAATTTATCTGTCAGAAAGGGCCGATATATCAATCACAAGTTAACTTTAACTATCAGTTTATTCCCATAGTAACAATTCTGAAAACTATTATTCCTATGGCAATAAACTGAAGGTTAAAGTTAACTTGTGATTGAAATATGGGCTTTTAGAGGTGACAAATACATAGTTTTGTGTACAGCCAACTGTACGTTACATTCCAACTGACAGATAAATTAAACTTAGGATAAACACAGTGAAGAAATCAACCATCCATAAGGGCGGGCGGCCACTGTGCGCGAAACTAAGTTTTTTGAAAATTAGATCCAACGTAATCTTACGCGGACGAGGCAACCGAGCGAAGATAAACATTGTTTTATATCTTTGCTATCCTATCTTCGCTTCGCGTAAGATTACGTTGGATCTAATTTTCAAAAAACTTAGTTTCGTTTAGCTTAGCTTAGTTTCGCGTTCAGTGGCCGCCTGCCTTTAGGGTCTGATTTTACTTATTTTTCATAGCCTCCCCTTACCTAAATAATTTTGGATGACAGAGTATTAAATATCAATCAAATACCAATTAAACTTAGGAGGTCCAGTTGTACAATTCCAACTTAACTTTAAGCCAAAACTTAAATACTTAACAACTGTTGAACTAATCGTTGTTATGTGTTTGAGCTTCAGCTTAAATTTAAACTGGGCCTTAGGCACTAAATCGGTTATATGCTACTGTAAGGCCGGGAATTTTTTGACGAAATTCAAATCCACTATTCATTTTAATAGTATATTACATAACGAGAGTTGTAAATAGCATATTACGCACGGTGGAAAAATTGCGCATGAGCCGCGCAGCGGCGAATGCAAGTAATTCCACAAGTGCGTAATTGCTTTACAACTCGAGTTTTGTACTATACTTTATCTACGACCACAAAAATTATCTTATTATTCAAGTTCAAAATAATCAGCAATGACACTTGCAATTTCGACGACTGTCAATCTAATGTGATGCGGCTACGTAGATCTAACCATAAACGTGCGTAAAGTAGATGCGTTTTTGTTACTTTACGCACGACGTTTGTAAACACCCGCTTAATTAATTTATGTGTTGTACGTAATTCGTCATTTACAGTAGTGGTCGTACATAAAAAATGTTACGTGTGATATATTACATATTACAGTTTACTAGTTTTACTTTTGAACGAATAAATATGAAAACCAATTAGAATTTTGTTTCACAAGTTTCTAATTAGTTTTCTAGGAACGACTTGATAATACTTTTTTAAATGACGTTATGAAGTATGTACAGTTAATTGCAAAAAAATAGAGTACATCGAAAAAATCAAGTGTGCGAAATTTTACAATTTGTTGACAATGTAAATCTGTCTCTTTCGTAGCATTAAAAAAAACTGAAACTCTATTTTCTTCAAGTATTTGCTTTTAGACAAATTATGTAATGTCCTTATTGGCCAACCTTCCTGTAATTTAGAAAGAATTAGAACTTTGTCGCTTTTAGTTAACTGTGACATTTTGTCTGTCTTTTTGACAGCAAAAATGACGACTCTGACACGAACGAATTAAACTAGAAAATTAAATGTACTCGATTTTTTTGAAATCGTCTGTACGTTAACAGCTTCCTCAAGATTAATTATAAACTAGTTTATTAATAAATATTAAATTAATTATCTTCCTGCACATACACTAGTATTCGGGCACCCACAATCTTATAGAATAATTTCAGTTCTTTGGCAATTTCTCGATTACTTTTGCCAGCTTTATGGTGAGCTATTATAAATGCACATTTCAACGTTCATTTCAACGCTCATCTCCTTTCTTTTAGGCATTTCGAACAGCTGTAAATCTGTATTTCGCTCAGGACGTTATTACTATGAATGCGGATATAAAACCGATTGTAAATTAGATAAATTACCCCAAAGCCTGGGAAAGAATATTATAAAAGCGTTTCATAGAATATGATAAACCGAAACTCCTTCCAGGAATTTCCGCAAATTATTTTTAAACTGTCACTAAATTGATGGTTTTATGGGTATTGTGCTATCGTAGGTAATCAAGTACTTTGAATAATAATATCCAATGGATTAAAGTGTAAATTTATCGCATTTCAGTAAACTAACCAGTAATAAGCAAACAGATTTTCTAAACATAATATTATATCACAAAATCTCAAATCAGTCGAACGACTGCGAAACGTAAGGTGTATAGTTGCGCGATTTAGTGTCCGCTTAGAAGATTTTGTGATACAAATTTCATCGGACAAGAACCAACTGTAAACATAATATTATACAAATAATGCAATAAAATAAGGTGTCCAAATACTTATGAGCGGTAGTGTATGAATCTAACGAGTGTTCAATTGAAAAATTCATCAAGTTGATTTTTTTAATGAAAGAAGCAAAAGAAATGACTTCCTAAACCGATTGACGTTTGAATGAATGACAGATGTCAAACACTGGTTCAAACGTTAATGTCTATTTATCACTTTTGTTAAAATGGAAACAATAAAACTGTTTGTTTTAAATAGAGGTGATTTAGTACGTAATAAATAATGAATAAAAAGTACTAAACAAATAAATGACTTGTCGGGCATTATAAGTTTCCTCATCCACGGTAACAAATCACCTATTGTAGTTGAACACTTAGGCCCGGTCTTTTCATCTCCAGTTAACTTTATTTGACGGTTTATTTATTAGTAACGATTGTGATCACAGTCGTTACTATGGGTATTAATCGCTAGATAAAGTTAGTTGGAGATGAAAAATCCAGGCCTTACATTGCATTATATCGTTGATACTCAATCGCTAAAAAAGTTTCTCAAACAATTAACAACAGCTTTTGACAGCTCATCGTCTACGCGTTGAATTATAATAGAACCTACGCGCGGAGTAGGTTCGAACCATAGACTTTAGGTTTAACTACAAATCAGTACTGACGTCATAAGTTTAACACAAAAACGTAAGAATTTGGACTATTCGTAACCAAGTTCAACAACAAAAAGGGCTAATGTTTTACTTATACCTTAACGTGACATAACCTAAAGTGGTAATTCACGTTCATCTAATTCAATTCACAATGTTAGAGAAAATTCAACGGTTACTCCATGAACTCTTCAATTGAATACCTGATATACAATGAGAGCAACAATGATTGACACGTGTGAAGTTGCAGTTATTCCAACCTTATATCGAAAATGTGTTCCACTTATCAATATTGTACCAATATTTACTTCCATGCATGTCAAACGCTGTCAAACGTAAGTGTCATTGACCTTTCAGTAGCGCACATACGTACATACAAGTTCTCCCTGGTTTTAGTCATTTTGTGTTTTCTTTTGTAATAACAAAGGCTTAAGGCTCTGTTTTAGTTGTCTAACTAATCTGGTACGTAAAACTGTTATAAACAAAGTAGAAAAAAATCTTATATGTGCTTTATTTTTAGTTTAAAATGTTTACTGAAGAACATAATAAGTTTATCTTAGAAGCGTATTTTCGGTCTGGTGAAAGGGATCAGGATGGTAATTGGCAGTATTCATTCATGTCTTGCTTTCATTAGTTTCAAGAAGCTTATCATGATGAAGATATTACACAAGATACGTTCCGTCAACATGCTCACCGTATTGCAGATCGGTTCCGTGAGACAGGCAGTATATGTAAAGGAAAATCCTCTGGTAGACCTAAAGTACTAACAGAAGGAGTTGTAGAAGACATCAGGCAAAGAATGTTAGCCAGTCCTAAAGAACCCATACGAAAACTGTCCCTTCAAACAGATATTTCAAATTTTTGAGTTTTGTTGTCATGCATACTCTAATGCATTATTTCAGGTGTATCTTATGGCTCTTGTCGCACTGCTTTGAAGAAAGACTTACATATGAAGCCATATAAAGTAAGCGTTGTACAAGAACTTTTGCCTCCAGATTTTCAGAAGAGAGTGAATTATTGCAACTGGTTCAACAGACATTTAAATGATGACAACATTCTTGATTTAACGTTCTTTAGTGACGAGGCATGGTTCCATTTGGATGGTTACATTAATTCTCAGAATTATCGTGTATGGGCAACAGAAAATCCACATGAACTTCACGAAAGAGGTCTGCATGCTGTTGAAGTTGGTGTATGGGTTGTAATGTCACGAAGAAGAATTATTGGTCCCATCTTCTTTTACAATAATATAAATGCCCAAAATTATCAGCAGCAACTATTACGTCCTTTTATTGAACAATTGCATGATGATGAATTACAGTACGGCTACTTCCAACAAGATAGTGCAACAGCCCATACAGCAGGTGCTACGTTGGAATATTTACGTGAATTTATTATGTTGTAATTCCTTAAACAGTGTGTTTAATACATAGTTTTTTTGAGTGTATTATTTTAAGAAATAGAATTGAAAGCACGAAAGAAAGCATGTACAGAATATTTTATGAAATAAATTTGGAACTTTGATTTAATTTAAATGCAATAAGGAATCCATAGACATTTTCAATTAATAACAATATTAATTTTAATTTAATTCCACTTTATTCATTGAATTTGGTCGTTTTGACAAATCACAAGTCAAAAGATGACGTAAAAATTTTTAAGAACGCCACTGAATGTAGTTATGGTTAATGTAAATACATAGTATGCGGCAAATACCCTATTGGTATGGAACGGCACACGTCAGCCATTTTTGCTCTCCCTGTACAAAGAGATCATTATACATTGTCAAAAAAAACTGCTTTCCATTAACGTGACATCAAAATTTCCATCTATTCCCATGTATGTAGTGAAGTTGGATAATTGAATAATGGTAAATAGGTTATGTGATCTTGAAAATATTGTAGAAGATTCGTAAACTCACGAAAGAAATACCGTCAAACACAAGTGTCAAATAACGTAGCTAATATCTTATAGGATTTAAGGTTTGGTTTTTGGGACAACCTTTAATGATCAATCTGTATTTACCTGTGTAAACATGTGATTCAAGAGCAGAGCATTCTAAGTAAAACTTGCTTCCAATTACACCTCGCGGTTATAAAAAGGTGAAACATCTATTGTAAATTCTGATTCATTAAAGCTAAGCTTAGCAGCGGCTTTTGTTAGCCCTACTTTTTTCTATGAACAAGCCCATAGTATATGGAACATAGAAAAAAATTGGATCTGAAGCACCACCGACCGGTTGATGTCGGATACGTCACGTCGGATTTGAAACCGGATTCCAAGGATAAGCTTATCCTTGCGTCTACACCTTTCATAAACGCAAATTTTAAAAAGAAATTTTCCAACTTTTATCATACGTTTGTCACGTATAACCTCCTGTAATTGTTTATTTAACACTGGCTTTATTCAGAGAATTATTCACGTTAACGTGAGCCAAGAGACTAAATATAAAACCACAGGTTTATCTGCGTCAATGTAAATTATATCAACTCATGTAATCCATCTCCTACAATTTCGAAGGCCGACATTAATTGTTTACCTCGTTCGTAAATGAATAACAAGCTCTCGGGCAAACACGTTGACCAGTTTAAAATATATACTATTAAACTGGCGACAAACAAATTATTATCGGGGCCGATAGATAAAAACCCACCTAAAAATAACCGGCCGGGCGAAAAAAAGCGATCGATTTTTGCGTTAAAATTTCAAATCGTACCTCGTTCCTTGTGCAGAGATGCTCGTATGTGGCTGTGGGAAGAGGATAGATTCTGCCCCATTTCTACGATACGTGTAAATTATCGGTTGATGCGAAATAAAAATGATAAGAAGTTATCTATTGTTCGATTCGAGCAAAAAAAAAGAACGTCGCAGATTCAATTGGTGAACGCTCAAAAATCAATCACAGAACTGAATTTAACTTGATTGATTAGTTACTAATTATTGCACTACTTGCACTTGCACTATCTATCATTAGATTTGTCCGCTTCTGCTGGATCTGAATGAATGAGAACGCGTAGATATCGGTGGAGCTCACACATCGAAACATCTGTGGACGACTGGTTGAACGCTTGCTGTGAGGTATAAACGTAGCTTACTTATCTCTAAAGATAGTATTCGTTGAGTAGGTCCGAAGACTGGATCGGAGGAAAACCGGCGCATACACTGCAGCCAAACAACTTCGGTGCAGTTTATTACATTACTTAACACAGCCCAAGGTCTACAGGCTGTCGATTCAATTTCTTTTTACAAGAACACGCCTCTCTCGTTAATGAGGAAACATTAACACAGCAAAAAAATGATTTCTAACATAACTGTCCGCGTACAAAGATGTTACAACAGTAAAAATTAATACATTTACTTACTTTTGTAGGTAAGAAAAAATGCAAAAATTTCTTTTCGAGGATTTTAAAGGATTGATCCAACTTCTGAGGAAAAAAAAGAAATAAAAGCTTATGTTCTGTTTGTTAACACTAAATGGAAACTACAGTTTTGAAAACAGAAAGAAAGCAGATCGAAGAAGTCTAAAGAAGACCATCATCATTGCATTTTTATAACAGATAAAAAATATGTATTTCAAATTTAAATCAGGATCAGTCTGTTTTCATTGATCACTAAAAAAAAAACATCCAAATTACCGTAGTAAAGGAAATTATTATTTTACAACTCGTTATCTGCTTCCAATAATTAGGTCTTCATTGCTTTTCTTTGCCTTTGGCAACAACAACCGTCTGGTTGAAGATGTTTGAAGGCCCTTTCACTCTATCTTTTTATACAGGCTGTCTTACGAAAAACGCCCCAAGCCGTAACTCCGTTATTTATAGATTAATTTTAACAAACAAAAAGACAAATAAAATGAGACTAAAAGTACTATAAGGTGAGTCCAGTTTCAATTTTTTTAAAAATTACCTTCAAGGTCAAAGGACTGTCAACTTTTATTTTTCAAATGGCTCTGTATATTTTTTATTATTATATCTGGTAGAGATTTTTTTTCTAAATCCAATAATGTGCAACACTTTGACATTTAAAAGATATTTTTCGTAAAAAAAAATGAACTAGTCTATTAGGCAAAACGTGCTTTTCATAAAAATGTTAAAGTTTGTCGTGAAAACAATGTCACTGAGCGTTATTTTTTACAGTTGTTTCAGATTGTCAAGTTATTCTCTTTGTATGATTTATTGTTTCCTAAAAAAAGCCGATTATGGATAATACTCCGTTGATTGACTTACTCCAAGCATATTTTTGAATGCAATAAAAACACAAGCAGTGCGTCTCTATAGACAGGGATTTTTGCCCAAAGCAACTTACACAGTTGTAGACTTAATTTTAATTATTTCATTAATGTTTTCTGTAATGCTTGATTGCTGTTTTTATTGCATTCAAAATGTACAGGGTGGATCAATTTCGATGTCTCTTATGGGCATCTCTGTAACTATAAGAGTTAGAAAAAAACTAGTGGCCAAGTCTCGATCTCTTTTTTAGAGATAAAGTCAATAGACTAAATAAAAATTGGCTATCTTCTTTTGTTTTCGAGTTATAGGCAAAAATTGACATTTTCGACTTCTCGTCAATCGCGCATATCTCGTTTATTTTTACAGATATTAAAAAACTGTTTTGACATTATTAGGACACTTTTTTGAATACAATTCAGTGGTGTAGTTGGTTTCTTGATATTTAATAAAATTTTCGAGTTATAACATAAAGTTATATTTTTTTAAATGGAAATCATAGGAGGCAATGCCACCTTTAAATAGAGATTTTTTCTGTTTTCAAAAATATATAATTTATTGGGTTTATTTGTTACAATTAATAGAATAAAACGCCTTTTTTATTATTCTTGGGTGTATTCTATTCTTAGTAGGCTGGTTTGAACTCTTGTTCAAATATTTTGACAATTGCAACCGCATAAAGAGAACGAAAGATAGAACGAGCATCCTCTAAGAGTCACAAAGACTACAACAATACCGATACCATGTGGTTTGCGTGAATTCGAAATTATGCAACTTCATTTAATATTTAAGTTTAAAACGCATTTTTTTTTCCATCAAATATGCATTTCATGGGATAATGAACTAAATTATATGTATAAATTAAAAACATCTTAAAAATAAGAAATTATTGCAGAAAAAGTTAAAGAATATTGAAATGTAAGTAGATAATAAACACAACTCTTGATATATCACAATAAATAACTTAAAACCCAGAAAATAATATCAAAATAAATCACAATTTCAACACTGTCGCGCTAAAATACACAGCCAACTCATGTTGCAACCCAACCCAGCTCTATCGGTGCTAGCTTTCTATCTCTTATGTTTATCGCAATACCTCTCACTCTTGTGCTACCCAATCTTCAAATCTTTGTTAATATTTAATAAAAATAAAAGAAAATTGTCGGTTTTGTTGAAACTAGCCTCCTAAGAAAAGAATGCACCCAAATAATAAAAAGGCGTTTTATTCTATTAACTGTAAGAAATAAACCCAACAAAGTATATATTTTGAAAACAGAAAAAAAATCTCTATTTAATGATGACATTGCCAACTATGGTTTCCATTTAAAAAAATATAACTTTATGCTATAACTCGAAAATTTAATTAAATATCAAAAAACCAACTACACCACTGAATTGTATTCCAAAAAGTGTGCTAATAATGTCAAAACAGTTTTTTAATATCTGGAAAAATAAACGAGATATGACTGATTGACGAAAATTCGAAAATCTCAATTTTGGCTTATAACTCGAAAACAAAAGAAGATAGCCAATTTTTGTTTATACTATTGACTTTATCTCTAAAAAAGAGATCGAGACTTGGCCATTAGTTTTTTTCTATCTCTTATAGATACAGAGTTGTCCATAAGAGACATCGAAATTGATCCACCCTGTACTTGCAATAAGTCAGTCAGGTGATTGTTATCCATAATCGGCTTTTTTTTAGGAAACAATAAGTCGTACAAGTAGAAGAACTTGATAGTTTAAAACATCTGTGAAAAATAACCTCAGTGACATTGTTTTCACGACAAACTTTAACATTTTTATGAAAAGCACGTTTTGCGTAATGGACTAGTCCATTTCTTTTTTTTACGAAAAATGTTTTCTAAATATCAAAGTGTTGCACATTATTGGATTTAGAAAAAAAATCTCTACCAGATATAATAATAAAAAATATACAGAGCCATTTGAAAAATAAAAGTTGACAGTCGTTTGACCTTGAAGGTAATTTAAAAAAAAATTGAAACTGAACTCACTTTATAGTACTTTTAGTCTCATTCTATTTGCCTTTTTGTTTGTTAAGATAAGTCCATAAATAACGGAGTTATGGCTTGGGGCGTTTTTCGTAAGACAGCCTGTACAAGATTTGATTCAATTTCTTAAACAATTTAATTTGTGCAGTAAATTGTATCAAAATTTAAATTGAATAAGAAGACTATTTAAAAAAATAGAACGAGTTCTAAATTGAAATTGAACCAAATCTTGTACTGGAAAAAATAGGGTAGTCTAAAACGGTCTTAAAGAAAGAGAGAAAACTTTGGCTGGCATTGTAAACATGCGCTCATATTTCTGGAAACAAAATGTGTTTGGATTGGAGGACCTAAAAAAAATGTGAAATAGAGCGCACATACGGGACGACTCGCGGTCCAAGGTTACGCGAAACATCTGACGGAAATCTGAGGCCGTTTATTTTTCCACTTGCTTATTTACGCCGCGTGCCTGTGGTTTGCATATCAGGTGTTTATAGTTTATAGTCGAAAGTGTTTACATTGTAGGGTTTTTAAATCTAATTTGCAAGGTGATAATAAATGTTATTTGTCAACAGTTACTGTTATCTTATTATGTACACTCGTGGCCATTAAAATCGTTACCCCTGCATGCTAACCTCGCCCTTATTGCGCTGGACAATAAGGTTCCCGTAAAGGTTTATCATGCGATCAAATGAATTTCAGATTAGAGTATGCTATGGATTAAGAGAGGGTGTCGTTACTTTATCATAAATCGAGAAATGTGCGTGTGAAGTCAGTATGACAGGTGACCTAAAATTTAATAAACAAGACAAAGAATTGTGAAATTATGAAAACAATTTGAGGTTGAGGCAATAAAAATAAAGAATCAGTTCATAAAAGTTGCTGAAAATATTCACCCTCTGCCTCCAGGCATTTTCTAACCCTTTTTTTTTAAACTCCTTCGAAAACGTTTTGTAGTAATCTTGGTGGGTTATTAATTTCAACACATTTTTCAGTTATTCTTTCCATTAGCACATTCAGATTATTAACGGGGGTTTTAAAAATTGAATTTTTTAGATACGGCCAAAGAAAAAAATTTTATGGCGTCAAGTCACGGGTTCTTGGGAGGCCAAATGTTTGGCATGTTTTTACTAATTATCCTGTCATCGAAAAATTCACGTAATAAATCCAAAATAGTCCTGGCCAGAATGAGCTGTTGCTCCGTCCTGCTGGAAGTACCCTTCCTATAGTTCGTCATCGTGTAATTCATTCACAAAAGGAATCTACCTTTTCTGACACTTGCTTGACAAGTTCCGGTTTGGGTTACCTATACATAGACGTTCAAAAATAAGAAAAAGGAATATTTTGTTGTCGTTGTATATTTTATTAAGTTTAGAATTTAGGAAAGTTTAGGCATTCTCAATATATCCGTAAATCACGAGCAGGTTTGTTTATTTTGACTATGGTTTGGTAATATGATACGGGGTATGTGCCAGCCAGAGGGATGGAAGGAAAGAAAGATGCGGGCAGTTAGTCTCCGGGTGGGCTTTGAGTGGTAAACATGTTGGTAATGTTGCGCTAATTACGCAGACGGGCTCGCGAGTGTTGTAACGAATTGCAATGACATGTGATGAAGGAGTTGTGCAAGAATTGAGGCTTGCTGATGATAGATGATACTCTGAGGTAGAGTAAGGTGCCAATCTCGCGGTGTCCGCTGATGGCTCGGACATAGGGCAACAGATTGGGCATTCTATCATAAGGGTGATCGCTCTGTATTCGCCGGTAGTCGGAGAGAGTAGGGGATCACTCCACCTGCACACGGCATTTGACCATATCCGCCGGCTGCAGAGGCGTGAGTAGTAAATGCCGGAGACACAACTAGTTGTATACCTGACTAGGAGAATTGCATTGTGCTTTTCACGAACGGTCATGACTTGGTGTCGACTGGGCTGTGGCATTGCCATCTTGACATTTAGTTCAGGCCTATAGGCAGAAATTGTGACGTCACGATAAAGGGGTTTTGACGTTTCTCAAAATCATTTTTATCAGTGTTTGTAAAGAAAAAGTAAATAAAATTGTCCCGTAATGAATGGGGTAAGTCTATTTAATAGTTTTTGCCACAGAACGAAGTCGTAGAAGATTAATAATTAACCGAACTCAAAATCACTACCAGAATTGACAGATATTTGAATTTTAAAGTCTTATACGGTCTCATATTGTTCAAATTATATTATAAAACATCACTCTACTCTTATTGTTAAAGCGTTTTAAAGCGAAAATCAACAAAACAACGTAAAGCTCGTTGGTTTAAGTAGTTGGAGCCAAGCATTTTGATGATGGAATGGTTCCGTGAAAATAATGAGAAGGGTTTATATTTGGACAAATTAATACCAATACAAAGCAGAATCATTGCTTCAATAAAGCGTTTTTTGCCCGATGGAAAGTATCACACAGATTTGTAATGATTTTCCTCGGAAATTTTTAACACTTAACCTTATTTTTAAAACTCATATAAACACATTTTCTTAACATTAACGCAGGGATATGTGTAAACTACAGACGCGTAGAGTTAAAAAAAGTAATATAAATCAAAGAAAAACTTACATTTTGATTAAATAAGCTTGAAATTTTTAAGTGAAATAAATTTATGTGCTTGACAGTTACCCCTTTACCGTGACGTCACAGCTGAAAACATTTGCTGCCTAAAGGCCTGGACTAGTATTAAGATGGCAATGGCTGTGGCCAGTGTAGCAAACACTGTGGAAGCCAGTGGCAACGTATGCTCGGAAGGCAAGGTATGCTAATATCCACCTGGGTTTCGTCCTTATGCAGGCGAAGTACGAAGATGGACATTCGAGGATACCTTTTCAGTGAGTTCGCAATCCGCAATCCGCAATCCAGCATCCAGCTTCCGCATCTAGATTCGCCGCTGGAGTGGGCGGGGCCGGGAGAGGGTCTCGGTGAATAAATAAGTCCTATAGTCTTGAGTAGATACTCGTAAATGGTTATCTGTAATTTTGCATGACATCCTTATCGAATTGGAAAGCGAAGCCCATATGTTAAGAGTAAGACGTTTACCCTCAGCTCCGCAGTGGTCAAGAAAGAGAGAAAGAAAGCAGGGAAAGAGAGATCTAACCAAAGGATGAGTGAATGTTTATTGTAACTCGGTCTTCTGACATTTGTATCAGTCGAGGATGTTTAACAAAAAAAAAACTATCCTACATATTATAGTGTTTTACACAATGCGTAGAACTTTATACAACAAATTGTGAAAATAAAATCTTCACAGTCTGTTGTAGTAAATTTCTACATAAGATGTAGAATTTTATACAACAAAATGTTGAAAACTTTAACTTCATACTTACGAGAATTTTTTGTAATATAGAAGTCAAATTTGTGTGGAACTTTTTACTCCAAAATGGAGCAATAATTTTGCTACAAACAAATGTAAACTTTTTTAAGGTAGAGATGGAAATATACCTGAATTTTCATTGTGTTAATAAATAATGTCTCCACCTCCATTTTACAATGGTGTAAAATCTCACACTGTCATTTCTAGACAATCTGAAATATTCGATTAGCACCTATTCTATAGACACTCAGAATTGAAAACGTATTTAGAAAATTTTCTTCATTTTGTAACGTTTCTTGAAGACAATACAACCTTCCAGATGACGCAAATAATCGCAGAGAATATTTATGTACTTCGAATTAAAAAGAAAGACTTGTGGATATTGGTTAAACTACAAATGAATTTAAGTGTTTTATAACGTTGTTAGTTAACCAGTTAATTTATTTCGAATTGTTACACCACAGCTCACAAAGTGTAACAACAATTAATTGTGCTAAAACGCTGTATAACGTCAACCAAAATACTAACTAGTTTAGTCATCGTTGAAATTACGCACTGTGAAATCATATCCTAAATAGGGTTACCCTAAAAATTTTCCAGAAGAAACACCGAAATATTTAAGAATTTTTCAAAATAAATTCGTTCAAAACCTGTTGTTATGAACAAAAGCAATTGCGTGGAAAACTTCATGAAAATACTAATTAATCTTTGGTCGCGTTTCGTTTGCTTATTTAGTTTACTGAACTGTAAATAAACCGCACCATTTGCAAAACCTATTAGTACCTTTTAGCATTACTTTTCTTAACTATTTTCCTTTCGCCGGCTGAGAAGTTTAACGAACGATTCACTCGCAAACAACAATTTCTTCTTCGTTGGTACTTCAATCTTGTCAACAGCAAAAAAAAACCGTAAAATGCTTAATCTTACATTAATTATTCCGACAGAACTAAAAAGTAATGAGTTTACGCTTGACGTGCTTTATTCCTTCCTACTTGGGTGTGTTCCAACAAAAAAAAAAAATTACAATGAACAAAACAATACAACAAACACCTCCTGATTTCGTTCAGTTATCAGGACATGAATAAACAGGATTTTTTTCGGAAGAAATATACCTACTGTAAGTAGCAATAGTAATAATATTCTACAAACAATGAGCAATAACAATTAATACGATCAATTAGATTTGACACTGAAACAAAAACTATTTCCGGGGACATAACAACATACATTATTTTAATAACAGTGTTCCAATTATAAAGGATTTATTGCAGGCACGAGTATTCATGATATTAAAAAGAAGGCGTTCAAAAGTTCGCAAACTAAAAAACAATAACATTTCCTACAAAATAATTTTTCGTATAGGTACGTTTTAGGGTTTATTAATTATCTGTTGTAAATGGGTGTGTAAATCTATGACGAAACGAAAGAGGCAGAGAAAGCATACGCAAGCACTTAACCTACTTGGCGATTTAATTGAATGTTTTTATATTCAAATCGTAGAATAAAAATAGACCGATTTCCGCTTATATCAAGGCAACGTAACTAAACGTAACGCTTATTATTTTATTGATACATTCGCTTTCAAAATGTTCCGTACCTATCAAGATTTTTATCAGTTGTTCTCATAACATGTAGTAAGTAATTACCAACTAAATAGGTGTAATTGAAAAATGGGTCTCGTGTTGGGGGCTAAAAACACAATTTTCACATTTTTTAGGTTCAATTGACGAGGATGGGATCCGGCACTTTTCTTCTCTGGATGCCCATTTTTCTATCGAATTGAAGTACCCAATCAGACATGATATCTTGTGTTATCCAAGCTTTTTTGTTTGACTTCCAAGTTACTGGTAAATCATTGATGGCAATGTTTTTCAAAGCACGAGGACGAGCTGCTTTCCCAATAACCAATAAATCTTTTTTTCCGCCATCCATGCTTGCGCAAAACAATATGATTCATTTTTCTTTAAAAAACTTTTCACCAGTGTATTTTTCTGATTTAAATGTTAAGGTTTTATCTGGCCATGCACGGAAGAAGAGTCCACTCTCATCTACATCCTCCGGTTTGTAACATACAATCAACATACAAGTTTTTCCATAAACTGGTCTATATCTACTTGATTAACAAAAGTTTTTCTAGCCCAATTTTTCCGCAATATCCTTGGCTTTCGCTTTTATCAATGGTCCTGATATGGGAATGTTGCGATTACGAATTTTCGCGAACCACTCAGAGCACTTTTGTCTTGTACCTTTTATCTTCTCTCTGTTTTGCGATTTGTGCGGAATGCGTTTTGCCAATATTAAATCTCTTTGCTAAATCTCGAACTGACACTTTTTCTCAGTCCAAAACGTTAACGATTTCCATCTTCTCTCTAAGGGTAAGCATTCTCTTTTTTGACGCCATCTTATGCATCCTTCCCTCACACAAGAACCTCAATAACTAACAGTCATTAAACAAAGGAAAATGATGTGAAACGGCTAGAATATTCGGGGAGTCACCGAACATTGATTTGGGATTCCCCAAATGTAAATTACAATAAACGCTTTTGTCCTCTTTAACGAACATTGCTCGTCGTCCGTTCATTAGAGCTTCGCGTCCGTTTATAGGAGATTTTTATCCTTTTGTAGGAAATAAAATAATGTCCGTGTCCGGTTATTAGAATGTTCACTTATCGGAAAGCATTTTATATTGGAAACTATAGGGCCAAATTTGGTCCCAAGCAAAATGTCCGGCTAAGAGAGATGTCCGCAAGGAGAGCTTTCATTGTATTTCTTCTAATTCCATTTAATTTCTTTTCTCTTTTTATTCCATTTCATTTCTTTTAAAGCTTTCCCCAGTTCTATAAGCGTTCCTTTCCTATCCTTCCTTAATTTTTCAATTTTTGAAAAAAGAAAGCAACAATGAAACTGATAACAGGTGACGTCAAATACAAAATATTATTATCTTTGCGTCGTACTTCATTACGCAGCATTATTTTTCGAAAAATTAATTATGTTATATCATGGCACACTGGCAAAACACTTTAATCACACTTCTCTGATAAGCCCCAGTCGGTTTTGATAACGCAGATTTATTTAATCTGATTCCGTGTGCGTATCGCAGATCGATGTGGTTACGCAGGAGGAAAAAATGAAGCATTCGAATCTTGTCATTAAAGCTCTTTATCGCGGCTATTTATTATTAAAATACTTTCAGGCACGGTAATGGTTTTTGGGCCGAGTTAATTATCACACGACGATGGGCACACAAACGGGGGCAGTTTTAGTTTAATTGCGTGGGGCTTTAAATTAACGAAATTACGTCCAAAATCGTAACGGCGGTAATTGCGTTTTTATTAAACGAAAATTAGGGGTGCCCTACACATGGCGGCCAGAACGCTGAACGTTCGGCAATCAAGTGGGGTCAAGCCCGATTTTATCCGACCGCTAAGCGTTGAGCGTTCTGAGATGTTAAAATAAATTTTGAAAGATACAAAGTAGTACGAAAACAAACATATTCTGACGATAATAAAATAAATATACCTTTATGAGTTTGTTTCGTTTAAAGACGAACTCAACATTGTATACCTACATAAGCTGTTGCATGCAATTGCAGTCGAGTGCGTACAATTATCAGATAATTAATCAACGCAATTTGCGAGATGTCACAACTGGCAAGTCGTTGATCTACAATCTCCAGTCTAGACTATAAATACGTATAAAAAAAGCAAAACTTGGGCCTTCGGGTTGTTTCAAAACGTTTAATTGCACATCCGCGACGGCACAAAAGCGCGTGCAGTTTCAATTTAGAGCAATTTGTAGACGTCGACGGGCGCTCTTTGTTTCCGAACGAGATGAAAATACTCCTCAGGTCACTGACGCAAATTACTCATGGAGTCTAATGACTGCCGCAATCGTACGTTTGTTTGTGTTGTAGGAAAGTTTGTTTTTGAAAGGGTAGAAAACACAATTTGATTGATCTTATCGATTTCAAAAACGATATCAGAAATAGGCAGTTTGCCTTGCCTTGCCATTTACAAGATGTTAAATAACTGTGAAAAGATTCCGTAAAAGCCGTTTTAGACTAGCCTATTTCTTATAGAAGATTTGGTTCAATTTCTACAACAGAAATTTAGAACAAGAAATTCATGGGCTGCAGCTACGATTTGAAGATAGAACAAGTTCTACTTTCCCAGATAGTTTTTAATTCAATTAAAATTTTGCGACAATTTACTGCACAAAACTTAACATCATCCACTCTCTGGTCATAAAAGAGTACAATTAAAAAAAAATTAAGTCCAGTTATTTATGTAATACCCAAAGAAGTTCTGACGAATACTTAGTGCACTGCGAACGAGAAAAAAGAACTGTAACACTGGGGATTAGTCAATAATAAGTCAGGGAAAATTACCAGTTAATAAACAAATTATTCATCACGATGACGAGCACTTTTAGATCAGGTAGAAACGTAGAAACATAATCCAAATAAAGCTAGTTTAGAACGAAAAAGAGGTCGATAAATTTTTTAACTTTGTTTGAATCTGGGACCCCAACTAATCAACTTAGATAGGCGATTTTGTTGGACGAAAATTCCTGGACTCTTATTGGGAGTTTTGCTTCATTTAACTTTCAAGAATACATGATGCAATTTTTATTGCAGCAAGGCACAATTATTCTATTGTGCGCTTGCTCATCGACTAATGTATGCGAATATTAAATTGTTAATTAAGTTCAATAAGATCACTTAAATATAAAATAAATAAATATTTACGTTCATAAATTAGTACATTTCGTTACAACTACTGCGAGGAAGCGTATACAATTTTAATTGCTCGTAATATGTTGATCGTATCATAAAACAAGATGTTGAAAGCAAATAAAAACCAAATTTTTAATCTGGTCATTAAAAAGTGTAATTTTGCATAGCAATGGCTTTAGTAACATCAGCGACGGACGTAACAAGTTTGTTATCACTATCACACTGCGAAACTTTCGATAAAAAAATAATAATGACAAAAACTTTAAATGTCAAGGTCACTACGTGCTGTAGACATGTTATTAATTATTATAATTATTCGAATAGGAGTATCGACCGTTGGGTAAATTTCCATATTGTTTGAAGTTTACAAAAAATTTAAATTATACATACGTTTTTAATAACCAAAGAAGTTAATAATATGAGCAATGTTTAGTCTATTCCTTGCACAGAATGTACATAATAAGATTTACTTTGTACAAGCCTCCAATTGGTTAAAATCACGAATTTCACAACATAAATTTGATTTAGATATTTAAAAATGTGTTGCAAATCAGTTTTGATTGCAATGGAATACTCGAGTATCCTCTGGACAGCTGTTTCAGGCCCATTTGGGGCCTCTTCAGTAGAAAAAAACGGCCGACCTAAACTGATATAAATTTCACTGTAGAAAAATTTCAACAACCAGTGCTTTAACCCAACATTATCAATCTATGAATCATCATTGAAATTTTGACAATGCAAAAATTTTCGAAAAAGAAATTAATTACTTTTTCGCTTTAAAAAAGGCGTAAATTCTATAAATTTAAATATGTATAATTAAATTTGAATCTTCGAGGATTCTGAAGACTCGAAAAATGTTAGTCAATGTTTAGTTAAAAATTACAATATGCGAGAGTAAATAAATGTAAATTGTTTACGTTATGTGATGAACGTAACATAAACAACACATTTCATTAAAAAATTCAATTGGAAAAAAAACTCTACATTTGAGTACGTTATACTTTTAATTCTTAGTCAATGTAATAAATATTTGTAGTTGCTCTGATGTTAATGTTAACGAAAACTGAGCTAATTGAACAGGTTTTATTATTATTTTTTTTAAACTTAAAACAAAATATTACCATTATTATTATTACCTGCCTTATAACTATTTTCATTTTCTTATTAAATTGCATGTGCTATTGCGTGACACGAAAATGCAAACTGCATCGCCTGCAACAAAATTGACTGGGACATAATTAGCAAGTCAATTATATTTAGACAATAGTACAATGAATACGGTTTCACTGCGTGGGAAAGGCGTTTATCTAACGCCGTCATAGGAACGCTATTATTGTAGCTTTTGTAAATTAACATATCGCAAAATCTATACTTTAAATGTGCGGTTAATTAAAGTGATTATGTTTCTATGGTACATGTATGTACAGTAGCGAACAACAAAATCGGGGCAAGAATTTGACATGTCGTGCATACCCAGAAAAATTTGGTAACTCAGGCTTTTATTGAATTTTATATTTCTGTCTGAGAGAAATACTTTTTTCTGTTATACATATTTCTTTAAACTTCATCGTCCTGCAGCTTTAAGAAATCAGTACAAACTCAATGAAATTTATGAAAATTTTCTATTTCAATCACATTAATTTAGTAATGAATGAAAATTGGGACATTTTTTTAACGACAGTGACAGGTAATTATCGGCGCACAATGAACATCATCCATTTCAAACGTAATCGCTTTGAGCGGGCGAAATTTCATTACGTACAAAAATCTGAGGACAAATTACAGAACATCCGGCAGTTAATGAATCGAAAAAAAACAATAACATAATCTGCTACTCATTTCGGCCTACATTGACCCCAAGATTCACCTACTAATTTTCGCAATCTTGAAAATATAATTTAGCAGCAGCAAACTAAACTAAACTGATTAACAAATTCATGCGCGTTGCCATGTTTGTAATTACAATTATGATAAACGTGTTATTACATTTTAGATTATTTAAAATTGAAAATTCGAGGAGAATTTATTTGGCGAATATACAAGACTTACGCTGGATTTCACAAACGTCACTTAACTTTAATCATTGATTAAGAATAATCATTCCTCTACCTTCAACATATGTAACCATCCCAACGTTTACTTTTAACGGATGATTAAATTTAAGTAACGTTTGTGAAATCCGCCATAAGAAATTTTAATCCCAACGGTTTAAGTAGGGAAGAAATTCTTTAGAAGATTACCTTGGAATGCTCAACCAATTTCAGTCACCATTACAGAAAACACGAAAAAAGTAGACGCACGAATTAGGATTCAGTAATTAGCTGAAACATTTGATGTTCACTTCAATATAATTCTTGAACACTTAGGTGGAGCGCAAAGTGGATGCCCAGAATGTTGTCTTCCTTCAACAAACAATGACGGTTGAAAGTTCTCGGCAATTTTGGGATGCATGTGAAGGGCAAGAGGAGGATCGTATAACGGGGGATGAAATTCGCATTCAACCCTGAGAGTCAAACAGGAGCCAGTACGGTAGAAACACAACAACATTACATCACCAAAGAAATTCAAAGTTCCACAAACGGCAGGCAAAGTAATTTCTGGGATTCCAGAGAAGAAATTTTGATTATCTTCCCCACAAAGCTACTATAGTAAAGGGCTCTTATATTATAAAAAAACTTTGGAAAAACTTGCATCATCCCATCAAGGAAAACCGTCCTACAAAATCAGGAAAAGAAACTTCTGTTTTGCTTCAGTATACTATAAAAGATTTCGAGGAGTTGAAGTCGTATAGTCTAAATTTAGCCCTCTGTGACTATTCTCTGTTTAGAAAATTGAAAAAAGCCAGAAGGGCAACGATTTTCTGACGACGAGAAAGCGAAGTAGGAAGTAAACAAGTTTTTCGCAGACCAAGAAAAAGAACTAATTTTTAAAGGCTAAATGTATTCATTAATAACTCAACGTAAAATGTATACCTATTGAATTTGAAGGATACTATATTGAAAACTAACTAAAGGGCTTTTCATTATTCCACTCCCTGCACTGGTAGGTTCCAAATTTATCAAATTGTCCTGGCAAATACAAGTCATTCTTTGATAGACCCACAAAAATGCTGACGAAAGAAGAGACTTCCAGGAATGGAAAAAATGTAGAGTAAGACCGAGACGAAGAGAAAGAAGGCCAAGAAGAATTCAGAAGAAACCTGGAAGGAGAAAGTCATGACATAATATACAAACGACTAGAAAATCAAAGAATAAGTGATTTACCAAGAAGTGGCCGGCCTGCAGGTCCCAAAGATAAAGATTTAGAAAGAAAGTTAATACAGGGGCCCAATTCTTGAAATCTTTCGACATCATGTCGTATGCGACTTGACGTCAAAATGACGCAATTCTCGAACGATTTGTGTAGTTTCGTATGAGAGTCTACGTCATTTCGATGTCATGTCGCATAAGACATTTGTCTGAGTGATTGGGCCCCAGGCACTGAAACGGAAACCAAATATTTCTCAAAGGGATTTAGCCAAAAAATATAATACTAGCGCTTCAATGGTAGAACGAATGAAAATGGTTTTCAAACGTATAAAAAAAAGTACCAAAAAAATCCAAGAAACAGTTTAACACTGCCTTATCTCGATCAAGCCGTCTGTATAAACTGCTTTGTCATCTGGGTAATGGATGTGTTTTAATGGACGAAGAAACTTATGTTAAAAAAGACTTTTCAACATTTCCTGGGGAAAGTTTCTATTCCGTACAAAATAAAGATGATATTAGTGATAAAAAAAATGTACTGCTGTCGAAAAATTTGGCGAGAAATTTTTGGTTTGGCAGGCGATTTGTATACTTGTGGTCAACGAAGCCGGCCGTACTTTACAAAGCCCACAATTATTTAGAAAAATGTTTGAAAAAGCGTCTATTGCCCATGATTCGCAATAATAATGGTGCAGTACTTTTTTGGTCAGATCTGGTAAGTGCACATTATGCGAATAATACAATTAATTGGCTTGAAAGTGAAAACATCCCTTTTGTAGCGAAAACCAAATTGCCCTGAGCTTCGACCAATTGAAAAGTAGTAAAAAGAAGCCTTAAAAAAAAGCCACAGCAGCTAGAACCGACGAAGATTTCCAGAATAAGTGGAAAAAGTATAGTGAGAAGGTGGTACCTGAGGATGTGCAAACGTTCATGGAGGGAATTAAAAGAAAAGTACGAGAATTTTCACGTCAAACTCTAAAAGAATTATAACTTTTTCTTTAATTAGTTGCTTTAGTGTAAGATAATTAAATAAAGGCAGATTGTTATTTAAAATTGATTCAGTTCCTTTCTCGGTATAAGATTGTTGAAAAACTTTTCGATTCAGTCCTTAAGTAAATCCAACTGAAAGAGGTTGATAGTTAGTAACATCCCTATAAAAACAAAAATATACATACATATTTTATTCTTAAGTTTGCATGCCTATTCGTAGTTTCTTTACTATTTTGAATTGTCTCCCTCTCACGATGAATTGAATACTAACGATGGCAGCATTCCCACAAGGGAGACAGCGAACCGTTACGTCACCGCATACCCGCTTCTCCTTTTACGCAATATTAACCAACAATAACTTTTAATCAAACTGTCAAGTGTCAACCGTGACAGTTAATGTATTAAATGGAGAAGCGGGTATGCGATGACGTAACGGTTCGCTATCTCACTTGAATGCTGCCACCGTTAGAGTGTGTTCGTAAACTCTCTTGGGTTCTCCTGAGTAATTTTCTTTCTCTCTTATATAATTGATTTTGTATATTTTACTTTTCATTTTATTCACTCCTAGCGTTATACTCATGGGGACTTTACGAACCCAGTCTTTGTATTCAAATCACTGTGTCTCCCTCTCTCGTTGTTTGCTTAGGTATACAGGGCGATCAAAATTGATTGCCCTAATCCTACACCGCTTTCCACGAGCTTGATATCGATATTTACATCCAATTATTAAAAGTGAAGTTAGCGACATAAGGAGATCTGGGGAAGTAACTAGAATTCCCAAGATTTTGTTGACAGTTCATTGTCGTTCATTCATGAAAATGGTTTATTTCAGTGTAAGAGCAATCTAATTAAACAATAATTATGTTCCCTATTAATTAGGTTAGGTTTGGATGTAAGTTTCATGAATGTTCTATGCACGCACTGCTTCTCGTTCTAACCTCCATGTGATAGATGTAAATCTTGATATCAAGCTCACGAAAAGTAGTGTAGGATCAGGACAATCAATTTCGATCTCCCTGTACTGTTTTAACTAACGCATTTTTTCCACTTTCTAAACATTACCTAAAATAAATAAAATAAAACTCTAAGGAAAGGGAAGGGTAACGCGTAATATTGAGCCGTAAAAGGCGGCTGAAATATTTATGACGGACACGTTGCTTGTAGGAAGAAACTTTATTTGCAATACAATTTAAATTAAAATTAAAGAAAAATATTAGCAATTCTGAACACGTATATTTGAATTGTTTTCGTGTTGTGATTTATTTATTTTACAAATTTATTTATTACACAAAGCATGTGTTCAAAATAGGTCCGTTGTATTCCTTATTTTATGTAATTTGTAGGGAATAATTTACTTCAAGTGATTTGCAAGCATTTGTCAGGTAAATATTTTGGAGTTCATATTTCAGCTATCACATCAATTCCGTTTAAAGGCCAAGTTCACGCCCGATGCCGCCGCGCCGTAACAATCATAAAACTATAAAACACTTTTATGTCTGTATTTATTTCGTTCATCTGCTACTCTTTCTTAACCAAGGACGTATCGGCATTTTGGGAATCATTTTTCATTAATTATTTCTGGAAAACTAAAATATATAAGATCATCCTGTATATTGTTTATAAAAAGTAGACAAAACATATCAAGTAGATCTCGAGCAAAGGACATTCAAAACTTTTCCTAAGCAGATATAAAACAGATAACAGGGAAAATAAGAAGATAACGATGAAATTAATGTCCCTGTTACAAGGATGGTATTAGTGTTTTTATCCCTACACAGACTAAATGAATGCGGTAAATCTACCTCGCGTATGATGGCGTAAATATCATACATATATTTTCTCGACAGTAAACAATGTTTTGTCACATCATTGGCAACACCGCTTAGGATTTCGTAGTTCGTCGTAATGCCGTCACTTTCGAACCAATGATTTTTGAAAATCAAACATGATTCGAATAATCGCGGGCGCGATATCGATAATCATAAGGAGGAGTATTTTTTGTTTTGCCCAAGGTCCTTTTTGTATTTGCTTACTCACCATTTAACGACCATATATGAGATGGCAAGGAATGTGCAGCATAAACTCTCCCAAGGGCAATGCTTGCAGCAGTGGTACCCGCCTCTTCGGTGGAGCTGCTGTCAGTTTCGGGGCTTGCACCTGGGGATACATCAAAGGGGGCCCCGGTCGCTGGTATTGCGATCGCTTCGTGACTCCCGTGCAGGTCGGGGACACTAGACAAAGACCGGGCTCTCTGCCGATCATTGGACACATCCATCCCCGGCAAGGACCTCAACAAACGAAATCCCGCCGGGGCCGTAACGACCTCCGAGCTACTGCTAGTAGAAAACGCTCTTGTACGGGGGCTCTGTGCACCATTAGCACTGCTAGGCTTCGCACCCATAATTAATATTAAATTCACAATTATAATCCCCTTCGCTTGATTACTTCACTACACACGCGAATTTTGTTTATCGAATTAGAATAAATTAAACGAATCATGTCATAAAGCGTACGTCAAAGCAAGGTTTGATTTTGCGGGCAACATTACGTCTAATTTGAGGTTCGTCTGTTTCCACCTTGCGAGCGTACTTGTCCTCTCCTCTATGGCACGAACGAGAACAGCTGTCACTCAAGCACCACCGTAAATTTCAATCATTCTTGCGCGATATTAATTCGCGCATTGGCACCGGCCAAGGCGAATTTCGGCATCTCCTCAAAGCCATGTTATTTTCCGAGATTGACGGCTGCATCAACAGATGTCACGTACGAACTCGTCGTTTCACGCAGCGAATTGTGCTGCCACCGTCAGGTAATTACCGCGAACTACGAAACTCAAGCGGTGGTGCCAATCACGACTAGTCTTTTTTCGACGAGGAGAAAAATTCCTTGTCATCAAAAGACCAATTATTTTTTTACCGAACCTTGCGAACCTTCGTGTTTTTATTAATTCCAACAAATTTCTAATGTAGATTTTACTTTAGGGAAAAATAACATTCGCCTTGTTCTAAAAAAAAAAACAAATAGGTTTTCTAAACGTTTCAAGTAACTTAGAGTATAAAGACTCATCTTCTGAAATACAAATAAGAATTAATTTTTGAACTTGCATACAAATTTTTTAAATTTTGTTAGTAAAAATCGTCCGGTTTGCGAGAATCATCACAACCTGGCAACACTCCCTGTGATACCGCAGGCGCGAATTCCAAATCAATATTTCAGCCATTATGCATGCGCATATCGGATTTCACCCAGAAATTTCCGACGTATGTTTACGTTTGAAACGATCGTCCAAAATGAACACTGATTAATCGACCTCGATTAAAGTGCGTGCCGCCCAAAATACCTCTAATCAAAACTGTGTGATAGCAAAAAAAATGCTCGAGCTGTGAGTGAACTGGCGAAGTAGACAACCCGACATGGAGGAAAGCAAGGATGCGAGCGGGTACGCGAAGTTGGGGAAAAGCAAGCGCGAAAATGACTTTCGCGTTAGGAACGGATTTTCCAACTTAAACCTCTCACCACCTGCGGACTCTTACAACATGGTGTACCTATCCTTCGTACTTGGGGGCGCCGGGTTTCTCTTTCCTTACAACAGGTTCGAACTACCTCAAACCAATTCTACAACCCCTACAAGACTTTCCCTTTTAGTTTCATCATGGCCATGGATTATTTCAAAATTCGATACCCAGACTCGCACGTCGTCTTCGATATGTCTTTGGTTTACATTGTCGTCGCTTTCATAACAGTTTTGGGGAACAACATGTTGGTGGAGACCTTCACACTCAACGCAAGAATTAACTTTGGTGAGAACGAACTTTTAATATAAAGATTAATGGGTGCAGTCTCTGGTCTGCATTTCAGGGTACGTCATGTCGTTTATTACTTTGATATTCGTGGTGACTTGCGAAGTCTGTTGGGAAGCTTTTGGGACCGCCACTTCTTACACTGTTAATTTGGCGGCTGTCGCAGTCGTCGCAATTGGATGCACAGGTAAGAAGTTGAGAGTTTTATTTAATCAGCGAAGTTTCTGACGTCAGACTTGTCAGGCGATGACGTCAAAGATCTGACCTCTCACTGTATCGTTTGTACACTGGATTAAGTCTTGCGCATCCTATTTTTAGATCACCTTCCAGGTATACATTTGCATTACGCATTCTATAAACACCACACTACTACATATTTGCCCCGAAGAGATGTTACGATTTTTTAATTTCAGTACAACAATCAAGCTTCTACGGTTACACCAGCATGCTACCCGCCCGATATACCCAAGCAGTTATGGTGGGAGAAAGTAATTACCACCCCTTAATCGACGCTCGTTCAAATTTGCTCTGACCCTCACGATTCCAGGTGCGTCCGGAGTCTTCACCTCGTCTGTTAGGGTCCTGACGAAGTTTGTAATCTCGGAAATTCGGGGCAGCACCATCTACTTCTTCACCGTGTCCATATCATCAGTGGCGACCTGTTTCGCCATGTACCATTTGGTACGAAGGAGCGACTTCGTCCAGTTCTACATCGCATTATGCGAGAGAGCAAAAACCAGGATCACCTTGGAACCGACCGAAGACGCCGGATTGGTATGTTTACAGTTTACGAAGGGAGTTCTTGAATTGTTTGTTCAGTATCAACGCACGCGGAAACTTAATTCCTCCGGCTTTCGCGCAATTTACCTCGAAGGGGAGCGTAAATATTTACTTTCTGTTTACGTAAATAACCACAGCAGGCTTCTCAGAGCATTTTTTAGAAACCTTTTAATATGTTAGGTGAAGTAAAGCCTATTTGAGTACATCCTTGTTTTTAGATTGAAACTACCGATGCGCAATATGGAGTTTTGAAAATCCAAAACAGTCCTCCAACCAGTACAACTCTAAGTTTTGCGAATCCCGTCTATGAACCGTCCGCTCCTGCACCGACTTACAAAGTTGAGGATGTTGTCATAAGAGGCAGAACGAGTGTTAGTACTGGCGGTGGTCTTTCTGGAATGAAACGTAGGTATCTTTTTCGAGTTGCTACAGCTCAAATCATTTTTTTGTAACTACAGGAGGCATTCAAGCTCGTTGGGAAATCACCAAAGCAATCTACCCCTACATGATATCCATCTGCTTGGTATATTTTGCCACTCTCTGTCTATATCCAGGCATCGCTACCGAAATAGTTAGCTGCCGCTTGGGATCCTGGATGCCGATTCTGATGTTGGCCATATTCAACGGCGCCGACCTCCTTGGAAAAATGTTAGCTGCGACGTCTTGGCATTGGACAGGAAATCGATTGGTGAGGTGCTCCGTTGCAAGACTCGCCATGATCCCCCTGATGTTAATGTGCGCCGTGCCAAGGGCGAACCCTATTTTCTCCGCTGAGATATTCGCCTTTGTCCTAGCCTTGATCCTCGGGCTAACCAACGGCGTCCTTGGGAGCGTCCCGATGATTCAGGCGCCGAGCAAAGTCGAAGACAGACACCGGGAATTGACCGGTAAGAATTTTCATATTGCATTCCGACGGAATTCCTTGCTTTTATATTAAATTTTATTTCAGGAAATATGATGACACTTCTCTATAATTTTGGTCTGACGACTGGGTCGCTGATGGCATACTTTCTGGAAAGAGTATTAAACCCCGTTGATGATCATCCTTGCGGCCCAATCCCCAACGACGTCAGATTGCCCAACACCTTGATCAATACCACCACGGCTGCAACCACCACAACGCTCTCGTCGATTACCACAACAATCATGACGACGTTAACTTCCACGGTTGCAGAAATCACCACGAACTCTACTGCAATCTGAATTAGGCGACGTAACATGTAAATAATACTCCGTTTGTTTGTTTGTTCGTTTATATAAATTTAGATTATAAGTTGTTATTCTATTGCTTTGTTAGTGTATCGAATTATTGATCTCCTATCAATAAAGCCCTACTTAAATGGTCTCCTGTTTACACACCCCCATCGGTTACCACGGTAATTACACGATTTGTTTACCCCATTACTGCAGAGCGCAATTGTTCAACAGCATGTCGCACGTAACGTACGATGAAGAATGGCGAAAGGCTCAAGATTTACTATCGTCTACGGTACAGTACGAGCCAACACAAGCGGACCGGCGACAACAGCGGAAATTACTAGCAAACTTGTACGTCCGCTACATAATGGTGGCCAACAAACTTAGTGTGTGCGTAGATCAAATAGTTCAACCACAAAAACGGGCTTTAATACGGAAGCTACTGGAAGCAGTCTTGGGTCGTATTTTGGAGTTAAAATACGACCTCGTCGAAGCGGATTTAACTGAGTGGAGTCACTGCGGTGATATCATCACCGAGCTCAACATTACCCCCCTTCAAGCCGAATTACAAGTACCAACTTGCTTCCGAGATGAACGCAAAGATGAGATCCTATACAAAAAGGGGGTCATCGATAATGTTCTAGATAAGTTGGGGTTCTTGGATAAAGTCGAGGAAAAAATTCCCATGACTGAGCAACGGGCAATTCTAATCATTCAGGTACACGAGCGCGCCAGGCAAGGTAGGTTGAGGGCGCAATTCATGAAAGAGGTGAGAAACATGAAGGAAAAAAGCAAACCCGTAACTGGTGAGGGGATGGAAGATGAAAAAGTTGCAAAGCAAAGCATAAGTTTACCGGCCGCGCTGATGATACAACGTGTTTGGAGGGGTTACATGGCGAGAAGGCAAACTCGTCGTCGCAAACTACAAGAAATGCTACTGATCGGTATGGTCCCACCACCGAAAACCCAATCTCCGGATATCGATAGGGCATTGGAAGTCGAAGAAATCAGGCGGAAGCTACAGGTCGTAAGGCGAGCGGATTACTTGGAGGCCGAAAAAAGCTACAGGGAGAAAATCGAGAAAGAGCAAAGGGGCGCAGTCTTAGAGCAACTCAGTGATCAAATCAGGGGTTGGGTGAACGAGTACCGGGCTCACACCGGGAAAATTCCGGAATATACCGGGTCGGAACGAACGGGCTCCAGGTTACAACTAAGCAGACAAGGTAAATTTTCCTATTCGTTCAGACTTTGACTAAATACGGTTTATTTGTACTTATAGGGACCGACAGCGAATTAAGCAAATCGACGCAGGGCTCATCCAAAGACTCTAAAACCAAAAAAACAAAGAGTGCCAAGTCAAAAGAAACGAAGGTGTCCGAAGATGAAGACGAGAACGTGTCCAAAGCGATCGTTTCTACGTTTCTTCCCGAGATAACACTCCGGAAGGACGAGTACGAAGAAACCTGGAAAAGCAAGGACGAGTCTTCAAACCCCAGGCAGCTTCACTATATGGATATCATCGAGCATGAACAAATGTCTGAGATGGAGAACGGACTGCGCAAAATCGTCGATGACATGATGAGAGCTGAATTACAGCTGCTCCAGGAAGCCTTCGATAGAGATCGCGGAACGAAGGGGAAAAAGCAGAAGTCGAGTAAAAAGGCAAAACGAGGGGGCAAGAAGGCCAAGAAGAAGAAGGAGAAGGATCTGACCCCAGACCGCACAACGGAATCGCTTTTTGAGGAGCTCGTAGCAAACGGTATTATTCGCAAGTAAGTCTTGAAAAGATTTGCCATTCCAATTAACATTATTATTTTGTGCGTAGATATCCTGAGGTGTTCCTTCAAGATTTCAAAGCCGAAAGAACTTACAATTTGCCTGTCGTCTACAATAAAGGAACAGAACCTGGATATGGTCTGGGTGATTTTAGGCAAATTTTGTCGGAGTACTGCATCGTACCAATGCTCTCGGATAACCTACACCAATCAACCCAGCATATAAAATCGGTGTTATTGGCGGGGCCCAAAGGAAGTGGTAAGGACATGCTGGTGCACGCCATCTGCAACGAAGCAGGCGCCGTCCTTTTCGATTTGACTCCCGCGAATATTGTCGGGAAATACCCCGGGAAATCAGGCCTGACCATGCTCATACACCTGGTGACCAAAGTCTCTCGCCTATTGCAACCTTCCATTATCTACATGGACAATGCAGAAAGACCTTTTGTGAAGAAGATACCAAAAACGGATAAGACCGACCCGAAAAGGCTGAAAAAAGACTTGGCAAAAATTGTCAAAAGTATCTAGCTTTGTGGATTTTAGAAATCAAATTTAAGTTGTATCTTTTAGATTTCGACCCAGATGAAAGGGTGATGCTAATTGGTGTTACGAGTTGTCCTTGGGACAGCGACCAGAAGTTGCTGCAACAAGTTTACCAAAAGTATCTGGTGATTCCCAGACCAGATTACACTTCGCGTTATTGCGTGTGGAGTTACCTGCTCGGGCAATACGCTGCCATAAGTTGGAATTTCGACACGAGCGCCGTCACCAAAATATCAGACGGTTACACCGTGGGTAAGACAAAACAAAATTGAACAAATTAAGGGCGAGAAAGTAGATTTTGGGTGTCACAGGGGCCATAGTCGATGCAGTTCAAGAGGTAATGACCATCAAACGTATGGTACAACTACGGGTTCATCCCCTGAGTCCTTTGGAGTTGATAAATGCTTTGGGTAAACGGACGCCGGTGTACAAAGAAGAAGAGGAGGCCATGGAATTGTGGTATGCGAAGACTCCGATGGTGAAAAGAAGGGCTCGCGCCGTTGAGCTACTAGTACAAGAGGAAATCGAAACGGCTGCGAAACAAGCGAGTGCTAAACGTTAGTTTAAACGCAACGGACCTTTTTTGCTTACAATTAATTCACTAATTTAACTTTTTCTTGCACTTGAGAATTAAGTATTTTGCATACTGAATACACTCAAATAATAACAAAAAGTACGTTTCATTTCGTAATGCAGACAATGACTTCTAGATAATGTGGTGATAATAGGTATGATGATGGTACAGAATTGTAGGAAGAAAGTAGGACTCGAACAACCTCGACAACTGCTGCTATCTACACTTCGCACATTAAAGCTCCAAGTCAAACTTTGTTCAACTTCATTCTGATCGTGCGATAAAAAAAACATTTCGCAACCACGTTTTCGTTCAATGACTCAGTGAACCCTGTTATCTGTGCTTGAATAATATTCTCGGGAATCTCCTGTGATTCCAAGCAAGGTCAAGCCGTCTTTCCCTATCGACGATTGGCAATCACCGGCAAGCGTACTTATCGTTATCCTTTATTGGCAAATTCGCGTGACCTGGTGATGCAACTTGCTGAGGGACACGCTACGATAAAGCTCTCGGCTCAACATGGAGCAAAAAACCGCCAAAAACATATCTCAACTATAATTAAAAAGCGATGATAAATTAGCAGTTTTTTTTTTTTCAGTTCACAAAAATTAGTTCCAATTTAGGTCTGCCTTCTTTTTCAATTTAACATTTCATGATCATAATTCCTATACTAAGTTCATCTTCGTCCTTTATCCTCTGTGCTTCTATCTAAGTTATTTCATTTATTTTCGTTTTGCCTGATGACGTGATGACTTCAAAGATAGATGAGTTTAGTGAAATGTTTTGTTTGTCGGTAAGTTCATCGAAGGCACATTGAAGAGTTCCCTGATGAGAGTTTAGTGACGAATTCCTCAATAGATTTTGCCGATGAATTAGTTCAACGATGTACAGTAGTGGACAATGTTACCCGAGCAAGCATTTTACATATCATGCATATTTACATAAATTTGCTAAATTTCTGTCAAAATGTACCGGGAATTCGGGGTTGATGGTTGTTTTCAGCTGAAAACATGACCGTTTCTGGTCCTTCAAAAAACTTTTCTATAAGACATTATTGAGCGAATCGTATTATTTTGTCGTTATGCAAATTGGTTGCTCTTCATTTCTCCCAAAAATTAGCCGTGCGATGTCGCAACCTAAACTTGTTGTTGTATATAACTAAAGCGATAACTTGTCCCGAATTAAATCAATTTTTCCCACGAATGGAAAACAAATTCAAACTTGTTTATTTAATTTTGCGCAGTTATAATTATCAGGATTTCTTCTTATAGAATATTATTTATCCTATGGTTACTAAACGTCATTTTCAATCCGGCATTTTATTACTCCTATTATTTTTCTCTTCTCCTAGACCCGGTTTCATAAAAGCAAGATAAATTTGCCAAGATATTAAACTGCCTTAGTGCCGATTCACAATGGACGTAAACGTAAGAAATACGTAAAGACAGTAGATACATAAATGTAAATTTTCAGTATGTTTGTCAATCAATTTTATATAGGGGAGAGTTGCGTATATTGGACCGGCTCCTAAATTGGACCGCTTTTGAATAAATAAAAATAAACTAGAAACTTCAATAACAGTAAGCACTACATAAACCTCAGATGGTACTGTATTAAACAATGTTTCTGCAAGTATTTTTTTTAATACCGATAGATACTTCTAGTTGGTTTTAATTTAAATTGAATTGAAGTGGTCCAATTTTGGAGCCGGTCCAATATACGCAACTCTCCCCTGTTGTCGTTGTTTATTTTATCAAGTTTAGAATTTAGGAATGTTTATGCATTTTCAATATATCCGTAAAACACGAGCACGTTTGTTTATTTTATCTTATGGTGTGGGTTAAGATACGGGATGCGTCTCGAGTACAGGGACAGCTTACTTCAGTCGGGGCGCGCTTCTTGAGGGCGAACGTCTTAGTAAAGTTACGCTAATTACGTAAACAGGCCCACGCAGTATTGTAATAATTGCAAGGACATGATGAAGTGATGTGCAAGCGTAAAAGGTTTGCTGTTGGTAGATGATGCTCTGAGGTAGAGTAAGGTGCCAAACACGTTGTGTCTGCTGATGGCTCGGACAGAGAGTAAGAGATTGGGCATTCTTTCATAAGGGTGATCGCTCTGGATTCGCCCATAAATGAGAGAGAGTCGAGGATCATCCCTCCTGTATACGGTATCTGACCCTATCCGCTACTGCAGATGCGTGAGTAGTAGATACCAGGAAAAACAACTAGTTGTATGCCTGACCATGTGATTGCCTTGTGCTTTCAAAACGGTCATGACTTGGTGTTGACTGCGCTCGGGCCGGTGTAACACTGTAGGAGGCAGTATCACCAATGATTCTGAGAACGTACGCTCAGAAGGCAAGGTATGCTAATATCCACCTGGGGCGTGTCTTTATGCATACGAAGTAGGAAGATGGACATTTGAGGACACCTTTTCCGTGAGTTCGCATCCCAGAAGGGAACTACCGCATCTAGAGTCTCCGCAGGATGGATGGTGCAGGGCCGGAGAGGAAGGGCCCCGGTAAGTAGACAAGTCCTATAGTCTTGAGTAGATGCTCGTAAATGGTCATTTGTAATTTTGCATGACGTCCTTCTCAAATCGAAAAGCGAAGCCCAGATGTTAAGACGTTTACCCTCAGCTCCGCAGTGGACGAGTAAGAAAGAAAGAAAGCAGGGAAAGAGAGAACTAACCAAAGGGTGAGTGAATGTTTATTGTAACTCGGTCCTCTGACATTGTTATCACTTTATGTTATATTTACGTTTGTCATGTTTAACACAAAAAAAAAAAAAAACTATCCAACATAGTCAGAAGTGGGATCTGAACAGAAGTCATAATAACAGAATAGTAATTAATGAGTGATCAGAGGACACAGTGTCGTTTTTGCGGAATTGGACGCGATTCCTGTAAATTCGGCATTGTTTACAGTAAACACGCATTCCGATGTTTATGAAATTTAAGTGTGCATTCCTAGAGGAGACTGGCGCTTTTGTTTAGTTTTCCTTAAAGGATTAGTACTGTTGCCATGAGATGGTATGCTCACTTGAAAAGGTTTAAGTGGGTGATTTATTACTATCGGTCCTCGGTGCCTGAAATACGTATCTGTTTTGGTTGAAAACTTACTGCTCGTGTTACGGATTTATGTATTTATGTATTAGATTGAAAATTATGAGTTGATAAGAAATTTTCAGTTTCGTTCTTGTTTACATTGAGAGCCTGCAAGCCCGAAAATTATTACCTATAATCGAGTTAAATGCTCTTTGTTTGTTGAATGACATGTTTTCAAATAAGGTTTACTTTTACTTCGTCGTTTCGTATCGCGTACATCAGATAAAAATTCGTGCTTGAATGCTGATTTAATTTTTAATTAACTTAATTAAATTTTATGATTCGTGAATTGCGTAAAAATTCGTGATCGTGGAACCCGAGTAGATTTAAATTTTGAACTGACTTCGTGGTAACGTAAATTTTAGTATGTACATTTTTATAAAGTACGTTCTGTGTTCAATTATTTTAGTTTCGTGTGTTTTGGATGTTTATTATAAAAGCTTACAAAATGTTGGGCGCAAGGAGAGCACGGCAATGCCGCTGTCTGCATTGATTTATGAGACGACCGTTTACCTACGTCAAGTAAACTGCAAGGACTTGTCGAGAAATGGTATCGTTTGCTTTCTATGCTAAATCATAATTGGGGAGAAAAAAAGAAAGTACATTTCCGGCGGTGTCAAATTTTATTACGATACGATAACACAGTTGTGTCTACGAGAGAAACAGATTAACAAATCTTATATTAAAATTTCAAAAAAAAACATTTTGATAAATGGATAAAAGTATTTTGCATATGTTGACATGGGTAGTCAGTGTAATTTAATTCGGAGAAAAATAGTTCGTGAATTAAAATTACCGATTGATCCGAATAAAACGATTATAATAAAAGGGTCTGGTACCGCACGAGGTACCATTGTTGACCGGACAGCTGATTACCTAGTTGCCAAATATTAGGGTGACAAAAGATTGTGAAACATTACAATTTTCTCTTAAGCCAGAAAATAAAATTGGATAAGTTCTACTTTCGTGCAGGAATGAAGCAATAGTTCCGCCTAATTATGAAGGAATAATTAAAGTGTGTGCGTCTAATTATGGAGATGTATTTGTCGCCTCCGCGCTGCGTGCGAAACCCGGAACCGAATACGTCGTACCTCGTACACTTTTGCGTATTAAAAACGGTGCGAAATCATGCGTGCCCATCGTAAATTTATCAGACAATGATTTAGAATTTAGACCATCAACTATTTTAGCACGAGGCTGGCCCTGCAGTAAAGACGAATTTTATTACCGCTGTAACAGTCAATCACAAGACTCTCTTTTGAATTTTAACATATGCTTAAATTTTAGCCGCTTGTTAATAAGTTACAGAATACACTCATTTGTCTGAATTAGAAAAAGCGACATCCTGAGAAATGAAGATTAAATTAACTAATCAAAGTCCATTCTACTACAGGCCCTATAGTTGAATTCACCAAGGAAAATCTGTAGTAAGGGAAATTGTACAGGAATTGTTAAAAAAACGAAATAATTAAAGAATTCGAATCACCGTACGCTTCACCAATTATTCTTGCAAAGAAGAGAAAGGCGAAGCGCGAATGTGCGTTGATTACAGAAAATTAAATACCCTTACAATGAACGATCGGTATCCGTTACCAAAATCAACGATCAAATCGATCGTCTACACGGATGTAAATATTTGACAAGTTTAGATTTAAGCTCAGGATATCATCAGATACCAGCGAATAAAAAGTCCAAGGCTTATACGATATTTGTTACTCCGGAGTACATCATGAGTATAATCGAATGCCATTTGGTTGGTTAATGCACCAAGTATATTCCAACAATTTTATTGATAAATAAAGAATTAGCTCCTTGTCGCGAAATAGCTGCTGTGTGCTTAGATGACATTTTGATACCAACAAAGGACATTCAAACAAATTTCGAATCATTAGAATTAGTTCTACAAACATTGTGAGATGAAGAGCTCAGACTTAATCTTAAGAAATGTGTATTTTGAGCGAGTAGTGTTACTTATTTAGGGTTTGAAGTATCGGAACATAAGTGGGTGTGCGGCTAGAAGTGTGAGTGATTTTACGATGTCCAAAGACGCACGACAGGTGAAACAATTGTTAGGTTTAACGGGTTATTTTCGTCAGTTTATTAAGAACTATGTGGTAATAGCGAGGTCCTTAACACTATGAACAAAAAGACTAATAAATAGAATTGAGATTCGACACAAGAAATCACTTTTTCTAAATTAAAAGATTCGTTAGTCACTAGACCGGTGTTAAGAATCTATAATTCAGATTTTGTAACGGAAGTACACACCGACATTAGTAACGACGGTGTACCAGTAAATTTACTAGAAAAAAAAAAATTTATTCGAAGTTGCATCCAGCTGCATATTGCAGTCGTCAAACATCGCAATGTCAATTGCGCTATCATTCGTTTAAATTAGAAGCATTGGCGCTCGTTGAAAGTTAATAATAATAACAAAATTTAGAGTTTACTTAATTGGGATAAAATTTATAGTTGTCACAGATTGTAAGGTGTTAAAGTTATCTCCAACAAAGAAAGATCTGATACCGCGTGCCGCATGGTGGTGGCTGATGATGAGGGGATTAAAATTTTGATATCGAATATCGTTTTAGAATGGCATACGTCGATGCTTTGAGTTGAAATCCTTGCGACGATCCGATTGTACAGGCAGTGCGAATTGAACAAGCCGTTTGGATTTTATCTGCCTAAATTACTGATTCAAAATTATATGAGATACACCGCATTTTATCGAAACCACCAAAAAATGTGATTACGACAGAAACATCTACAAAAATTATGCACTAAGAAATGGACGCGTTTACCGGATAATAGTCAACGGAATGCAATTGATTGTGCCGAAAGGAATGCGCCACAAAATAGTTCGGAACCTTTACGATAAGATGGGGCACTTCTCTAGATAAAACTTTACACCAGTTGTGTGATAATTATTGATTCCCTAACATGAAAAAAATATATAGAGACATACATCTCTTGTGCTCCGTGTATCTACACAAAAGTACCAGATGACAGAAAGCCAGATTTTGTGATATAAAAAGAAAAAGGTTGTAGTATCATTTCATATACTGCACATCGATCACCTGGGACCGTTGAGCGAACCGCGAAAAAGAATGCTTACTGATTGTTGCAGTTGACGCTTTTACAAAATACACTCTTATGAGCCTTATAAGGTCAACTAAAACAAAATATTGAAAGTTGGTTCTTGTCCGTCGAAACGTTAAGTGTATTGTGCGCTATTTAGTGTCCAGTTAAAAGATTTGTGATAAAATAAAATATGTCATTAAAATTTTTGCATAGGTATGAATGTTTACGGCGCGGCGCGCCGACGAGAATTATTAGTGACCGCGGAACATCATTTACGTCGAAAAGTTTTCGAAATTTTTGCAAAAAATCATGGCAACATGTAATGAACGCCATAGCGACGCCGCCTGTCAACGATCAGGTAGAAAGATTTACCGGACGATTGTTGAGGCTTTACACGCTACTGAGGACATGAATACTTGAGATCAATGAATTCAACAAATTCAATTTTCGATAATCAACAGGACACACCAAGTACGGTTACGGGACGAACGGCCAGCGAAATGTTAGTAGGTTTTAAACCACGACCCCCCATGGCGAGGCTGCTTTGCTGCAGAAGTTCAAGTACGGTAGGCGATGAGTGAATTAAGAAGCATTCATAGAGAAGTAAATAATAGAAACAGTCGTGATTAAAATATGAAAAAACGCGCCTTTGACTCAAAAACAAAAAAGTTCCCCCTAAATATAATATTAATAATAGTAATAATTAGAGAACCAAGCCAAGCTGAAGGTACGAGCCGAAAATTGCTACCTGAATATGACGAACCGATGATTGTCGAAGGAAAGTTACCCAGCGATCGTTAGAGTGTAACCGATATACCGGGAGCGCCTGGATAAGCGAAACGCTACGATAACGTTGTCGCTGTATACCGCATGAAGCCATGGGCTTCTGCCCAAATTTTTACTGACAATAGCTGTGAGAGTGAGGGTGACAGTAATGGTGTACCTTATTATAGTAATGACCGTGGTTAAGAATAAAAACTGAAAACAGTAAATATACTAATTAATTTTAAATGTTAAGGAGTAAGAACTTTTCTTAGAGTTTCATTACGATGTATTGCATTCTCGAGGGCGAGAATAATTGCAGGTTGGCCGAATGTTGTCGTTGTTTATTTTATCAAGTTTAGAATTTAGGAATGTTTATGCATTTTCAATATATCCGTAAAACACGAGCACGTTTGTTTATTTTATCTTATGGTGTGGGTTAAGATACGGGATGCGTCTCGAGTACAGGGACGAAAGCACTTCAGTCGGGGCGCGCTTCTTGAGGGCGAACGTCTTAGTAAAGTTACGCTAATTACGTAAACGGGCCCGCGAGTATTGTAATAAATTGCAAGGACATGTGATGAAGTGATGTGCAAGCGTAAAAGGTTTGCTGTTGGTAGATGATGCTCTGAGGTAGAGTAAGGTGCCAAACACGTTGTGTCTGCTGATGGCTCGGTAAGAGAGTTAGTGATTGGGCATTCTTTCATAAGGGTGATCGCTCTGGATTCGCCCATAAATGAGAGAGAGTCATCCCTCTGTATACGGTATCTGACTATCCGCTACTGCAGATGCGTGAGTAGTAGATACCGGGAAAAACAACTAGTTGTATGCCTGACCATGTGATTGCCTTGTGCTTTCAAAACGGTCATGACTTGGTGTTGACTGCGCTCGGGCCGGTGTAACACTGTAGGAGGCAGTATCACCAATGATTCTGAGAACGTACGCTCAGAAGGCAAGGTATGCTAATATCCACCTGGGGCTTGTCTTTATGCATGCGAAGTACGAAGATGGACATTCGAGGATACCTTCTCCGTGAATTCGCATCCCAGAAGGGAACTACCGCATCTAGAGTCTCCGCGGGATGGTGCGGGGCCGGGAGAGGGCCCCGGTAAGTAGACAAGTCCTATAGTCTTGAGTAGATGCTCGTAAATGGTCATTTGTAATTTTGCATGACGTCCTTCTCAAATCGAAAAGCGAAGCCCAGATGTTAAGACGTTTACCCTCAGCTCCGCAGTGGACGAGTAAGAAAGAAAGAAAGCAGGGAAAGAGAGAACTAACCAAAGGGTGAGTGAATGTTTATTGTAACTCGGTCCTCTGACATTGTTATCACTTTATGTTATATTTACGTTTGTCATGTTTAACACAAAAAAAAAAAAAAACTATCCAACACCCCTATGTACTAAAAAAAAAAGAACGAAACTTATTATGAACCATTATAAGAGTACTAATTGACGTAAGAATTGACAAACATACCGAAAATTTACATTTATGTGCCTACTATCTTCTTACGCTTACGTCCATTATGAATCGGCACTTATATAATAATTATAAAAACAATATGCAGTTTTCTGGCAAATATATTTCATAATTTAGAAAATATTAATGTAATACTTCGCGAGAGTGATCATCAACCAATCTGTTTTAAAATATAAATAAACGAATGTTTAGACTCCTTCGATGAGCTTTAAAATTTGATTCCTCTACCCATCTTGTGTTGGGCATTGATTGACTTTGCAGATAGATGCTAATCAGCAATCAAAGCGTTGTTGAAAGAGATAAGATTTTATGAATTAAAAGCAGTCTGTGTTCAAACAGATGAGATCATAAAAATTCTATTCACATTTCAATGCCTACATAAGTGAGGTCTAAAAATATGACATAATCGCCAGATGTATCGTACTATGCTACTTCATAATAATCATCATTATCAAGTTATTTAAAAAAAAAGCAAAATTACACACAGAAAACCACGTGATGACGAAGATAAAAAAATCATCTTTTATATATGTTTGTTAAATGGATCTTTTTACGCACGTCACTGATTTTTTCCGTATGAAACACATCAATACTTCAATCAAGCCAAGTAATAAATCATAAGTTTTACTTTAAAAACATTCGTATAAAGAAGTTCCTTTTTTAATCCTAACGAGTGATGTACCTAGACACAATAGTTACTTAAAAAAATTGGTTTTAATAGTGCCATCCGTCAATGACGTACGTAAAAAATCCATTTAACAAACTGTACATTTCAACAGTCATTTGAATTAGAAAAAGACAAACGAATGTTAACATGTTCCTTAACGAGATTTCGTTATGAACACGTTATCACATTAGCTTCAATTAACAAACAAGCACGTTTATTATTGCCCAGATAAATTTAGACGTATAAAAAAAACGCTAATCAACGGACGGTCAGTACTCGTAAGGTCCAAAAGATTGTTGCGTCAATTTGATTCGTCCGGTCGTGACTTTTGGATGCGAGCTTCACGACAAGGACATTAAAAAAAGAACCGAAACTGATAGAAGAGATTCCCAATATCAAACTGGTGGGGCAAAGTCGACTGGTTATTTAATAACTAATAATTTTGCGCGCAGTTTTTTTTTTGTTTTGTTTTTGAACGTGGTGTGGTTGATAACGATAAGGAAAAAGAGCGTTGATAACAAAAATCTGTATTTTGTTGAACTCTTGTCATTCATCAGATTAAAAAAGCCTTGGAGTTTTAAATTGAACTTAATTGGACTTCTCTTATATTTAGTTTATTCAAAGCATTTTCTTCTAAATGAGATTATTTTTTTTGGGCTTCGTCTACGTCCTCAATCTAAAGTTTTTTTTTAAAGTTTGTTTGATCGCATCTTCAAAGTTCGTTCTTTTTTTAATTCGCTTATCCTTATTTTCTTTCTTTCTTTCTGGGTTTCCACCTTTGACTTTTGAAATTGCTATTAATTGCGTGGTCCTAGGGAGGGTCCTCTTTTTTATTTCTTGCTTTATTTCTCGTGCTAATTAACCTCTTTCGAGAAAAAGTTGAGAAAAGAAATTAATATAGTCGAGTTTACATATAGTCGAGTTTACAACTTCTCTCGGGGTATCTGATTTTTCTCCACGTGAACTTGCATCACATACACAGCAATTGCGCGTGAAATTATCATAAAAATTTGCGTGTCTTATCATCTTATCATCATCAACTGTTGGTGGAATGCGTCTGCACACTTATCTGGGAAGTGACTTTCGAACGTAAGGGCCTTTTGAAACCGCTATCTGTTAATTTATTAGAAGACGATTTGAATCGCAGAGTTGGCGACGGATAAGAAGTAAATTTGCTTTGTGCGTCGTGGTCGATAAGAAAAGTCTAGACTTCTTTTCATGTTTTAACGTGTTTAGTTTATAATATTATTTGGAAATTCTCTCAAAAAGAAAGCGTTCTTGGACTTGTAAGAATATGTTTATGTTAGTCCTTGTCACGTGTCAGCTCCATGGAAACCCTTAGGCCCAGTTTTACAATGCCAGTTTAAATTTAAGCTGAAGCTTAAACCCATAGCAACGATTATTTCAACAATTGTTGTTAAGGGTTTAAGCTTTGGCTTAAATTTAAGCTGGCATTGTAAAACTGGGCCTTAAAGAATAAGCCTCACGAAAATGATTTCCTTTTTCCGTCTAATACAATAAGGGCAGTTTTCATAACAGAACTTTAAATTTAAAGCGATTTTAACCTATAAAAACACATTAGTTTTCCTATGCTTAAAGTGACTTTAAATTAAAGTTTCCTTTAGCACTATTATGAAAACGGCCCTAAATTTAGTAAAGCCTAAAAGAGAACAAAAACAACTTGAAAATGTACACCTTTTTTTTCTACGTTTCTTGTTTCGCTTTTGCTTTCTATTTCATAGAAAAAGCTGGATTGAATATGGAAAGTAAACATATTTTCTCAAGCTATCGTAGGCGTTATCAAGGGTAGTGAATCGTGTAAATTCAAGTATAATAAACACTCTCAGGAAATAATTACAGCAGTGGAATCAACGGCTTCTTTGACCTTGACGGGAACTGTTTGCAACGGAAGCAATTTCCTACCTGGTCGTTGATTCCAGTAAAAACAGAGCGTCCGCTTATTTAGAGCAAAACTCTAAATTTCTTGTCTTTTGGATTCTATTTAAAATGTTTGGAATTTTTATGCAAAAAATAAGCTCTTGTCATCTGACAAATATTTCCTATTGAAAGTCTAAAATTAGATGCGATTTGGCCAGGTGTATAATCACTTCCATGATCTAAACTTCACTTGTATCAATTGCACTATCAATTTCAAATTCCCCTGATTGCTGTTATTGTTCTTATCAATACGCTACATCACCAATTATCCGTAGATTAGTTCCTGAATTACAACTACAAGATCAACGCCAACAGATACAGACATATTATGTGGTTATGTATAGGTACAGGTATGTATAGATATAGGAGTTGACGATGGAAATTCTATTTTTCCAAAAAAATTCCAACCAAATTTAAAAAGAGAATATGCGCCTCGCAATTTCTCCTGTGACTTATTTATACTCTGGTCGGCGGCGAAGTTTTATTAACGCTATGGAATAATTCAATTACAGCAAGTGGTGTTAATCGAATAAAGCTGTGATCGCCCTCCACGACTGTCCCAATCGGCGGTTCTTTTGGACGTTTCTATGCGAAATTTTAAATGTGATATACAACGCCTTTCAAAAATAGGAGATCAAAATGCAACGCACTTAATCTCTGCATAAAGATAAGAAAAATTGAAATACCTCAATTCATATCACTTTATATTTTTGGATTATACAGGGTGATTCTTGAATAGACCTACAAAAAATACTGTCGAAAGAAGAGACTTCCCAGGACATGGGAAAGACGTTAAAAACTATTTATAATTATTTAAAAATTTACCTGAAATGCACGTTACGTCCATGCATAAGATGAGAACCAAAAGTTTACATCTTTAAAAGCATGCAATAAACGTTTATGGTGTTACGCAGAGAATCAGAGTAGTTCAGTCGTAAAACTTGTGAATTAATAACACACAGTTGCACAATTTACGATGAATGCATCCATTATGAGATTAAATAAAATCAATTACGTTTTCAAACTATATTTACATCATTTCAACATTTTTTTTCTTTGTCGGTCTACTAAGAATCACCCGGTATACATTCATTATGTAATCTAAAGGTTGTTAGACACAGTAACATATTTGCTATAAGAAATTTGTGATCGTAGAAATGTGTGACCGAGTATTACAAGAAACTGACAGATGTTACCAAATCTCTGATAAAAAAAAAATAGAACATGTTCTGCTTTTATCACAAATGTTACACGCGCACAATTTCACCGAAACTGATTCATCCAACACACATTTATATCACCTGACCGTTCATTTAACGCAGCCTTAACCAAGTACACTTTTTAATCTTTTAAAGAAACATCGTTCACAAAACAAAAGATTATAGAACATCTTATGAACTTTTTAAGACTTTTTTCATATCTTTGATTATTTGTTTGGAAGCATTTCACTTAAAAATTGTTCAGGGGAGAAATTAATCACAATTTTTTTGGATAAAGGCAAGATTTGATGGGGAGAGTTTGAATTGGCTTCCGGTTGGAACCGCGTCACGTTGACTTCTTCTACTGCCGATACTGTGACAGCAGAAGAAGTCAACGTGACGCGGTTCCAACCGGAAGCCAAATCAAACATGGACGACGGCCGCGGAAGCCTTCAAGTTAAGTTTTGAAGGGGAGTGTTCCTATTGGTTTTGACCCAAAAAGGTCCCCCCGATTACCCTTTAGATTACAATTCTTCTTAATCGCTGTAATCTTCTTAATTTTCGATGTAGAAATCACCGAAATGAAGAGAATCTTATCCGAAAAATGAAGGCTTTCACGAGGAGTTTTTGGTAAAAGGTAATACAAAAAGCATACGCTCTCTATTAACAACAAAATACTTAAATGTTTAAAGTGACCGCTCTCTCCGATACAAAACTTAAATTAGCTATGAAAAAAGACAATTACGAATACAATGGCAACGCATTACAATAGCATAAAATTTAATTTAAACAGTGTTACACAGCTAATGTCTGTATGGTATGATAATGAATAATATATTTTTACATTCTATTTTTGGGACTTTTTCAGAGTACAGATACGAAATTTTACACAATGTGGCGTGTAACAAAATCATCACTTCACTTAACTCCATTAATCAAGATTAACACGAAAATACTTCAATGATTTAAATAAAAACAGGCATTGTAATCCGTTTAGATTCTGCAAATGTTACTACATAACGCACGAAACTGATGTTAGAATCTAATTTGCTCGTTAGGATTAGAAACTTTCCCCGTCTACCTGATCTGGTCAGGGGGGAACCGATTTATACACGTAGGTAAGGTATGTATGTATCTGCAAGTATGAATGAGTCAGTCATCGTGAATGGGCTACGAGAATCGTACGATTTTTTTTGCGTAACAGACGGAAGATACTTGTATAAAGGCTAGATACGCATTATCAAATAATTCTCGAACTGTTTACGGTGAGCTTCAGCTTTAATCAAGCTTCGCTCACAATAAGAACACTTGCAAGAATATTTTATCTAGGCTAAACAAAGCGTGGGAACTTACTGGCAATGAACTTGAGCAGTGTTACCACGAGGGGAGTATATATTTGACCTGGATTTTCTTATACAGCGAGAACAATAATAACACAAATTTAATTAAACAAATTTTATTTTTCAAAATAATGTCCTTTCTTTAGCATAAACGTATCCCAGCAATCAGGTAAATTGCAAATACCGACAGAGAAAAGTTCTTTCGATTGTCTGCAAAGCCAGTTTGGCGGCGATGAATTTGGATGGAGCCATTTCATATTACCCTGTTTGCTATCTGGGATTTAATTGTGCACCCAGGATTTATCAACGGTAATAATTCATTCCAGGTTTCCCAACCTCAACGCATAAAAGATTAATAATAATTCGGTATGCAACTACAAACATGTTTGATACATTTGTCAATATTTCTGGAAACAAAACAAAGTCTTTGGTATTTATCAACTCTATAAGTGTCTTGATTATTATGAAGTAAATTTGGATAGTATTCATTATTGACTTTGAGAAAAACACAGAAAAACGTAATTAATCATCTAAAGACGTGAAATAATTTAAGGATTCACTAGATTGATCCTCTAGCTTACAAAAAGAAACTATTCGCACCCGCCAAAGAGCTGTACTTAACTTTACGGTTTATCAGGAAATCCGTCAGAGCAACAAGTATGTGAACGGTCAATGATCAACTACCGTAGCGTCAACTTCAACGTTTCAGGGCGTCGACCGTCAACATTAGATTACGACTGGAATTCGGGAAAACGCATACAACTCCATGCAAGGGCTCTCTCTCAACTTTAACATTATTCCCCGGAACTAAGGCCTAATGTAGGTTGTGCAACGAGAACTAAGGGAACACGCACGAAGTTCTGGCTTCACAGTTCACTGGGGGAACACACACCCAGTACATTTCATTCATTAATCATATTAGCATTCCCCGGCTAGGATAACCATAGCATGCTGTAGGTGGTGAAATGGGAACCAAGGGATAACGCACGAGGTTCCCTCCTCACAGTCTACGGCGGGAAAACACACACCGTAGCTTTCAGGAATGACTCGACTATGTAACTGTACGACTGTAGGTTGTGTAATGAGAACTAAGGGAAAACGCACGAAGTCCTTGCCTCACAGTTCACTGGGGGAAAACACACCCAGTACATTTCATTCATTAATCATATTAGCATTCCCCGGCTAAGATAACCATAGCCTGCTGTAGGTGGTGCAATGGGAACCAAGGGATAACGCACGAGGTTCCCTCCTCACAGTCTACGGCGGGAAAACGCACACCGTAGGTTTCAGGAATACCATGCAATGACCCATCCGGACAAAACGGGTCAACAAACAATTAGCTAACTCTATTCAAGACTGCACTGTCTTTTAGCTATCTGATTGGCAAATTATTACCAACTCTTCATGTAGCGATATTACAGTATCATCAATGTGAAAATGTCTAACAAGTTTAAACTGCACCAACCTGTAACCTCCTGCAGCTGGCGAGCGATCTCGAACGCACTTTCGCACAGCACTGTTGCAACAAGAATAATGCCAGGATACTCCTTAACTTCTTATTCGATTACCTAACTTGTTATCTTAAAAACAGTGATTCACTTTTACACGTAACATTATCCGGGCTCGCCTGCAGTTATTTTTGCTAGTTACGCAGCGCATTACAATATTCTGCGCTGTTAGGTAACAGCATGAGTAAAACGCATTCCTAACTAAACTTTCCGTTATTATTAATCACCGAAGCGCCCAAAATTACCATAGTAAACATTAAAAAAAAAAATAACCATCTTACATTATCAGTCAGATATTTAAAAGTCCAGGTCAAATGTAGACTTCCCTCGAAAATCGAAAATTCACTATTCTGAAAATTCAGGAAAATCAACTCATATTTGAAAATTCAGGAAGTTTCAGTTTTAGTTCCTCTATTTTATTAAATTATAATTAATGCGATTGTTGTTCTGATATTCAAAGGAATTTCATTACTAATCGACGTCCTGCGACTAAAAATTCCCAGGTGCTGCTGTAAATTTGCTTAAGAGCTCCGCTCTTATCAATATTGAGCGATAAAAGGTTTAAATTAAGGTGATAACCTTGAATCTTTGAATTTTTTATGATGCCACGCAGCAGCATTGTTTAATCATCGATGACGCAGACTACAACATTTGACCAATTACATTACAACTGTATTGTTGTGAACCAAAAAAGAATTAAGAGAAATATCTTAGAAAAATTAATGTTTGGTGAATTATTATTAATAAGTTTGAAAAATCTGTTGAAATTAGTAATAATATTGCTAAATCTCTTAGGCCCAGTATTTCATTCGGAGTTTAACTTTAAGCTTCGTTTTATTTCTACAGAAACAATTGTCTTTACAATTATTACTATGGGAATAAAGCGAAGCTTAATGTTAAACTCCGAATAAAATACTGGGCCTTAAAGTACAGCGTCCCACCTTTCCTAAATTATACTGCATTCCAAAAATTCACAAACCTAATGCACCTCTTCGTCCAATAGTTTCTACTATTGGTTCTTCTCTATACTTCTGATCAAAATTTGTTTGAAAAATTATTAATCAATTTACTACTAAATCAAAATACTAAGTTTCCTTGATGTAAATATTATTATCAGACATAATGACAAATTAATAACGAATTGGTTTCATAAACCTACGTGGTCAGGTAGATATATGTATTAATTTTCATTCGTACACATCCAAAAACTCCAAAAACTCCAAAAACTATAAAACTGCAACAATTACTTCCTTAATAGATCCAACTGTTTTACTTTCAGATAAACTTTTCATTTACGACAATTTAAATTTAATAAAGAAGACTCAGTAGATCTTATCGAATAAGTAATTAAAAATCGTGTTAAATATCTACAAAATTCAAAAATCTACTATAATATAAAACAAATTTCAAACAAAAAATACATATCATGACCTGACATAGAACCGCTATACAGGGTGTTCTTTTACTGTATGCAAATATTTAAACCTGTAATACATCACCATAAATGGCAACGATTCAACTCATTTATGTCCTTAACAAAAATTTTACACATTTCGAAAAAATCGCAGTTGAAAATCGGGCAAGAATTAATCGCACATCTATGTCTCTGAGGTAGGTCAAGAAAAGGAAATTTTATTGCGACCGTTGGAATGAAAAACAGAACTGCAATCGAGCAGTGATCCAGTGACCTTTGCGGAGTTCGGGCGGTTAATAAAAGCATTTTTTTCACGTCGCAGTAAGTCGTATCGTAGCCAAGGAATTGGCTTCATTTTTTTCATTTACGATCATGACACACAATTTATTGCTCCGTATCCTTTGGGATCAACAGTTTAGTTTGTGAAAAGTGGTTGAACGTGTTAAAGCTAAATACGATTACTAATTTTTGTGCTTAATATTACTTATTAAAATGTCGCAATTCACGAACGGCGAGAGAACAGATGCTCCTCATCTACGGCGAAGCTCGAGAAACTGAAGAAGCACGGCAGATTTATGGAAACACATTTCTAAATCAATGCCAAGAACATTTACAGCTAATGTCCCCGCATTTACGCGATTATGGAACGTTTCGATCGTTTCATGTGTGTGTCGCTAATAATGGATGAACAGTTGTTATAAATAATCCTAAATTACTGTAGTGAACGTTTGAATGTGTTCTTACACACAGATATTATTCGGTGAGTGAGTGAGGTTCCGTAAGTTTTTTGTTGTTTCATGAGGGACGGATAAAATAATTTTCCCCCGTTATGAAATTTTTTTTTCCGTGTTCTATGTGCTCTCACGGTAATGTGGTTAAAATTTTTGCACTTATTTTACACACACCCTGTATAATACATTTAAACACATTTTCAAAAACACACAACTTAATTCTAGCTAGCAAATCTGTAAATAATTTAAATATTACATTCTCAAATTTAAAAATCAAAACACCGATATTAAAACAACCGAAGATGGTTTATGAAATCAACTGTTTAAATCGTAACTCATGTTATATAGGAGTAACAAGCCAAAGTTAAAAAAAAAACGTCTAGACCAACATAAATATCATATCCAGAAAAATAATCAAAATCATACAATGCTTGTAGAACACTCGTTAGAAAATAACCATAATTTTGATTTTGAAAATACTAATACATACATATTTTATTTTGTGAGTCTAATATTTTCAAAAGACGTTTTATAGAAATGTGCAAAATAAAAATGTCATCAAATTCTGTTTTGCTAATTTAAATGATATATTTTGTAATTTTCTAGATTCTTTAAACAGGTTATAGATCTGTCAATTTTTAACATTTATTAAAATAAAATATTTATTATATTACGTTTAAAATAAATTTTTAGACTTAAAAAAGATCAATTTACTTTTTTAGTTTCCATTGACAACTTTGTTTATTTACTTCTTTATATTTTTTCACTTCTGATGAAGGTGTCAAACGATAGAAAAACGTTAAGTGGTAGAGCGCGTTTTTAATGTCCGTTTGAAAAATTTATGATACAATTTTCATCGGACAAAAACCTACTTTAATTATGAAATGTGTAATCGTCACTTTACTTTCAAAACCTGCTAAGTGCTTTTTTACAAACAAGAGGTTTTAAAAACCTTTGGAATGACTAAACTTATTTTCGCGTATTATGTATGTACACAACACATGTCTGAAAAACATGTCTGAAAAAGTTTGTGCGTCTTGTTCACTATTAAAACCTAATCATAGGCTTTAATACGACCTAATGTTAGGCTTTATTGGATCCAAAGTTGTAAAGAACTTCATTTTTTGAAGAAAATGAACTTGGAAGGTTTTGAAAGTAAGGTGACAGCATATCGACTTCCTTCTTCTATGTGTAAAATTTCAATTTAATTTTCTACAGGCATTTTTTAATTCTGTATGGAATAGAACCAGTAGAAAGCATTCCTGTTCTTTACGGTTCTTTAAATACAATAAATACAACTAGGTCTAATTTCAATTTTAATTTTAAAGTTTATGATGCAATTTGGTGGTCAGATGAAAAATTGAATAGATGTAAATAAAAATGGGGTACCAGGAGGCAAATGCTTACATTTACCCCTTACCCCATGTGCCCCTATTGATTGTGATGTTATTTGTTTTGACAGAAGCACGGACTGATCCTTAGTGAAAATCAAAAATCTGTAATAACAATTTTCCCAAACTTTACGAATACCATTCTACAGGGTGTTTGAACCGTTTAAACAACGATTTACCTTCATTAACATATCGTTCATGTAATTCTAACACCTCTTAACCCCGAAAAGCAAACTTTACAGGAGAGACTAAAAACTGCCTGATTTGATTTGTTAACTCAATAATTAAATAGTTTAATTACTGCATGATTTGATTTGTTAACCCAATAATTAAATAGTTTAATTATTAGGTTAACAAATCAAATCAGGCAGTTTTTAGTCTCTCCTGTAGTTTGCTTTTCGGGGTTACGAGGTGTTAGAATTACATGAACGATATTATCTTCATTTGACCATTCTCAGTGAATCCACAGAAAATAATTGAATTATCATCGATCTGAAAAGTTGTGTATTCGTGTAAATACGTTTCAAGAATAAGAACTTATTATTTTTAACAGATTGTGTAAATTTACGCTCGTTAATAATGTTGTAATTAAATTGTTATCAAGGTGCTTTTATTTCTAAGCAAAAATATTTATTTTGATTAAAGATCGATGTTCTGTAGAAATCGCAAGCCGATAATTACACTACGATAATTTCAAGATTCATGTTTGTAGTTTAACATTATTGCCGCCTCAAATTTTAACAACATTAAAAGTACAGCGGACCAGATCTGACTAAGTACAGTTTTAAATGCTTGCCACTTCTTCATTGAATGTTCTAAGGGCGAGGAGTATCATTTTAAATGAACACACCACAGTACACGACTTAGTTATTTGAATAAATTTTTTTTAAATTATTTAGTTAATTTGTAGACAAATTAAGAAATTTTGGTGTCGCCCTAAAAAGAAAAAGAATCTCTAACCAAACGGCTTACAAAAATTACTACATTGCTATTCAAAAAAGAAAACGTTTAAACAAATATTTTGAAAAGTAGCAGAGCAATCGTTTTTTTTTATTAATAATTTGGATTCTTTAAAATTAAAAAAGTTAACAACGGTGAACAGAGCAAATTGAACACCCGGCATAATGAATTCTATTTGACTTGTTTCAAAACAGTCGATTTCCTGTAGGTACCTAATCGATTCTAAATGGAAGGCAAGTGGGGCAATTTTTTCAGAAAAGAGATTTTAATGAAAAAAGCAGCTTTCTCATTGCACTGTTGCTTCAGAACCGCACTTACACAGCTCTAAATAAACTTATTGTTCCGTAGGAACGAAGGTATTCGCTCGGATGTCTGACATGAAATATCCGTTCTCCGGCGAAGACGTCTTCGGTTCGCCGCTTCTGGTGCTCGCACTATCGACCGGCCGAGTTTTCAGGAGCATTCGCAGGACACGAGCATGCCATGCTGATACCCCATTGGCTGAGGCGCATGGTCTGACATGGGGCCACATCCCGCATCTATTAAATGACAAGCGCCAAAACCTCATGCTACAGTCGGCGTCGCTACACGGTGTAGTGCGAATTTCAATATCATAAAGCACACACACAGATAGATACAAACGTGTTTGTTCATTAGTGATACCATTTTCGGATTACTTAGTCTAGGTATGTTTGTTTTAATTACTAATATAATTAAATAAATTCCGGTCGTAAGTTAAATATTTAAAGGAATCATTTCGCCGCATTAGGTATCGATTTCTAATAAAAAGGCATGCCCGCATTTAGTGCACCGTTCCAATATAATACATAGTAAGTTATCGATTATGAATACATAATAAGAATCGATCGCCGCTTCGCCTAAAAGTAAATAATAAATGAGCGGAATTGTCATTAATTAACTAAGAAGACAGACCAATTCAGTTCAACACCAGCGCGATTCTGGGTCCGACGAAAAGAAGAGAGTCTCACCTTGAGAATTATATTTGCATTTTCTTCCCAACAATTCCTAACAGAAACGTCCTAATTATTTAGGTGCTTGCGCACTGAACGTAAGCTTCATCGATCTGCGAAAAATTCAAGGTTTGCCTGCCAAAATTTGTTTATGTTCGTTCATAGAATTTACGCACGCGTTAGTCACGGAGGAAATTCTTATCTGAACTTGCCTACGTATTGCATAATACACGTGGATTATTAAAGCTCGGGAAACAATCGCGTAAAGTAGATAACGGGCAATTTAAACGTTAAACCTAAATTCAATTGCGAATGCAAATTTTGTTTTGTGTACGTACGTACATACAACGTTGGACAACAGTAATAAAGCGGAAATACAGAAGTCACAATTTATTCGGAAATGCATTCCTTTTGTTTATCAGTGTACGTTGCGCTAAACGTACCGGTGATTCTTGAATAGGTCCACATAAAATACTGACGAAAGCAGGTACTTTCCAGAACATGGGAAAAATTCTATGCAACAATTTATTTAAATAAAAATATACGCGAAATAACGTTAAAATGAGAACCAAAAGTTTACATCTTTAAAAGCGTGCAATAAACGTTTATGGTGTTACGCAGAGAATCAGAGTCGTTCAGTCGTAAAACTTGACCGTGAATTAATAACACAGTTGCACAGCTGACGATGAATGCGTCGTACAAGTGTATTAACTAATTACTATGAGATTAATTAAAATCAATTACGTTTTCAAAAGTATACAAAAGTGAAGTACGTAATTCCGTTGCTTTAAAAAATAACACATCGAATGCACGTATTGAATTTTGTTAGACTTTGTACAAATTTGTGTTACAATTTTTTTATAATAATAAAATTTGTTTCTCATTGAACGGCGCACACAAAACGAAATTATAATATCTAATTAACAATCCAAACAGATCACGAACGTGTTTACCAATTATAATGTTTTAAATTCTGATTGCCATCATCATTTCTTTGTCATTAGTAAAGTCTATTATTATTCAAACTTCGGCGATAAACGGACCAAACGACATAAAGAAAAGCGATTTATTAAAATGCTAAGGAAGGGTAGCGCGTAATATTGGGCCATAAAAAGATGCCGAAATGTTTATGACGGACACGTGGGAATACGCTTTATTTACAATACAATTTAACTTAAAATTAGAGAAAAAAAGAAATACTAGGAATTCTTAACACGAAGATTTAAATTGTTTTCGTGTTGTAGTGATTTATTTGTTTACCTGTCAATGCAGGTGTTCAAAGTAGGACCACGGAATAAATTACTTCATGTGATTTGGATTCATTTGTCAAGTAAATGTTTTGGAGCTTGTACTTCAGCAGATCACGTCAATTCCGTTTACGCCCGACGCCACGCCTTAACAATCATAAAACACTTATGAGTATATTGTATTTTTCTTAACCAGATCAAAAATTTACATCAAAGCTTTTGTTTAATTAAAATGACAATATCATAAACAGAGTAGTAAAACTGCGATCTTTAAGAAAAAATATAAATATCTCGGAAACGGTTGATTGTTTTCTTATCATATTAGAATTTTAAGAGAAATTCAAAAATGCAGTAAAAAGTGGCATGTTTCGTTTAAAATAAAAAAGTTAACTTCCGATATAACCGGAAGCGGCCAGTAGATGCACGAATATATTATATCCAAATAGATCGTTATTGGTAATCTATAACTTCAAAGTATGAAATAGCAATTTAAATGGAAAGTATGTAAACTTTTAATGAACGGGTTGCCTGAATCACCTGTGTAAACACTACTAAATTATCAGCGCGGAAACGTTTCCTCTGCTTTATCTCTACCTTATTGTATTCATTAAACTCGCATTTTGAGAAATTTCTTTCAAATGTTTAAAGATTTAGAAGAGGTGTAATAGGTTATGTAATATACCTACATGACGTACATAATAATTATTATACAGGGTATTTCTAAGGCGCAGATTTCTGCGTTATCATTAACCCAAATCACATGTACCCAAATGACTTAGGACCAGTTTCATAATGGAATTTAAAGGACACTTTAAATTTAAAGTCACTTTCAGATGTCAAAACAAATATGAAAACACATTTGCTTACCCCCAGTTTCATAATGGAATTTAAAAGAGACTTTAAAATAAAGTCACATCAGATGTGTAAATAAATGTGTTTTCATATTTGTTTTGACATCTGAAGGTGACTATAAATTTAAAGTCTCCTTTAAATTCGATCAAGAAACTGGGTCTTACACATCAGAATGTGACTTCAATTTTAAAGCCGCCTTTAAGATCTATTATGAACCTGGCCCTAAATTACAGAAATCTGGGCATTTTAAAATAACCATACTAAAACGACTTTGCAATTTTTATTTTTACGAACCAAAATTTTGTTAGTTCGGAGTTTACTTCCAAACAAATAATTTCAGGTACTTTTCTAAATAAATTCAATACTTATTCATATTTCCGCTCATACGTTACATAATTTGGAAATTATCCTACTTCTGTTAACACTTTGATAAATTTCAAGTTTGATAGAATAGAATTCTGAGAACCCTAAACTCTGCTTACGCGCTGTTACATAAAGGCGGCTCCACATTACATGGCAAACTAGGCGAATGTCGAACGTTGGTGATGTGTACAGTTTTCCAAACGTTTGTCAAATAATGTGTACGATGTTGCTGAATCGCATTTAAGTGTCTCATTTACCGACTTCTATCGGAACGTATACGAATGCAAACGTTGGAAGGAGTTTGACAAATGCTCTACCATACAAACTATTCGGCGAACCTTCACACATCACAAACGTTTGGCTAGTTTGCCATGTAATGTAGCGCCGCCTTAAGAGCAACAAAAAATGCAAATTGTAAGAAGTTATACATATATGCATGTATGCGAAAGACATACATGGTTTATTCATTCAAAAGAATATTTTCATTAATATACACTAGTGCTTCTTAACAAAAAAAACTGCGCATTTTTTTAACATATGGAATTATTTACGAATGTAACTTTACTTTTGTGGATGGGCTCATTCATTGAGTTTGGAAAAAGATTCTAAATTTCAAAAATCTAATATTTGGACTTAAAAACTAATTTTACTTAAAAAAAATTGTTGAAAAAAGAACGTATTAAGAGTTATTTTAATTCAAAGTTGCTCATATTTGAACAAAATATTTAAAAAAAATAAATGTTGAATGAGCCCATTATTTGTTTTATTTAAATATTGAAGAAAAAGGGTGCAGATGACGCTAGCAAGTTAAAAGAAAATTGTTAAGCAGTATTTTTGTATCAGCAAACTTGAATTTGTAGAAAACGCGACGAAGCACGAAAAAAGATGGAATAAATTCGGTGATTAAATTTGGTTAGGAAAAAAAAACAAACAGAGCAATAACCAAATATTATATTATATTAATACGTAAAAAAGAAACGAAACGCAAAATTAAGATCATTTAAATTCGGCGGTTAAATTTAGTTTGAGGAACAAAAAGAGATAAGATATGATATAGGCACACACAAAAAGACTTAGCAAACAAAAACAGAAGTACCGTTTTTTTTTCATTTAAAATTTTTATAAACTATAAATTATAATTTGCAATTAGTGTTTTATTATAATGCAGAAAATTTAATTGAAATCATTCTGAAAATGTTGCTAAAACGACAAATCAGATGTAGATGAACCCAAAAAATGTTTCCATGAACTTGTTAGGCCAAACGTTAATGATCTATTGTTTTGCGGTCAAACCAATTAATTAAACAAACACAGCATTGCGGTTTAAACGAATTCCACGGCGTTTTCCTTGAAAAAGTAGTTTCAACAAATTAGTTTAAAAAAACTGTGTGGAATTTTATTCTCTCTTAAAGTTTCCATGTGCTCTCCGGGCAGACATTTTCTTTCCATTACTGTGTTGTCTTCGCCCGAATTTAGAGGCACCTCTTTGTGGCCTCTAATGGCGCCTGTGAACCTCCTTGGTTATTGTACTCTAGGGACCGAGCAAAAAACCTAACTTAGGTATGGTTTGATCATTTTGTTATCCGCTTCTCCTTATCCTTGTAACCAAACAAATTTAAAAAAGATACAGGATAGAATTTGTTAGACAATTTTCTTTGCAATATCTTTGTTCTTCTTGACTTCATTAATTTTTGTTTGTAGCTTCGTCGTCACATATAAATTGGATCACTGTCTTTTTAACAGAATAACGCAGCTTACGCAAACAATTCTGGCAAAAAAAGGTTCGTTCAAAGGCTTTTGTAATTTTTATAACTTGCGTAACCTTTATCGCGGGTCAGTTACACAAAACTCATTAACCTCTTGAATGACCTTGCGCTGATAATTATCACGAGAGTGACCTAGGAGAACGTCCTGTAGGTCAATTTTGCTCGAGATACTTCTCCGGTCATTCCTAATCAGTTTGTTTACATACACCGAGCGTTATATAACCGAAAAAGCTTATCGTGGTTTGCCACTGATACGAAGCGACTTTGCCAACGTCCTGCGCTTCGCTTGATTAAAAGCATTTAACGAGGCTTTTGTGCGACTAATTTTGATATTATTGTCGGTAACCTTCAATGTCTGAAGTCATTCGCACGAAAAAAAAATATTAAGGCCCCATACAGCAGATTTCTGCAGAGTTTAGAGGATCGTGATGATCACGTGATCAGCTGTTTAATTAATAACATGCATTATGACGTCACGTTTGTTAACATTACGCATTTGCATTAGCCAACAATATTCAACTTCTTATATTAAATAATTTACATTTCTAAGGCCCGCGTGTTCGAAACACTGGTAACAGTATGTTACCTACTTCCGTACCGGTACATGAATGTTACTCATGTATTTTGCTTATACCATGCATTTACGTAGCATACAGTTACGTCGAAAATTGGTTCTAGTACACGGCCCTAAAAGGATTTTCTTGCTTTTACTTAAAAACTTTTTTTTCAGGTATTTATTTATAAAAGGAATCAATCACCATGCCTGCCCGTGTACCTGAAGCCCAAAGCGACCACATCGGCAAATACGTCGATGATGTAGTCATTAGCGGACTCTCGGGCCGCCTTCCGGAAAGCAATAGCATCGAAGAGTTTAAGCAACAGCTCTTCGATGGTGTTGACCTCGTGACGGACGACGAAAGAAGGTGGCCCTCTGGCTTGTATGGTTTGCCCACCCGCACTGGTAAACTCAAAGACATCGCACACTTCGACGCCACTTTCTTCGGCGTGCACGCCAAGCAGGCCAACGTCATGGACCCCCAGCTTAGATTACTATTGGAGTTGACGTACGAATCCATGATTGACGCGGGAGTTAACCCAGTTGAAATGAAGGGGGCCAAGACGGGGGTTTTCATCGGCGTTTCGGACAGTGAATCCTCGGAGTATTGGACTGCAGACCCAGACCAAATCAACGGCTACGGCCTAACCGGATGTTGCAGGGCAATGTTTCCCAACAGAATCTCTTACACTTTCGATTTTAACGGCCCAAGTTATGCCATTGATACAGCTTGCTCTAGCAGTCTGTTCGCCTTCCAACAAGCAATCAATTCCATCAAAACAGGCCAATGCGATTCCGCCATTGTTGGAGGTGTCAATCTGCTGTTAAAACCCACATCGTCCCTCCAGTTTCATCGCTTGAACATGTTGAGTCCCCAAGGCATGTGCAAAGCTTTCGACGCGTCCGGAAACGGTTACGTGAGATCTGAAGCAGCTGTGGTTATCTTCCTGCAAAAGGCCAGCCAAGCGAGACGTGTTTACGCAACCATCCTCGGAGCAAAAACAAACACAGACGGTAATAAAGAGCAAGGCATCACATTCCCAGCTGGAGAAATGCAAAACAAACTCATGAAAGAGGTCTACGCCGACGCGGGTATTAATCCAAGCGAAGTTTCTTACGTAGAAGCTCACGGAACTGGCACCAAGGTGGGCGATCCCCAAGAAGTAAATTCCATAGCAGATCTCTTCTGCAAAAATCGTAGAGGCCCGCTGCTCATTGGCTCAGTAAAAAGCAACATGGGCCACTCAGAACCCGCGTCTGGTCTATGCTCGGTAGCCAAGTTGGTAATCGCGATGGAATCAGGGCTCATCCCCGCAAACTTGCACTTCGAAAACCCCAACACCGACATACCAGCATTGTTAGACGGCAGATTGAAGGTCGTTGCAAAACACGAACCTTTTAACGGAGGCATAATAGCGATAAACTCGTTCGGATTTGGAGGTGCAAATGCACATATCGTCCTCCGTTCTAATCCCAAGCCGAAAACGAATTGGCCCATTGGGCCTCTTCCAAGGGTGGTTGCCGTTTCGGGACGCACGGAAAAAGCAGTTAATTACTTCCTGGATAAAGTAAGCGAGTACAAGGACGACGAAGAATTCCTAGCACTGATTGAACAAATTCACTCCTCGAATATTTCGGGCCATGGTTACCGTGGTTACTCAGTTTATGGGGAGAAAACGACGAGGGAAGTAGGGCAAACCGGTGGAGACAAACGACCAATCTGGTTTGTGTTTTCCGGAATGGGTTCTCAATGGTCTGGGATGGCCAAAGACCTAATGCGCATAGACACTTTTAAGAACTCGATAAAGAGATGCGCTAACGCCCTTAAACCTTACGGAATCAACTTGGAAGAGGTGATCGTGAATGCTAATGAATCTGCGTTCGATAACGTCCTCAACTCGTTTATTTCGATCGCTGCCATGCAGGTCGCCTTAACCGACATCCTAAAATCTTTAAATATTGAACCTGATGGTATAGTAGGACATTCAGTGGGAGAAATTGGCTGTGCTTATGCAGATGGAACTTTAACTGCAGAACAGGCGGTTTTGGCCGCATATTCCAGAGGGCGTGCAATTCTAGAAAGCAGACTTCCGGCCGGTGCAATGGCTGCTGTTGGTTTGTCTTGGGATGATGCCAAAAAGCGTTGTCCTCCCGACATTTTTCCAGCTTGCCACAACAGTGAAGATAGTGTGACGATTTCTGGCCCACCTTCATCTATGCATAAATTCATTGAAGAACTTACCGCTGAGGGAATCTTTGCCAAGGCGGTTAAAAGTTCTGGAACTGCATTCCATAGTAAATACATCGCAGATGTAGGGCCTAAATTGCGCAAGGCTCTGGATGAAATCATTCTCAACCCCAAGCCACGTTCAAGCAGATGGGTGTCTTCTTCCATCCCAGAGTCGGCATGGAACACGCCCATTGCACAGCTCAGTTCTGCCGCATACCATGTCAACAATTTACTCTCACCTGTACTCTTCCACGAAGCCATTCAGCACGTGCCCAAAGACGCCATCGTCATAGAAATCGCCCCTCATGCCTTGCTCCAAGCAATTTTGAAAAGATCTCTTGGGCCTAATGTTACTAACATCGGTCTTGTTAAGAGGGGGCACGAAGATAATGTCCAGTTCCTTCTGTCAAATATTGGAAAGTAGGTATTCAGGTTATACGAGTTAAAGTGTTTCTATTGGATGCGTTTCTTTAGGTTGTACGTAGCCGGAGCTCAGCCTAAAATAGGAAGTTTGTACCATCCCGTCTCCTTCCCGGTAGGAAAGGGCACCCCAATGCTTGCATCCATGATAGAATGGGATCACTCCACCGAGTGGGCTGTGGCAAACTTTTCCGGAAAAGGATCTCGATCGGGAGAACTCGTAGTAGACGTCGACTTAAGTAAAGAAGAATACCAGTATTTAGCAGGGCACGCCATCGACGGTAGAATTTTATTCCCAGCTACCGGATACTTGGTAAGTAGCTGATTATTTTGATGAACTAAATGGAACTAGAATGAAAATTGCAGACGTTGGTTTGGAAAACCTACGCGAAACTCAGAAACGAAGACTTTGAAAAACTACCCGTCGTATTGGAGAATGTTCAGTTCCACCGAGCGACGATCATGCCGAAAGAGGGCTCAGTTAAATTTTTAATCAACGTCTTCGAGGGCTCCGGCGACTTCGAAATATGCGAAGGTGGTTCAGTGGCAGTATCCGGAAAAATCCGCGTGCCCGAAAATATCGAAAAGGAAACCCTAGATTTACCTGCACCGAATATCAAGCCGGAAATCGACGTCTTCAATTTAAACAGCCCCGATATTTACAAAGAACTCAGGCTGCGCGGATATGACTATGAGGGAGTCTTCCGAGGAATAACAGAATCCGATAACAGAGGGCACAGCGGAAAACTCAAATGGCAAAATAACTGGATCAGTTTCATCGATACTATGCTGCAATTTTCAATTTTGGGACAAAATACTCGAGAACTTTATTTGCCAACACGTCTTCAGCGCGCCATCTTTAACCCTAAGTATCACTTGAGCCTCCTGGCAGAACAAGCTGATGAGAAATGTGAGTCTTTATTTACCTTTTTTTTGCTTAGGCATCTTATATTGTTTTCTTTCTAGTTGTACCAGTGCATATGTACAGAAACATTGGAATAATCAAATCTGGCGGCATTGAACTACGAGGAATGAAAGCTAGTCTAGCACCAAGACGTCAGCAAGCTCAAGCTCCTCCCAAACTTGAAAAATATCAGTTTATACCCTACGAGAACCCTAACCCCCTGAGCGAGGACTACGATAAGGCTAAGACTCACGCTTTGACTAGCGCATTGCAACTCGTCCTAGAAAACAGCGCTGGTGCCCTCAAGTTGAAAGTCGTCGAAGTGGGATCTGATCGACCAGTAGAATCGCTTTTGGCCCCCAAAGTTCAGGATATCCTTGAATTGGAGCCCATGTTAGCGGTTGACACCACTGTGGTAACTTCCACACCAATACCAGACGCATCTTCTTTAGAAGCCAAAAGCATCAAAGTGGTCCAGAAAGACGTCACGTCCAATCCTGTCGATCAAAATGCGCACCTAGTGATCCTCTCTGATATCATCACCTATAAAAAGACCGACATCCTGGTAAACTCAGCGGCTGCCTTAAAACAGGGAGGGTTCATTTTGGTAGAAGAACAAAAAGGCCCGCTCCCAACGAACGTCGTTTCCGTAGCAGGTCTAGAAGTCGTCACCCAACAAACTGCCGGAACAAAAACATACGGACTTCTGCGCAAGCCCAGCGAAGTGCCAACAGACTCTGTCATCATTAAAATAACAGAAACCAACTTTAGCTGGGTAGAACCCCTGAAAGAAGCATTAAAGAAGAGCGAAACTGAAGGTACAAGGATTTATTTGGTAACGCAAAACGAAGAACTTACAGGACTAATTGGAATGATGAATTGCATCAAGCAAGAACCCGGCGGAGCCAATGTAAGGGCGGTGTTCATCCAAGACCGCAAGGGCGAAACTTTTTCGTTCAAGTCGAACGTTTACGAGAAACAGTTGAAAAAAGATTTGGTTCATAATGTTTACAAGAACGGCACCTGGGGGTCGTACAAACATATCTTGCTCGACCAAGACAGTGGCAAATTGCAAGTTGAACACGCCTACATCAACACGTTAACACGTGGCGATTTATCCAGTTTGAAATGGATCGAAGGACCTCTTACTTATTACAAGTTAGTACTTACGTCTATTACGAAAAGTACCTTTTTGCTAACAAACTTATTTCAGGGGAGATGATCCAAAATCTGAACTCTGCTCCGTGTATTACGCCCCGCTCAATTTCCGCGATATTATGCTGGCTACCGGAAAATTACCACCTGATGCGCTTCCAGGTGACTTGGCCGGCCAAGACTGTATTCTGGGTTTGGAATTTTCGGGTCGTGATACCAAAGGCAAAAGAGTTATGGGTATGGTTGCTGCACGCAGTTTGGCAACCACCGTTCTTGCAGATCCTGGATTCTTGTGGGAGGTTCCAGAAAAGTGGAGTTTGGAACAGGCTGCGACTATTCCAGTTGTTTACGGAACGGTATGTATTCATTCGGGGAATTATTTCAATGATCGGTCGCAAATGTTTCATTATTTTCTAGAGTTATTATGCCCTTATCGTCCGTGGTCGCATGCGCCCTGGGGAATCGGTCCTGATTCACGCCGGTACTGGAGGTGTTGGACAAGCGTCGATATCAATTGCCCTACACATGGGGTGCAAAGTATTCACCACCGTCGGCAGCCAAGCCAAGCGCGACTTCCTCAAGAAAACTTTCCCTCAACTCACCGACAATAACATTGGTAATTCCCGCGATACGAGTTTCGAACAACTGATCCTGTCGCAAACCAACGGCAAAGGCGTCGATTTGGTCCTGAATTCTTTGGCGGCTGATCAACTGCAGGCCTCAGTTCGTTGTCTAGCGAATGGTGGGCGATTTTTGGAAATCGGCAAAGTCGATTTGTCCAATAACGCCCCACTAGGCATGAGCCTCTTCCTCAAAAACACGACATTCCATGGTATTTTGCTCGACGCTCTTTTCGATTCTGACAACGAGGAAAAGAGGGCAGTCATGCGCTTGGTCAGCGAGGGTATCGCGAATGGTGCAGTCAAACCTCTCCCCAGTACGGTTTACAACGAGAACCAAATCGAACAAGCCTTCCGTTTCATGGCGTCCGGTAAACACATCGGGAAAGTCCTGTTGAAAGTCCGCGAAGAAGAAAGCCGCAAAACCCAGCAGCCGACTCCCAAGACAATCAACGCGATCCCACGTTCTTACATGAACTCGGAAAAGACTTACGTTTTAGTAGGCGGTTTGGGCGGATTTGGATTGGAGCTTGCTAACTGGCTTATCACGCGGGGCGCTAAAAATATCGTCCTGACATCTCGTAGCGGCATCAAAACCGGATATCAAAGTCTGTGTGTTAGACGCTGGCGCGAAATGGGGGTGCGCGTTTTGATTTCAACAGCTGACGCAACCACAGAAAAGGGCGCCAAAAAACTCCTGCAAGAAGCTAATGAATTAGGCCCCGTTGGGGGTATTTTCAACCTGGCGGTTGTTCTTCGTGATGCCATGATGGAAAACCAAAGTGAAGCAGACTTCAAGACGGTTTGCAAGCCGAAAGTGGATGGCAGTAAACACCTGGACGCTGCTTCAAAGATTTTAACCCCTAACTTGGATTATTTCGTAAATTTCTCGTCGGTGTCCTGCGGAAGAGGAAACGCCGGGCAAGCCAACTATGGCCTTGCCAATTCTGCTATGGAACGTATCTGCGAGGCTCGGCAAGCAGCCGGACTTCCCGGACTTGCCATCCAATGGGGCGCCATTGGTGACGTTGGGCTTATTCTAGAAACCATGGGCGGAAACGACACGGAAGTTGGTGGAACTTTACCACAAAGAATGTCATCCTGCCTGTCAACCATGGACGTTTTCCTTCAGCAACCGCACGCAGTAGTGGCGAGCATGGTGCTTGCAGAAAAACGCAAGAGCGGGGGCGATGCAAACCAAGTCAGCCTGGTTGATGCAGTTGCCAATATTTTGGGCATCAAGGACACCTCAAACGTTGCCGGAAATTCAACCCTCGCCGACTTGGGCATGGATTCTCTCATGGGATCGGAAATTAAACAAACCTTAGAGCGTAACTACGACTTGGTTCTGAGCGCACAAGAAATCAGGGCCTTAACGTTCGGCCGACTCGTGGAATTATCCAGCGGAGACGTCGTCGATTCAACGCCAATCACCAATGGAAAACCGGCTTTGAACAACGAGCTGAGCTACGAGTCCATCGTGGAAATCATGCCAAGCAAACCCATAATTCAAATGATCAGTAAATCCGGAGATTCCAAAGCAAATCCTGTTTTTGTTCTCCATCCAATTGAAGGGGTTGTAAACGCACTGCAAGGACTAGCCAGTCAAGTGCAAGCTCCCGTTTACGGGCTACAATGCACCAAAGACACCCCATTAACTAGCATGGGCGATCTTGCCGCTTATTACATCAAACAAATTAAAACAGTGCAAGCCAAAGGTCCGTACAATCTGGTGGGGTACTCGTTCGGGGCGTGCGTTGCTTTTGAAATGGGGGTTCAACTGGAGTCTGGTGGGGATAGCGTGAAGCTGTTGCTACTTGATGGATCACCATCGTATGTGGCGACGCATACAGGAAAGGCAAAGACTCAAAAAATTACAATGGGTGATACTGTGGCTGAGCAAAGCGAAGCTCTCGTTTATTTCATACTACAATTCAAAGATGTTGACCAACAAAAGGTAATTAAGATATATGTCATCACACATTTTACACCCTTCTAAAACCCCATTATCAATTTTAGGCCGTCTCAGAAATGACTGTGTTAAAATCCTGGGAAGAAAGACTTTCACACACCACAGAAATCCTGAAGGGATCTACTCCATTCCCCCCAGAGCAACTTGCAGCAGCCGCTGCAAGCTTTTACTACAAGCTGGTAGCAGCAGACAAGTACAAACCAACAAAACAGTTCAGAGGAGATGTCACTCTGGTCCGTGCCATTGATAATTATGTACAATTAGGTGATGATTACGGTCTAAGTTCGGTGAGTATTTAACACAATTACTATTTTTCTCATTTATTGCAGAAATTATGCTTAATAACACATGCCTTTTCGTATTTTCAGGTTTGTAAACAGAAAGTGTCCGTTTTGCCTCTCGATGGAAACCACAGATCCATTTTAACCGGTGAAACGGTTACGAAAATAGCAGAAATAATCCACAAGACCATCAAAGCATAATAAAACTCGTCATCGATCAACATTCCCGCCCCCATCATTCTCGCACCTACTCATAAGTTTTAATTTATCTTGCATGCAAATGCGGTTCCACTCAAATATTTTAATAAATTAATTGTAAATAGTAGTCGAGTAGTTTTGTAAGCGTAGCTTAGTAAATTATGGAGCTTGTGATGTTCTAGACTTGTGTATGTAAATAGTGATTGACGGTAATGGAAGTTCGCAAAACGATATTTATTTTCAAGAACTGACGTTTTATTTTTGTACAATTGTAATATATAACCAAAGATTGGATTTTTCTTTTGTGTTTCGATGCTCTGGTGATGACACGGGGTTTGTTGCTTAACCACTGTGGCATCATCACAGTCAATGTAAATGGTGTATATATTAATAATAAAAAAACAATTAAAAAAAGTTCTTTGAGTTCATCTTTTAACAGCCAAGTCTTTTGGGCCGAGTTCTAAAATCAATCAAAAAGCTTATAAGAATAGTAGGTTGACTATCAGAGAAATGATTTGTCATTCATTAAAAAACGATAAGGAAAGATTAATCCAATCAATTAAAAAAAAACACAAAATTCCCTTAATTTTCAACATCAGTTTTTTTTTTATCTACCTGCATTTTACACCCAACAAAGGAATGTACAATCAATATCTCGCAGCCTTCCTCATCTTAAATAAATCTTGAAATAAGTACTAAAATAAATACCATCGAATATCACAACACGTAGAAATTAATCACTATTATTAATCACTGGTTACGGTAGTGATGGGTCGTCGATGGACTTTCGCACATCACAAGTGAACGATATGGTAATTGCGTACCTTGTGCCGGACGAAACTCGCTCCACAAAATGTGTATTTTCAGCACCAGACGAAAATATAGTCACGCGACCGAGTCTCGGCTCAACCGTAACATTGCTGGGTTTCTCAGGTAAACCATCCGCGAATATTAACCGCCCACCCTTAAAATCGATTTCATAATCGGACAAATATAAAAGCGACGTGTAGTGGAACGACTCATAAGTGTCCTGTGGCAAACACATTTCAATTACAATTAATTAAATGTACCAAATGTGTCCATCCTACCTTGTCGACATGTACATGCCAGTACTCGTCGTGCTCGGTTCTCGGCTGCGCACCCGTAAGTCTTGAAAAGAATGTCGGGTGAGTCAGATGCAAGGCGTCTGGATCTATGTAAAATAACTCTGAAATCGCATGCCTTATTTTTTCTTTAACCATCTTATACACTGTTATGTCAGCTCTGGTAAATACTTTCTTTGCTTCTGCTAATGAATAGACGTTTATGAATTTTGTACCGTATGATAATGCTCCAGAATGAAGGTCTAATACTGATGCACCACCATTCGAACCCCCTAAAGCAATACCTGAAACAATCAAATCAAATCAAACAATTACGAAGGTCTATTTCCAATTATGTACCTTTCTTTGCGAGTGTTAACAACATGTCAGCTTCCGTGACAGTCACAATTTTATCAGACACATATCTACCGCAGTGTTTAGGTGCACAACCTGGATAGTTTGAAACATCTTCCTCGAACTCATTGTCACACACCAACGTCTGGCCACGATGGTCAATGACTTCTCTCTGTGTGGCAAACGGAGTTGCTTTGGTGCGTGTGGAAAAGTACCAAATGTATATGACCGTACCTATGATGATCATTACTCGACTCCAGAGACGTTGGTGCTTGAATTTTGGTAATGGACCGAAGACTCTGCAAAATCAAAAAAAAAACTTGGAACTTGTCACAAGTCCAAAATGTTAAGCGTTCTTACGGTTTATCATCAGCAACCTTCTTCTTCTTATCATTAGGTTCGACGGTATTTTCGGGCTTCTTTGGTTTGTCATTTTTCCTCTTCGTCACTTTAGTTGTCTCACTCATACCTGATATTGGTCTGAATGGTCTGGGTGTGGATAGTTAGTTAGTATCGAAGGAGAATGTAAAACTAGCTCAGCAAAGCCAAGGTCTTTTATCACTTCACTATTTGGTTGAATTTGTGATTTTCTTTGCCTTTAGTGAATGGAATACCAAAGACTTCAAATGCAAGAACCGATCGTATTCAAAAGCTGAGAGCCAAAAAGATTACATTCACTTTTCCATAATAAACTAGTAACATAACCTCAAAAACTTGGAAATATTGAACTTACCAATTAAATCCTTCTTTTGCAAAATTATACCATATTAAACTCGGTCAAAATATTCAAATATCTAAATCAGCTGCCTCTAAATATTTAGTAAGATATTTTCGTCAAATTACAAATTTTTGTTATCTCACGTTGATGCTGGACAATACAGGATCAACGCATGCGCCTTGGTTCGATTCAATATTTATTTAAGGTTAAATGGTTAAGAAAGAGAACAAATGTGCAATTTAACTATTTATCTTTTCAAATTAATTACGCCACCCTTTTTAAAATCACATTTAAAATAGGTTTATAATTTTAAAAAAACTGGCGCAGTGTTGCCAACAGTCGAAAAAAGTTTTCACTAAAACGGATGTCGGAAACCACTAAAAAATCACTAAATTCAAAATAAGTATGCTGCCACAAGCTTTCATCAAAATTTTATTAAATTTATAAAATGAAACACGTTAAAAAAATAAACATAAAGATAGTAACATTACTATACGGGAAAAACGCGCGTTTGAAAATTAACAATAAAGAAAATCACGGAGTGGCTGGCACCTAGTGGAAGTTTTGCGAAGGGCCCTATAATAAGAAAATCATTCGAATGACATTTGGTTAACCTATGAAAAACATTAAATTGAATCGTAATTTGTGTGACACTTCCATACGAATAAATATTCTTAACATACGTATTGTGTGACTAGCATGCTTAATTGCTTATGCCTATGCAAAGACTTCATCTAACATAATAATAATAACGAATGGGAGCAAGAGCAAGACTTAATGACAGCTCTTTGTTTTCCTTATTAAAAGCGCCATCTATTGGTTGCTGATTTTCGCGAATCGACACAAACTACAGAAATAATCCAACACAAAGTTTCACAACAATAAAAAACTAAAAATGTAAGCTGCTTGACTTCAGTGTCAGCATTTTGAACAACGTTTTCGAAAAATTGACTTCTACAATAAATCACAAGATTTCACGGTTTTATTTTAAGAAATCACCAAAAAAAGCACTAAACACTAAATTAAGAAAAAATCACAAACTTAAATTAAAAACCACTAAATTTAGTGTAAAAACCACTAAGTTGGCAACACTGGTTGCCAACCCTACATGTGCCCTACATCTCGGTTAGAGCACAGTATCGACACTTAAACGTCAGTGTCAAAAAAATGGGCCATTCTGTTTGATACCCTTATGGAAATGCAATGTAATTTACAACTGGGTAGGTATCAAACAAAAGAGCAAATGTGACAGTTATACTCGAGTGACGCTACTGTGTAATTCTTATACTGTGGTTAGAGCTACAGTACGTCCATTGAGTTTGCTTCGTTTAGCGCAGATACGGGGTGTATTCGGCATAGCGATCGGAGTACAAAAAGCGTACACGATTTACTCTTTTCTGTTTCTTTATTTGTTCGGCGCACACTCGGTTATATTTCAAATTTATTCAGAGCACTACACGGAGCGTACTCTATGTGCTCCTACTTCAGGTCTGTTCGATAGCTCTACACTTTTTGCACCAACCGCTCCTGAGAGAGTGCGATGTATATAATATAACATAAGTAGGAGTGAGAAAAATAGAGTAAAGGCACAGAATACTAATCTATACAGAAGCATCACTCGAGGCGGCACCTTTGATCTTCCGCACGACCTGCTGATGACCTTGGCCATTTAAATCAGTAGTGCAGTAGAGATGCGTGTGTGCTTTGAAAATATTTAGAGATGAGGTGGAAATGGGATTATAATCTACGCTATTAATTTTAAAGCGAGTTCCACTTGTGGCATTGGTGCGCACTCAGAATATCTTTAGGTGTGTTTCTGCAGCAGTCCTTGACTGATCCGAAACTGCCAGAACGTGGCCAGAACCATGCGCCGTACAAAGTCTCACATTTAACGCAGCTCTTAAAAGAGGTAATTAATTCGACAGGCGAATATATTTAACAGTTTCAAACTAGTCCGGATGAATGCTGCAGAAACAGACCTATTTTCATGCACCTAATAAAACATATTCCATATTTTTCGAATAGAATTTGTACTCGCAACCCTTATAAGATGTAAATGTAGCTTTCAGCTAAATTCAATTTCGTGCCAGCACGAACATGTGTCCGGAATGAAGGCTGCAGTTGGTAGATAGCTATTTTCGGGACTCAGAGGTGCACTCATGGGCAACTCGGGCACACTGTTTCAAAAGGATATTCTTAAAAATATAAATTCAGTTAATCTGTAATCCGTAAGAATATAAAGAAATTACGCATTCGATTCCTGCTGGATTCACCATAAACGAAAGTGATCCAAATCACTTCTAAGCGATTTACCGATAAAAACGAATTGATATCGAATGCAGCTAAATATCTACGTTACGCCTATGATCTTCACTTGAATCATAACCTCATTCTTTGTTTATAAATTCTTTTAAATATCCCAACATTCAGACAAATTAAACGAATGAAAATACTTACCTATGAAACGTAATACCCAATTCTTTATTCTGCGTGGTTAGGAAAGAACCACAAGCCGCTATAAATAATTATAAACACAACCACCATCCGACCATCCAAAACGTCAACAAGTAATGATTCATACGTGGAGGTTCAAAATGGCACTTCCGTCGCACATGTTAATAACTCCTTCCGAATAGTTTTCTGTTTTGTGGTGGTTAATGGTTACGGTGGTTACGTTTAGCCAACCTTTGAAGAACCTATTTAGCGCATCGGCGAATGTTAATAGAGCCTGGCTATGAAATAAAATAAAAAAAAAATTTAAGTTGCACATTTGTTGCCTATTTCTTAACCTTGCGTTCAAATTCAGCTAGGGTCGCAGGAAAAGGGAATAACGGCTGCTATCTGACACGTGGGTGAGTTCGCGTTTACGCTCAGATCGATCGGAGTGTTTCTTTTTCTCACTCTTACATGCAGTGAAATGCAGTCGCTCTCCCTCACACTTTTGATCAGAATGCTCGGCGAGCGTAAACGCGAACTCACCCAGTGTTGCCAAGTTTGACAACAAAAACGTGTCCGATGTCCAGCAAAGGAGTAGTTTAAATTTAAGATAAGTACATATTATTCAATTCACGAAGGAACAATTACATGTCAATATTCATATTTGGATTTGTTTTAATGACAAATTCACCTATTCCTGTTGCCAATAAAGAAAATAAAGACAAATGTTTGCTGCCTTGCATCATTCGATAGTATTTCTTTCTCAAGTTACGGTTGTATGTTTTAACTTTAGTTTATCTTACTGTTCTGTGATTTTAATAAGAAAGACAGAGAATTTCATTTTATAAACTCTCATACAAAACCTCACTGATAGATGGCGTTCTCACGACACTCTCTTTTACCGACTCAGTAAATGACAAGGTAAGTAATCAAATTTGAATTCGACATTGTGAAATTTATAATATTTTCGCTTCTTTTGGAGGTATTTCTGCATTCTTTTCTTATTTTTTCGTCGCATGTTGTTTCTTTAATTTTTAAAATAATAAGAACCCAGACTTATGGAAAACTAAACTTCCATCAGTTTTGCAGCCTTACAAAATCGATTCTTTTATCATCTTTCCTGCAGCCCACTTATTTCATACCTGTCGCAAACATGAATTTTTTAATACGCATTTTCACGCACGCGTGCAAATGATAAAACACTTTCTTTCTGCAATAGAACGGTTAAATTGCATACTCATTTGGCCTAGATTAGCGAATACATATGCGGCATTTGAATAAAGATTGCTTCCTTGAATGTATTCAGACACGCAAGTCTCACCCCACATCAGAAGGAAATCCATCCTAATAAGGGAAACATTTTCTGGCTTTCTATCCGCGTTCAAAGGTAATTTGGATAATTTTGGAGGTTCTCTTCATAAACTTTTGCAATAATATCTGCTTTTTTATCATCTTTACACGTATAATAAGTTCAATCCTCATCAGATATAAACAAATTGGAGATTTTCATCATATTCATCATTGCAGTTTTGAATCTGCAATCGCCTTTACAATGAAAGTACCTAAACTAAATGAGTTAGAAAAAAATATCTATTATTTTCCCCCCCGGAGGCCACTCGCTGGTGGAAACCAAATAATGCACCCTCCGCAAGATAAACATCAATAAAATGGCGTCTGGCAATTAAGAATGTATTGGGGTCGTATTCCAGGGAAGTCGTCGTATTTCTGGCGCATAAATAACCGGCGGGATTAGACGTTCGAGAGCAGACACGAAAGGCTTCTGGTGGCGGTTGTAGGCTCGGAAATAATCGATATCCAGAAGGACGATAAACAATTGCGTTACGGCTCACCTGTTCCAGTCAGCCACGACGACGAATGCAGGCGTGTGCTACAATACAAATAAAACGGCAAAATAATCATAATACTGCGTCACGAGCAAGGGTGTTGTGGGAAAAACCGTCGCGAAAATGATTTAGTCTTTTCTTTTAAGTGGACGGTCTTTACCTGGCAGGATGAACAGATATGTTACGTTGCACCAGTTGGGAGACGGTACTTATGGTTCTGTGGTCTTGGGACAGAGGAAGGATACTGGAGAGAAGGTGGCAATCAAGAGGATGAAGAGGAAGTACTATTCGTGGGAAGAAGCCATGAATTTGAGAGAAGTTAAGGTAAGATTTTCTCTCTTTGTAGAATTTTCTTTCCTACATTAGAAAGCTTTTAAACTCGGGACGTCTCATATACGTTTGTAACATTCCACTGCAGGGGAATTTCAACATGTATTTGTTAATTCTTGATTCAAAAAGTCGCATTTGAACAGGGGCTCAGGTGTAACTACAATTCCAGCTTAACTTTAAGCCGAAGCTTAAAGCCTTAACAACAACTGTTAAAATAAACGTTGTTATGGGTTTAAGCTCCAGCTTAAATTTAAACTGGCATTGAATGTGCAACTGGGCCTATCGTCATTCATAAAATGCGCTTCATTAAATTTCCATTCTAGGCAGGTCAAAGAAATTTGAACGTACGCGGTGAATTGGTTAATCCGCTGTCATTTTACATTTACGTATAATTTAGGTATAATCAAAGACACGACTTTTTCCCACAGCCGACCTACAATTGGAAATTTATTGTACCGCCTGATATCATTTTGCAAGAAATTTAGGTGCCCCTCGAATGACACTAAAATATACTACAATGTCTTTCAAAAAGTGTGTACCATATGGAATTTTACTTTATCTTTTACGGTATACTGCGTGGACACCGAAAAATGAAGAAGGCATAATAATTAAATAGAATAATTAAAAGTTATAGTCTAATACAACCCCCTATCTTAAAAATTTTAAAAAAATTACTTGTAAAAATTTTAAAAAAATCACCCACTATTATGAATCAGTCTTTAATCTTTTTACAAACTATATTATCAAGAGTTATCGTTATTATTGAGCTTTATGGTATCATTGGTAACTAATTGAAATGGATATCATCTTATTTACTAGATCGTATTCAATTCATCCGATTTTCCAATAAAACATCTTACAATATTACAGTGACATCAGGTGTACCTCAAGGAAGTTACTTAGGACCCATTCTATTTTTACTGCTTATCAACGGCATTACTTTCAATTTCAATTCTTGTAAATTTCTTCTTTTCGCTGATGATTTCAAAATAGTTTTAGCTATTGAACATCATCATCATACTCAGTATTTCAAAACTGTAAACGCAGTATGCAAATGGTCTCTTGATAATACAATGGTCCTTAACATTAGCAAATGTAAAGTAATATCTTTCTATAAACAGGAAGAACTATTACTATTCAATTATGAGCTCATGGGTAAGATCCTTCCGAGAGTAAATGTAATATATGATCTTGGCGTCACTTTTAATACCTCATATAATTTCAATTTACACCTCGAGAAACTATAATAGGAAAGGCAAAACAAAATAATGTGGTTTTATCAAACGCATGAGGACAGATGTCAAAAACTACATGGACATGGCTATCCTTAAACTTTATCAGAGCTTGGTTAGACCTATTCTTGAGTATTGTTCTATTCTATGGTCACCGTATTACAAGCTGTACATTGACAGAATAGAGAAAGTCCAATCTCGCTTTGTGAATTATCTTTTATTCAAACTCCATATTGATAAATCCGATATTCCTCACAGTGAACGCTTTTACCTAGTTGGTCTTCAATCCCTTGCGCAACGCAGATCAAACACAACTATTAAATTTGGTTATAAATTAATTAATAACATCAAGCAACGTTCTGAACTCTTGTCATTAATAGATTTTAGAGTACCTAAAATTAACTCTAGAAATAATGACGTTATTGGTATTCATTTCCACAGAATTCTGTATGGTATTTACTCACCAATAGATACAATTGGGTAGGCACATAAATTCAATCAGATGACATAGATGTTTTTCATAATACCTTAATACAATTAATTAAATTTATCAATAAGACCTAGTACATGACCGTCATCCTGTAAATCTTATATTCTCCTCCTAACTTAAGTATTTAGAATTAGTTATTTTCTGGCTACTATTTGGGTATAACAATGTATGTATGTATTTAAAATAAAATAACACGAATAGAAAAAGACTAAACTTTTGTTGTTTCTCAATTATTTCATTTGGTTCTGAGTATGTAATTATTTCCATGCGTTCCCAAAATTTTTGTGTTCCATATTTTATCATTCACCCATTGAAAAATTATAACATATTTAATCCAAGTGACAATTTAGCTTAAATTTGTATTACTTTTTACAGTAAAGTACCTACTTATGGCGTTCTGCGTCAATAAAGTTTCGTAACAATCGATAACATTCCATTGGTTGCACACTTTCTGAAAGACACTGTAAAATTTGTAAACAGAAAGCGAAGAGAAGTGAAGTCTTGATAGCAGTGAATAGAAATTAGTAATTCTGTTCAACTCACTCTATTAATTATGAAACAGAAGTCAAAAATTTTGCAGATAGCCACACCACGTGGATCAATAAGAGATTTTAATCCTTTCGTTTTTTTTTTAATATTAAAAAAATTCTAATTATAAAATATAAATTGTCTAGTACATACATATTTTTTTCTTTTTAGTTCTATAAACAACATTGTCGATTGTAGTTCAAATTTAATAACATTTTCGATTCATTTTCATTTTTTATTTACCTTTTGCTTTTCTTTTTCATTTGTTTCTCCCTAATTTTTGTGTGTCTGCCTTAAAATACATAGGAAAATTACTTTTTTATTTTTGAAAGCTAGCGACGAATTTACTTGGAAAAGAGTTAGAAAAAGATTGGCAAATTTTGGCGATATTTTGTAAACAAATTGATAATATTGTCAGTTCAAAAGCCGTCCAAAGAATATGTAACTATAAATAATTACAAATTTTGTACCTACATAAATTCTCGAGGAGCAAAAAACATATCCGTTTTAGTAAATTGTAATTTCCTAGAAACTGTTTCCTAAATATTGAGTTTGAAAGTTAATTAATAATCACTGATTATTTAAACGTTTTTTTTTTAATGTCAATAATGTCCCAACCTATAATGATAACTCTGAATGCTTGAAAGTCTCGTTTTCTCTTTCATAATTACATTTTTTTTTCTGTTAATGCTTTTGATAATAATATTTAATGCAAAACGAATACATTACACGCAATGTAGCAATTGAAGTACAACATCACTACTTATTTTATCAATATTTTTTCTGTATATAAATCCTGTATTGTGTAGGTACGTTTCTGATTTTCAAGAATTTTATTCAACCGCACCATTTTAGTCGTGAAAATCATTTCGAAACAAATATGTATAATCAATTAAGGGAAGCAACGACTTTATCAGTCTTTAACTCAACCAAATCAATAACCCACCCATTCAAGCGAAACTATAAATATTTGAAATGTTTTGTTCCTCTATGGGCAATCATAATCTAATTGTTATTGTTTAAATTTCAACGTATTTTCTGTTAAACCTAGTAGATGAAAATTTGTATAACAAATTCTTTTTAATCTTTAAAAAAAAGTTGCTCACGAAGCTATCAACCAATAGTGAAACGTTGAGTGATTGAGCAATTTTGAAAGTGTGTAAAGATTAAAAAGGGCTTGTTATAGTAGGTATATATTTACGAAGTTAAAACGATTTTTGAAAATCATATTTTTCCCTTCGTCGTTTATAGTCTTTGAAGAAGTTGCACCACACCAACGTCGTCAAATTGAAGGAAGTCATCAGAGAAAACGACGTTCTCTACTTCGTCTTCGAGTATATGCAGGAAAATTTGTATCAGCTGACGAAGGATCGCAGAGTCCCCTTTCCTGAAGCAACCGTGAGGAACATGCTTTATCAGGTAAATACTCACTCGAAAAAAAAGAAGGGGTGATTTTTTTTATATATTTTATAAATGCCAAAATAGCACAACTTTTTATAATTTAAACATTTCTCTTGCAATTGTAGTTTAGTTTAAGATACCCTTTCATTTGGTTGTAGATAATCCTGCATACATACCGCGTCTTTAATTGATTATCGATTGACACTTGCATTCAATATTTAATGACGAACTCTATTTAATATTACCAATGAATGTGAGAGCTTTGTGAATACACTGCAGCAAATGCACAAAATTATAGGTATAACTATAAATGATCGGACAGTTGTAAAAAAAACAATTCATTAGTCGACGTTTCGCTGTTCGTTTTTGTCAACTTTTTCCGGGATAAATAACGAGCGAAACGTTGACTTTCGAATTGATTTTTACAACTGTTCGATCATTTATAATTACATACATATTTTCCAACCAACACACTTTTTTTTAGACTTCCATTTTCCCAATATCTAAACGACTATCGACATTTCACTGTCCGCATTGCGTAATGCATGTAATTGTCTGGATGATATTTTCGGACAAAAGGCGATTTAAAGCATGACAACACATTATTCACTCCAACGCGGATTAAAAATAGATCTTCCATTTCAGATTTTGCAGGGGTTAGCCTTTATACACAGGCACGGCTTCTTTCACAGAGACCTCAAGCCGGAAAACATACTCTGTTCAGGACCGGAATTGGTAAAAATAGCCGATTTTGGCCTGGTTCGCGAGATTCGCTCGCGGCCTCCGTACACGGACTATGTCTCCACGAGGTGGTACCGCGCACCGGAAGTCCTTCTTCATTCCACCACCTACAGCAGCCCCATTGATCTCTGGGCCGTTGGATGCATCGCCGCTGAAATCTACACGTACCGCCCCTTGTTTCCCGGAACTACAGAAACGGACCAGCTTTATAAGATTTGCCAAATTTTGGGCAGCCCCGATAAGGTATTTTAATCAATCCCCAAAATGCCATTTGCTTTTCTATTTTTTTTAATAAAAAAAGAAACACTGGCCTGAAGGATACCAACTAGCCGGAGCCGTGGGGTTCAAATTCCCGTATTTCACGAGCACACCTTTGTCCAATGTTGTACCTCAAGCAAGTTCGGTGGCCATCAAATTAATAGAGGTCTTGCTCGATTGGAACCCCTCTTCGAGACCCACAGCTCAATCTGCTTTAAAACACTCCTATTTTCAGGCAAGCGATTTTACTTTTATTTTGTTCGCATTCAAACGAGGGTTTGTATAGATTGGACAGCAATATAACGCTGTCATAACCAATGGTCCGCATCAAAACGGGACCAACATAACGTACCAACAAAACAATAACAATGTCGAGCAAATGCAGAAAATAATGCCCAATCACGTCCAATTATCCGCGCAATCGATGCAACAAATCCAAAACATTCAACCAACGGTGCAGATACAAGTCCAACCCTTAATTAAACCGGCCACCAGAAACCAACCGGTGCAAGCAGTCGCCCCCATAGTTTACACGTTCGGCCAGACTGATTATACCAGCAAGATCTATGCCAATTCCAACCTCAACAATAACAACGCAAAGAAACTGCAGAAAAGAATTTCGTGGGGTAAGGGAGACCTGAATTTCGAAGACGACGATTTCGCCGATATCCTAGGGTAAGTTCCTTAAGTGTTTTTCACACCATTTTGAAGTACTTGGTTTTGCGCAAGAAGCAAAATCAAGACCTCGGATAAACCCAAGGAAAACAGATTGAATTTGGGGCAATACAACTTGCAAGACATCCTGGAGCCATTGGCTAAAGCCAGCGCAGGGACTGCCAAGAATCAGTACCTCAGCGTCTCGCGTTATGTTGCCGGGCAACCGTCGGGAATAAGAAGGGCATCAAATGTTCTGGGAAATGAAAGCCGAAGAAATAGCGGATTATATAATAAACAACGAGGTAAACACATGACTGATTATATTATTAAGCTGAGCATTAAAACGTGGTGTTAGGTGATTTAGATTTGTCCAGCTTATCGAATATTTTCAACGATTCACTTGGCTTGACCACCGTGCCTTCCGGAAAACAGAGGAATCTGGCCGGTTTTAACCTTAGTGGGAATGCTCACGGAAGAACCGACTGGGTGGCCAAGTATGTTATCTAGAGTGTGGGGGTTGAAAACGTTTTTGTCTTTTTGATTTCTGTTGCAGATACCTGAAATAAAACGTCGCGTTTACGCGATGAAATTCGACTGTGATAGATATTTTCTTATTGTTAATTGTTGTTGGCACAATCAGACACGATTAATAAAATAATAAACAATCAAATTACTACTGCTTCTGTTTTTTTCTTCTTCTTCTTCTTCTTCTTAATCTTTTTGGATAGCGATGTCGCTGGTAGTGAAATAACTGGAGCCGGAAGACAAACAGGATGTAGGAATTCTTTCAGGATGTCTCGATTCTGCCATCGTTCGCGATTGCTTTTCCCCATCAACTGGCCTGGCTCCGATGGAGTACGGTGGTCTGGGTGTTTGGTCGACAATTCTGCATAAGCGGCACTGGCTGGAACGGTTCGCGTTCTTCCTTTTATACAGTATTTTCGTGGCGGCAATTAGGTAACTCTGCTTCATTGGCCTTTACACATGCTCGAATCAACGATGAGCAAAGTATCCTATTTGTCAAGAGCAGTCCTTTTGTGTTTGACGTTTCTTGACGTCTGATGTCATTCATAATCATGACATGATTTGTTGATCGCTAAGCAACGTGTGAGCCCCCACCACGCTCCCACATTTTGATCATTCGAAATTAGGGCAATTTGGCTCATGTAACCAAAACGGATCGTTCAAAAGTTGCTGTTTTTACCTCCCAAAAAAGAGAATTGATTTTATGAATATGTAATCTTTAAGTAAGATTATCAGATGATTGACGAGTGAAACAAATAAAAAATCTTTGATTAATCTACAAAGAAATTAAATTCTCCGAATCAAATGACCCATAAAAAAATGTACTCTATTGTTATTTTTTTTTTTTAATTTTATTAGTCAGAATTCGTTACAGACGAACGGCAAAAGCACTCGACTTTCTTCAGGGCATTCAGATGGGCTTTCAAGAAGGTATTCTCCTGCTGAAGACGGGAGTTTTCGTGCTGCAACTTATTCGTGTGCCTTATCTGGACAATTAAACAAACGTACGTTTGAAAAAGGGGGAGGGGGCGAAGGGGGACAAGACGCCACCGGGGAAAACAAACGTACTGTAATCACTTTATTCATAAATGTCGAGTTAATCTACGGCACGCAAGCCCGTTTTGTTTTCGGTTAAAGTCAAGGACGCAGTAATTAATAAATTATTACAAACAGATTGACTCGTATGTAACGCGATATCTGTACATGTTAATAATTAATTGATCATATATCATTTTTTTAATAATAATACGAATCAATAAAACTAATTAATTAAATTTGAAGTTCTCTTACCTCCTTGATAAGAAGCGATCTCATAGGCTCGTCGGATTTCTGCAATTCCCCCACCAGAAAGTAATCATCGTCCATGCACTTCTTATGCAGCAGACCCACAACTTGATTATGAGCCAACCTCAGCGTATCTCTTTCATATCTCAAGGCTGAAATCTAGTACCACTTCTAGCGCTTAACAAGGAAGAAAAAGTGCGATTTTATATACACCTTACTGTCCTTCCTCTGCTTCAAGTTCAAATATTTTTCGCACAAAGTATTGATGGTTTTGTGATTGTCTGCAACTTGCAGAGAGAGAGTTCCTATCTCATCGCAAAGCTTCTCGTTTTCTCTGTAGCATTTTTGACATTCTTTGGCTTTCATTTCCAAAACCTTTAAGAGGCCCTCGTGGCTTGAAAGTAACTCTTCGTATCTAACATTAGTTTTACAAGAGAGTACATACAACGATTGATTTACTGAATACTTACTTGTACTGAAGATGGACCATGCTGATTGTTGAGTAGGACGAAACGTCAGATTGGGTCCTTGAAGACGGACGAGACAGATTTTCACTGCTGTTTTGTTTCTGCAAAACATCTGAAAAAGATCTGATTTAACTATTCCCTTACAATATTCCGTTTACTTAAGAGCTGCTTATTTTCTTTCCTGGCCTCCTCAAGTTGATACGAAAGCTTCTGGTTTCTGACATCATCCCTCTGCACGGTCAATAACAACTGCCTATCATTCTGCTGACTCTCCAGTACACTGTTCTCCAATTGACTTACGACGTTGTTCATTTTTGAAATGCGATTTCTGAGCAGCTCGTCAGGCTTTTTCGTTTCAAACTGAAACGAGACGTTAGATTTCCTCCCCTCAAGGGCAGTTACGTTTTCGGGGGTAACGTCCGAGGTAGTGTTGCGGGTTTCGTCCACAGAACAAATTTCATTATCGCTCTTACGAACCATTTTTAGGAAAGTGTAGAAGAAAATGTTTGTTTCATGTCATATCTTGAATTGACACTGTCAGTTTTTGTTACGTTTAGTGACATTGACTTTTGGAAATGACAGTTTAAGATGAAGTTAAAAAAACCGAGCAATAACTAAAACCTAATGTGTTTTTTTTATTAATTGTTTTGCATTTTATAATCGTCTATAAAAAGCTACAGTAATTGCAGAAAAATAATAAGGCGACATTTGTACTTTATAGGAAAGTTTATTAAGAAACAATTCTCTCCAATCATTCTTATCAGTTATTTCGCACGTCATTCATTCACATGAAACCTGTAAATAACCCTGTAACATGATAACAAACGGGTCATTTCATAACTAACGATCAACAAACGCAAAACAAAAGTTAAACTATGTACAGTAGGTAAAACAAACACTGTATACTGTTTTTAAAAAACTAATTCTATGGACGGATTTGTTTATTCCGGAAGAAATTGGAGTCTTTCAGAATAGACAAATCTTTCAACCTAAGCTAGTCAGTCTACCACTACAAGTACCTAACAATATAGGTAGCAATTATTGCAACGAAAACATAAAAACGAAATAAAATAAGGGTATTTTTTTGAGCAACCGACATTATTGTCAAAAGCCAACTCGTAAGCAAACTACATCTGCGAATTACAACTTTTTTTGAGAATTATATCACATGGGTAATGATCACGACTAGTTCATGTAGTTGATTACTCTTTATATAAAATTACTGTGTAAAAAGATCTTATTTGTTTGCGGCGCCAGCAGAGTTTGTAAATTTAAGTTTTTGAGTTCACCGAATTTGTTATGTACGTATAGAGGCGCTTGCCCCACCAAGACTCCAAATCGAACGGTTTGAAGTTCTGCAGACGAGGACAAGGGTCGTCTTCATAATATAAAATTGTCTGCGAACCTGTATCTGTTTAAATAATTTTGAATTAAGTACCTTTCTTTATACCGTGAATTTATTTTAACATGAAACATTGCTGTTACGTACGAACCTGAGAATCCATAGCAACATTTACAATTTGTAAATTAAACTGTCCTTTTTAAAATGGAACATGCGATGACAGCTGTCATGCATCTGTTCTGTTATTAGTGATTTGTACTACAAAATAATAGCGACTCTTTCAATTACATTAGATAAGTTTATTGTTGTTTAAAATAAGTAAACTTAAAACATAAGGAAAACAGAAATTCTTTAATTCAAAACAAATACCACAACAAGTTTTCAAAAATTTCTTCATTTACCTCCATGCAGTATCCTAAACGATTATAAAAGTTGCATTAGTTACTTGTCCAGAGGTAATTCTTCCTGATCCTGATACATTTTCACAAACTTTCTTCGCCTAACATAGTCTTTCTCAAAGTGGGCGAAAACGCCCCCTTGTGGGCGCTAGAGGTCTACAGGGGGGCGGTAAAGGGCACAGAGAAATTTGGGGGAAACAAGATAAGACTCATATGGCAGGCTATAATTAAACTAAAATTATTAAAGTAATGATTGCGATTGTGATTTTTAAGGTGTGGTAAAGTTAAAAATTTTAGAGGGCGCTAGAAAATAATTGATTCTCAAAGTGGGCAGTAGACGAAATTAGTTTGAGAACCTATGGCCTAACAGATGTTCCAAATTAAAATGGACGAATTTTACTTGATATGACATTAGAAACCCTAACGACGACGATCATGCAGAGACTTCTTTAAAAATTGGAATTAGTTTCCATAGTAATATGAACAGTAATGTTTCATATTAAAATAAAGTCACGGTATAAATAAATAAATAGAAAGGTTATTTTACCTGTTATATCTGAATTTTCCCGAGAAGTTTGTTCGAATTCGGAACATACCACATTCCAAGCTGAAATCAAAGCAGTTGGGTGAAAACGTGAATTGCTTTTTGAGTTAATCCAATTTTTTATGTGACATAAAAAGTGATTAAAAATAGACGAAATTTTCTTATTTTTTAGTTTTCAATTATTTTTACCACACTATACATAAATGTTATAGGATTAGTTATTACATTAGGTATTTAGATAACGAATATTAAATTTACCACGTAACACCATAAATGAAAAGTTATATTAGTTGAAGATTGACATGGTAAAAGTAAATCTGCTATGAGTGAAATTGGATGAAGGCAGATTGAATTTCCCGCGTCTCCATCTAGTGATTTTTATTTTTTGTGCGTGGGCTTTATGAAAAATCATGATAATCAATACATAATTAATATTACACATTTGAAATACCATTACATTAATTACATATTTCTTATTATTCACTTAATTATTGAAATCATTATAGTCGTTAGTGCGTTTACAACAAAAAATGACAGTCAGGAAAATTAAACTGTCCTCAATCATTTTCGTTCGTACTGTATAAAATAAAAAGAAAAATCTACTGACTTTTGACAAAAAAAAATGGTCTCTATGACACTTTCATCGAAGGCTAAAGTTGTTCTTCCATGACTTTCATGAATTTGTTCGTTTGATAAAATTTAAAAATAAAACCGCAAATCATCGCTATTGCATCTGAGTTTTGATATTGCTTTAATTAAATTGTTAAACATTACGACATTCTTATAATCTGTAAATGTAAACAAAATTTGCATATAATAGAAAAAGAACGATTTTTAATAATTGAAGGTACTTGGAAATCATACAAAATTATTTTTATGTTGGCAACACACTCCCGCATCGAATTTTTTAACACCAGTGGCGTCTCGATTAAAGATATCTAGGCATGTCGTAATTTGTAATAATTGTTTAAGTCAAGGATAAGTTCTACAACGAACTCTTTTTAATAAATAAAAGCGATGAAAATAGCAAAAATAAAAACAAAGAAAACTAGCAACAGAAAAAAAAAATACTGATTTTCTTTTTTTAATCTGACCACACTCGCACACTCAAATTGAAAACGTAAAAATACACTAAAAACTGCGACGCCAAATTCAATTAACAAAAATAGAACCACACAAGTGCGAGCAAAAGAAAAAATGGTCCTCTCGCGTTAGTGTGATTTTTTTGACAAAGTTGTAAAAATTCCGCTACAACTCCGTTTGACTGAAATTGGAATAGCGGTAATTGACGGTTAACGCAAGGCGCCAACGGGAACGCAGGTTAGATTGGAGGGATATATAGCGTTGCCAACGAGGAAAAAATAACAGGAGGGAAGATACGGCAGTGGAAGAATGCAATTACATTTGACGGAAGTTACCACTTTGCGGTAGGTCAGTTTATTTTGTGCTTGTATTTGAGTGTAATACGAATTTATGTATTTATTTAGTAGCTGTGATTAATAGTAACGCCTGACTTTTTAAATTTTTTATTAACTCTTGCCATGGAATTTGGACGACATGTCGCAGCTTTACTGTAAAACAGCATAAAGGAGTGCAATGACGTACTTTTCACTTAAACTAAAACATGCCGTCCAGATTACATGGCAAGAGTTGTTAAAAAATATAAAAAATCACTCGGTATAATATGCAAACGATGCATTGATATGTTATTACAGACTTCAGTTAAAAAGTGAATGACTTTTAAGTTAGTTTTGGAATATGTATTTCGATGTTCAGTGGCGCAGCAAGCGTAATGTAAGTAAATTCCTTTCAAATACTTTTAGTATTTAGTACTCCAGTGTAAAAAATACAATTAACATTTCCCGAATCTTATTTAGTTAAATTTAATGTTGTAAGTGTTATGCACAATGATGAACTGTTGATTTGTGGACGTTCCAGAATTTTTTTAAATGCTGGTGTACGCCTATGACCTACAACGGCCATATCTAGTGACCAGTTTGGACAAGGAACTACTGTTACAATAGGCGTTTACGAAAATTAACCCGGTTGATAACCGGGTTAGAAGTGTGAGAGAGAACATTAAGAGGCTTAGTGCATGTAAGAGTGAGAAAAATAGAGTACGATGTATCCACCGGGTTAATTTTCGTAAACGCCTTATGACTCGCTCTCGTTGAGCGTTGTGGAAATTTTACAACCCTGTTGGCGACACTGTTAAGCCATTTCATCAATGATCTGGTAAAGGGTAGATGAACAGTGTCTTATGTTTGCTGCATTCTCGATTGATATCAGCATGTGAGTGAAATAGCGAATATCTATGAGTAATTTTGGCTCATGTATCCGACAAGGATGTCACTCGAAGCCTATGTCACGTGACATAGGATGAGCAATGCTTTTTAAACGGGTGTATTTACCATCTCACTCTTAAGTTAATATCAATTCCTCTTTCTCTACAGGGAATCTGACTACTTGATAAATCTGTGCATTTCATGCTACAACAGCTATTTATTATCTATAAAGATTATCGTATCACAAATTCTTTAAACGGACACTGAAAGTGCACACTATCACCTAACATTCCATTATCATTTGACACCTTCGTCGTCAGAAGCTGTCAAGTGCGCATTTTCAGTGTCCGTTTAAAGAATTTGTGATACAATTTTCATCGGACAAGAACCTGCTTGAATTATAAGGATATCAATAATTATTTCTACACAACGCCGTGCGAATAATAAAAAATTATCATAGAGCGGCACATTCAACTATTGTTGATCACAGTGTACAATCGAAAATACTATAAACGTCAACAAACCAGTAAAAAAAAAACAAATTTTCAAGGTTACTGGGTGCCTGTCACTGAATTACTCTAAACTTTGTCGTAAAAGGAACATACCTATTACGAAATGATTGTGCGTGACTGTGATAAAATTTGCACAACGCCAACGTGCAATAGTGTTGCCAACATAGAGATTTCCCCCTTAAATTTAAGGGTACGTGTGTTTATGAAAGGTTTTTTTTAAGTTATTTTTAGCAGAAAGAAAAAAATTAATTAAAAATTAATAGGTATAATCCTGTGTGTAATACTATTTTTGTCTTGTAACACTTAAATTTCTCTTCACATTTTGAAATGAGAAATTGATTGATTGCTTGTCTACTGGTCTTATCTAAGTAGGACTTCTCGACCGTGTACTTGTAGCTACCGTGCACGTCGATGGCCTCATTCTCCGAGCCGATGTTCTGCTGTAGTTACAAAGTGGCCAAGTATAACTGTTTGAGTTGGCAATACAATTAAGAGCATTTTTTATTCGGCTATTTGCAACACTGTAACCGGATATATGTTTTGTTGGTTTATTTGACATAACCTGAGCAGTGACAAGATTCTAGGTTATGTGAATAGAAATTATAATCCATTCACGATCTTTTGATATTCATAACGTTTTCCTCTGGCTGCACTAGTGTGCACTGAGTGTATTTTCATCTCGGTTCAGCTTTATGTATTAAAACGAGATAGAGATATTCTGAGTGCACACCAGTGCAGCCAGTGGAAAACGCTATCAGAGTCGATCATGTTAGGGTGACATTTTTGTTGGTACCTCCAAGTGAATATGTTCCATTTTAATTTGATGAAAAACATTGATGGCTTTTAGCACTTTGACTTAGTATTAAAAAGTCACAAGTAATTATTTGTTTTAATGGTATTATTTTACTTTCTTCATGCCATCGTAGAGTATAAGAAGCAATATAGTCGATGGGACTGACAAAGTGTCAGAAGTTTACATTTGTCACATTTTGAGTTCTATTAAAATACATGCATGTAACTTAACAAAAAATAAGCATGGCCCTCTAGAATATCAAAAGATCGTGAATGGATAATAGCGTTTTAATTTGAATTTGAAATATCAAATGACGCTTGTAAAGTGAAGATTGTCAGTGTCAAGCCGCCAACAACCGGATAACTGGAAGTTACTCCAGTTGTACCATTTAAAAATCAAATTCAACACTGCCAACTCAAACAGTGATTCTTGACCACTTTATATTTGACAGCTAACGAACTGATTATTGACAAAAAATTTTGTTCGTGTTTTATAACAATAAACATTTTTATATAAATTTATCTTTTTTATTTTTACAATCATTTGTGAGTTTTGAATTTGGCTTAGTAGTTTGAGTAGTTTTAGGGGGAAAAAATTGGGATATTTAATACCAACTTTAATACCAATTTAGGGGGTTTTTGAACTAGCGTCTCGGTGAAAAGTTCATGGAGTTGGCAACAGTGAAAGCAACATGTGTCAAATTAATTAAAAACTTAAAACTTTCGACAAGAACACATTTTTAGTTTTGACGATTTTAACAAATTTTTGACGATTTTAACAAATTTTTGAATGACATTGACGACCGTTTTCTTTTGCTCGTGACTGTACATTTTCAACTGGCAAAATTGTTTGCCTAATATATGAATTCATTATTACAATTAGCGTTGATATTAAATTTGAAAATTTTCATTGTATAGAATAGATGAAATCTACTTGTGAAGTAATTCAGTGAATTTGTTACCTAAATCAAATAGGTATTATTTTAAAAAATTGGTACGTGCCATATGCCAATTACTGCTTCATTACTTTGTCGATTGATTTTCTAACAATAAACAAATACAGCCAGAATGTAAAAATGCATAACACAAAACAACTAGTATTATAATTATAACCTTGAAAGTTGTTAACACAATCTACTCGAACCTTTTGATTTAATTGCATCATAACTCATATGATTGCATGTTTGGTTTTAATCTTAACTATTGATCCATTTCATGTCTTTTTCTAACTATTTTGTTTCGATTTTAGGCCAGACAACATAAACAGATCATAAAAAAAAGTTTGCTTCCAAACTAATTCGTAAACAAACATTCCAGTTAAAAATAGCATCTGGGCTTTTCCAAAAATAATTTGTTAGTCTTTACATAAGACGCATTTTTTTAACTAGCCCAAAACAACTACGTGCCAAAAACAGCTGTGACTTTGAACCAAACCCCCTCCCGCCCCGAAACAACCACCAACATGGAAAAGTGAGGTTAGTGGTGGCAATTAATTCAAGTTACTCACATTCGTTAATATACTTGATGATTTCCTCGTGTTGAGGTGTTAAAGCTTCCTGCCTCTGGTAACTGTTTGCTTTCTTCGAAACATTTTGAAACACAGGTTTTGGTCCACTGCAAATACGTAAATATCACATTGTGTTATAAATATAAGAGGCAACTCACTTGAGGCCCTCATTATCGTCGTTGTCTGTGCACTTACTCTTCGAATGGTCGCGGAAAGTGTCAATATTCTGAGAAATACCTGCAACGACGACAAGACAAATTAGGGAAAAAATATTCGGAATTTCCTTACGTCCTTAACCTCTTCTGGTGGTTTTAGCGACGATTTTGCTCGGTCCTTTTACATTATACATCTCACCCGCCCGCCTGAAACGCCCGATATTTCGTACACACGTGCACTTTGTAAATCTATTTTCTATTGGATACTGCTGGGTGCTTCTGGTTTCTGAATAGAATTTGTTTCGTCACAGTTGGTGAACCTGCAAGTTGCTTCTTGAACTGTCACGTGTCGGTCAATGTGTCAAAAATCACGTGGAAGTATTGATATTTATTTCTACTGACTGAAACGTGTTTGCTTTAGGCTGAACTTGACACACGTGAAATTTGTTGGCATTCAGACAAGAAGCTTTCACCTGAATAAATAATGGCCAGGTAAAAACATAACCTGCACAATGTCAGCTGCTTTAGTCAAGAAGAGTTTGAGCATCGTCGACCCTGATTTCAATAAATTCCAAGGTATTTGTTTATGGAATCAGTTTAAAATGAATTGGCTTCAGAAAAGTTCGTTTTAGGTAAAAAAGGAAGAGCGAGGAAGGCAAGGAATATCATAGATTTAATACCACAAAATCAAAAAATTATCAAGAAAGTAAAAAAAGGACGAAAAGGTAATTCTAAATACTTATAAAAAAAAATGGCCAAGAAATCTTTGGATTACAAAACGTACTTGTTTACTAACTTCATGTAATCTAATCTCGTCATTTGGTTTCCTAAAAATTCTGAAAAATCTAATGGAAATAAATTAAGTTCCTGACAATGCTCCTGTTATGGAAGGCAATCCAAACTTAGGGGGTCATTCTAATCGAATTTGCAACCTAACAACGGTGGTACCTCCTTAGTAACTGGTAAGAAGTTACAATCTCGGCAATGTTCGGTGGTAACAGGATACAACGTTGTGCATTCTCGATAATGCTCGGAAGCAGGATCATACCAAGTTGTAACTTGCAACCCTAATTAGAATGACCCCCTAAGACATTATAAGTCCACCAGAGTTGCAATAAGAATACTTTTGGTACTAATTTCAGTACAATAGTAACTCAAAAAATGTGTCCAACAATTATTGTAGTCCTGGGTGACTATGGAGTCAAACTTTTTTAACTAATTATTGTTTCAAATGGCAACAGAACATTAAATACGTAAAGAAACATTTATTTGTCGTTTAACAGTCAATATTTGAGACTTCAATTCAACGATAAGAAGTAAAAATCGACATTTATGTTTGATTCCACAGCCACCCAGGACTACAATAATTGTTGGACACGTTATTTTAGTACATTTTTTACATTTTCAGTTGAAAATTTTTTAAACTTTTTGGTGACACTGTTCTTGGTTGGCGATTTTAATTACTTAGCCGCTGTACAAATTCGTGATCTAATTGTCAACACAAGAGGTCGCTATTAATTGCAACATGGTACAACATGGCCGACAAAAGGGTGAACGACATTGCAGATGCGTTAAATACGAAAGTTTGATTGGGGCATGTTTTCAACAGATTGTTTAATAAATCAATCAGGCAATAAAATCGTAGGAATTTGACCCTTAATGTAATCTTCCACAGTGTTAGGTGACCACGCCGGTCATCTGAATACTTTTAAGCACGAGTATACAATAGCTGAGTTCGTTTATTCAACTTTATTTGAAATATTCATACAATTAAAATTCTTTCAATGGCAACTCTGATCTCCACAATACTTCTTTAAACACTTGTTATTAACTTCTGAATTTGAGATTCATTGATTAAAAATATCAATTTAATTATGTAGGTTTAATTTTCAGTTGAAAAAGTTGATGTATTGAAAACCACCCCGAAATTAACAGTCACAGAGGTCAAGCAAAAATTCAAATCCGAAAAGCAAAAGCTGAAGGAAAACCTGAGAAAATTGAAGTTAATCAGGGAGGCTTCCAATATTCAATTAGACAAACACCTAACCAAACAGGTAATAAATTATTAAGCACAAGAAAGAACTGCATTTTTTCATTTGTGTTTGAACGTTTTAAAGATATTTGAAAGGGCGAGAACTCGCAGACCAATCAAGGCCCACACAAACAGAAATAAAAACAATAAAAAGACTGCGTTTACCGAAGAGGACTTTAAGAAATTCGAAGAGGAATATTTCGACGAATAAAAATGTCCCTATCAGACAGAACCTTGGGTGGGATTGCACTCGTTTTGAGCTTCTTGGGGTTGACGTACCTATTCGTTAGATTGATGATCATTCCAATTCTACCTTTGGACGATGACAATCCCTTTAAATTCAGGCCACCCACTGAAATCCTGGTGTTTTGCGCACTGTGCGGATTCATATTCATAGGTTCGTTATCAATGTATACTTTGTACATACTTTACAGAAGTAAGATTGATTTGAAAAACATTGATAGTAAATTCAAAAGTATAAGGAAATAAAGTGATTTTTTGACAGTCTTGTTATTGTTTTCAACTGATTCCGGCATACTTAAATGTATAAAAACAAATTATTATTTAAATAATACTAAACTCTTTTATTGGTATGGTGCGCGACCTATCCCAACACCCCACCAGGGCCTGCAAACAAAAAAATCAACAATTTTCAGTAAGTCACAGCGTCATCTTACACTTGTCTGTACTGAACTGCTCTCTCGGGCATCATGAAGGGTCTTCCTCGTGTCCCTCTTGCTACACGACTGGTCGCCAGTAATTCCCTACTAATTTTATTGTACCCCGTTGGTCCAGTAGGTTGAGCCCCACAAGTTTCCAATGCAACAAAATCATCCACGTGCAACGAAGGGGGCCTGGAGGTATTCGGAGGGCGAGACCTAAACAAGTCGCCCCTCTGCGGCACGGTGCGAGCAAAACCTCGTCCGCGAGTTGGTGTTACTAAAAAAAAATTTGCACAACTCGGTCTTAACCGAATTTCATTCTCACTTACCGAAAGGCCTTCTCATCTTGTCTTTTTGAGAGTCGTTTCGTTTCTCCTTTTCAGCCTGCTCTAAACCATCTGAGGGGTAGATTCGACAGAGTTTCTCAACTTCGCGTATCAAATTAATTTCTTGTGGTAAATGTTGACGGCAGACTTCGGTTAAATCGCAAGTCACCTTGAATTGATGGATTCTTATAGTTATGTAATGAACGTGGAGTGTATGCCTTACGTTTTCCAAGTCATTGTCTGCATCATCGCTTGGCACTGAAAGCCAGTAAGCGGATGTAAATCGTTCATCGATGGTTTCAGTGATGGAGAAAACGGTTCGATGTGCAAATTGAACCAACAGAGGCTCTGGCGGTGGTAAAACTGGCTCGGTGTGATTTTCTTTAACGTCAGACGTTTGTTCGCTGCTTAATAGTTTTATCAAAGCGCTTGTATTTTCTAGGAGGCTTTTAAACGTGTTGTCTTCTTTGATAGTGTTCTGAAAACCATTGTTACCAAGTTATTGACATTCTGTTTTATTCTTCTGGCTAAATAAGAAAATAGAATAAAACCGACTTTACCTTTAAGTGATCCTCCAAGACATAAATCGGATGCTTTGGTTCGTTTTCTTCATTATGAGTCTTCCACCCCACGACCGCTCTAATGTCGGCAACCGACATTTTCATTGTCCTTGGTTTAAAGAGCACGGGTCCCTCCACTTCTTCAGGAGTCGAACAAACTTGCAAGAACTGAATCACTATGTTCAAAATCGACAGGCAATCGTCGTTGTCCTTGGAAAAGCACTTCTCCAACTTATTCAGGATGTTCAGTAGAGGCTCCGATTTTTTATTCAGACACTCCCTCAAGAAATAGAAGCCATAATCATGTTCTGTCAACAGGACTAAGGTTCTCACTATCGGCAAATAAGTAACTAAAGTATTGTCGTTATTCATTAGGTGTTCGATGATCGTTGAGATGTATAAAACCAAGTGCTCTTTTCTGGGTAAGGCATTGGCCAGGTAAATTTCGGATGACAAGGCCCCATACTCCTCTAAAGAAGCTTGTAAGAGCGTGATTTCCGTGTCTGAGAAACTCTGTATTATATTCAATATGCATTCCTGAGCTTGCACGTGCGAACTTGAATTGTTTTGTAACTTCAGGACTTGAGAGAACACATCGATAAGAGCAGGATATTTTTCATCCCCCTTAATCGAACTGACGTTGTTCTGTAGCAACTGCAAAATTGCACACTTCAAAGAACCATGAGTCATCAGGCAAGCGAGGAAATACAACAACCTCGCAACGTGTCCGTTACAAGCTTGTAATTTACTGTCGTCTTTCGGAATTAAAGCAGTGTGGATCGTATCCAAGATTCCTCTGGCGATCATAACCGCAGAGTTCGCTGCTAGATCCGACAGTTGCACGCAGATTCTCTTCAGCAAATTTAGCAGCGGTTGATGGGTCGTGGTGCACATCCTCGCAAGTAATTCCTGTATGTTACTGCTATGAGAGTGCAAGTGAGCCGACCAGAGTTTCCTGAGGTTAATCATCCAAGAGACCTCGTCGTCTCTCAACTTTTCTAAGCTCTGAATTGGCAGGGGTAGAGGGAGTAGCTCAGAAAAAATCAGCAAGCCCGGCACAAACGTGTAAGGAGCCGTCGTTATATACTTAATAACCTCACCGCACATCAAAGTCCACAGAGTTTTATTCAAGGAGTCTTTCTCGTGTATTTCATCGGACACCGGCTGAGTGTACACCAGGAGAGTCTCGATTAAATCCCTGCACGTCTTGCGTGCCTTCAAATACAAAAGCGAGTTACTCGGGAACGAATGCAACAACGTATAGATTTGCAATAACACGGGAATCGAGGTCAGATCTTTAAAGTTCGTGTTACGACATTGAATTACGTAAGTCAGCATTTGCTTGAGGAGTTCAACCGCGGGTTGCACTGTGTTTATGATGTGCACACCTTGCACCGACACAAACACGTAAGTATGAAGGGCCGGCTGCTCATAAAAGTCTGCGATTTTCTGAAGCAACTTCGTCAGAATCGTTACCCCATCTAGCGAATACAGCTGTAAAATAACATGCTTATACTTCAGCTCGATGTAATTGCTGAGGGGGTTCTCCGAGATGACGGGGAGTTTATTGGCATGCCTGGAAATTCCTAGTAACTGAAGCACGCGCAAGCCCGTGATCAACTGTCCAGGGTATGTCGTGGCATAATCCAAATATTTACCGACGAGTTCTACAATCGCTGAGATGTTATCGTAATTCAAGGGCATTAAATGCTCCAAGGGTTTCACAAAGGGCATTAACTCGTTTAGCTTCGTGGAAATATATGGCTCGAAAGCCTCGTGTTGGTATATGACTTGCAGTAATTGCTTGGAGTATTTCTCGAGGACCGGAATGTTTGGCACGTTTATGATTGCGAAAGAAAGGAGATCGACTATGTAGCTCATGGCAGGGGATTTCCTCAACTTGGTGAAATGCAGCTCGGATTTTTCTCTAACGTTGGCCATCTCGAGGAACTGCATTAAACACCGAATGTTGTCGTCCATTCCGAGGATTTCACAGACGGAAATTTTCCCAATGTTTGTAAACGTCAGGCAAAATAAAGCGTGTAACTGGTTGATTACGTCGGTGGAATCGCAGTCGTACTCAAATTTTTTGCCGATATCCAGTAAACAACGCACGTGGTACAAACACTGAACTTTGTAGGCGATTTCCAATCCTAAATTATGCGATTTGACCTCAGCAAAGTCGCTCAGGGAAAACTGCAAGTCCTCGTCTGATTGTAATAAACACTTTAAAAGTAGGTTTACGGTATCGCAGTTTTCGCACAGGTAATCCAATCCTTCTTTCGTCAGTAACAACTCGGATAGGATTTCGTAAATGGGGGCCTTCACCGAAGACTTATTCATCGTGTTCGACTGAGTAAGTAATACCACGAAACACTGCAATAAATTGAACATCTTGAAAAACTCAATCAAGACATTCTGCGTGTCAATTCGATTGACCTCGAATTGAGCGGAGACCGGTAAGAAACGTTTCGGCTGAGACAAAGCAAAGGAGCCACTGTGGCAGGTGTGAAGTATTTGGTCCAGAGATTTCAGTATGAAATTGATGTCCTCGTTTGAGAGCGTGCAGTTTTCATTTCGTGCCTTTCCGACGGTGCTCTGCAATTTCTGGAGCACCTCGAATAAATTCAGTTTCTTTAAGATGGAATTTAATGCGAATTTCAATCGCACCAAAGGATTTTCGCGTAACAACTCCACAAGTGCTTTATACCCATTGGATTCACATGAAGCTACGTTATTGAAATACCCGTTTTGCTTCGCAACATCAATTCCGTCGGCGATGAATTTCTTCACTGTGCTTTTATGCTGTAGATACTTGTCTAAAGCTCGCAGTATCATGAGCTTCACCGACAGTGCCATGTACTCACGTGTGTACAAACTCAAAAGGACCTTGTCAATGTGAAAGTTCTGCTCCCAGAGTAACTCAATGAAGTGTATGCTATTGCAACACCACTCGGCGAGCCTTGCCCCCCATTTAATGTGCCTTATTTTATATCCGGGTTGGTTCTGAGAATTTGCCATGTCATAATTAAGCATGATTATGAACCAATCAAGAATAGTTTCGACGATATACTTGACTTGCGCAAACAATTCCTTCGCCTCTCGGTTCTTAATTTTCGCATAGATTTCAACTATGCAACAAAAGTGATCCACATCACCAATCGTAGGCATAATCTTCTCACACAGGTGCACCAATTCCTCCTTGATTTCCCTGTCTAGCTTCTCAAAGTCCGTCAACGTGTACTTTGTTATGCTGGACTTAAAGAAGTCATCGGCGATGGCAATCGTTGTCTTCAATTCTTCATCAATCTCGAATTTATCATCACTGATCACATAAGGAGGATGAATCTGGTATTTTTGCAAGTCCGTGCAGCCCGGTATGAACATCTTAATTAAATCATCATTATTAGTGTAGGTGTTATAATCATAATCTAAATCCTGATAATGATCTGCATCATCCAGTATATCTTCATCACTTAAAATCGGCTCAAATTCCTCAGCATCCATCGAGGGAGCCTCTTCATTACCGATATTAACAGGCGATTGATTCTCTTTAACATCTTTAATCGGACTCTTACTGTTAGTTCTCGTGCTTTCAGGTACTTCTTTCTCTTTCTTTTGCTTGTCTGCGATACTCTGCTCGTCCTCCGAGAGTGTCTCAACGTCTGGGGGAGACAGGTTTTTATTGTGGTCGATAACGTGGGGGGTGTGTGGCCTTTTCGGACTTTGTATCGGGGGAGTGCGGGGTCTCTTACGTGGTTCTTCTCTGTCTTCACGCCCATACCTCCTGTATGAATCCTGGTGTTCGAACGACCTGTCACGGTCTCGATCTCTGTCGCTTCTCTCACTGCGATCCCAATCTTTCTTGGAACGGTCTCTGTAGTCGTGTCTGTCATGGTCCCAGTCGCGCTGGTGGTCTCTGTCTCGATTTGAGTCGGAATAATCACGTGATTGCCTGTCTCTGTCTCGGCTGTGAGATCTCGAGTAGCGTCTTTCTCTATCACGATCTCTTCTATCGCTCTCGATTCGGCTGTGCTCATGATCTATGTTGCTTGATTTCTAGAATGGAGAATATTGCTTGGTGATTTTATTTATGTATATATCTTTTTAATTTTTAATTTATTGAACTAGAAAGTATTACAACAGAACATCAAAAGCTATAAAATCACAGTCTTCAGAAAAAAGAGCATTTGATTTTGAGCCAAGATTCAGCAGAGCTTGATATAACCTGTGAGCAATTAAAAATCAGATTAGAGTCGGCGGTGCAAAGAAAAAGTATGTCTGTTATCTGGTCTGTTACTAACGCGGTGTTAGGCTGATCTGACAGTTCATGAATGTGATTAATTAATTAAGTTAATCACAGACAAACATTTTCTTTGCACTGCCGACTCTAATCTGATTTTTAGTTGCTCACAGGTTATAAATTGATATATAAAATAAAAAGTAAAGCACCTACAATTGTTCCTTGTGGAACACCAATTATAATACTACTAGAAGTGCTGTTAAAATTTGCCACTTTGACAATTTGCTTTCTATTACTTAGATAAATATTATGAAAAATTTAAAACAAATGACTTGATTAATTACCTGATAGGGACCATCTCGATTACTACGTTCCCTGTCCCTTTCCCGGTCTCTTTCCACATCCATGGATCGTCCCCTATTTTTACTTTCCCAATCGCTTTCCGGAGTATGATGATAACTCCGAGGATCTTTGGGTACTTCATTGTAATACTCAGGGTATTCCTGCTGGTAAGTCTCTGTCTGGGGGTAAGTCTGAGGATACGGCGTTGCAGCTTGTTGAGTGTATTCCAAAGACACTGGCTGCACAGTATTATCTTGGGGCCATTCTGTCTCAATCGAGTTTTGGGGTATAATTTGCTGGACGTCTGCAATGGTATTCGGCTGAGCTGGTAAGGCAGGTGTTACCACAGGTGGTATGACTTGCTCAGAAATATTCGTCGTTAACGTACCATAGACAGCAAGGGTTATCGTAGTGTACCAACCTAAAATGGTAAGACGTAATTGATTAAGTGGTTATGAACGTGAAAGGCGAAATTACCTCTTAAAACTAGGCCATCTGTTGGAATTTTCCTAACCGAGTCATCGGGTACGCACTCTAAATTAATGCAGCCGTTTTGGTTGTATTCGAAGCCCCCTAAGGTTTCGAACGTGCTTGCTCCAGGCTTGCCGAGATCATTGACGAAGAATTCAATTCGAAACTGACTGGGGTTTGTTGCACCTAGTCGAACTCCTCCGGGGAAGTCTGCTTGAACTCTTGCGCCCAAGGGTATTATTCTTACTTCGGTTACGTACACTGGCTTTGGGAATTGGACTAGATCCAAATTTAACTCCTGTTTGAAATTTAAAGAACAGTTAATTTAGTCATGTGTAAACTCACGAATTGAGTGTGCTATTTACTTCACTGTTTTCATGGGCGAACGTATCGAAGAATAGCAACTCGATGGAGTCTGACATTTTCATTTACATTACGAATTGTATTTCAATTAAATTCTTCTATTATTTTTTCGTAAAAGCTTTCCATCGGTGTTAAATCCGTATTTATTTTCATTATAACATCATAATCATAACCACTAGACGGAGAGAAATTCAGAATTTTATTTTGTTAGTGTTGCCAATCTTCTAGGTGCTTCTAGTTCTAGTCCAGTGTTGTCAATTCTTTCAAACTGAATTTCCCATCACGTTCACGAAAATATCCCTTTTCTCCTAAATCTTGAATAAAAAATTTCCCTATTTTTTCCCTCACTATTTAAAATAAGGCATTTATACATAAACGTGTTTCTTATTCAGAAAAAAATAAAATAAAAGGTATTCCATAATGATCTCAATAAAAGTAATACAGGGAGATCAAAATTAATTGTCCTGATCCTACACTACGTTCCGTGAGCTTGATATCTATCACATGAAGGTTAGAACGAAAAACAGTGCGTGCATTGAACATTCATGAATCTTACATGCAAATCTAACCTAAACTAATCTAATTTAAATAAAGAACATAATTATTGTTTAATCATGTTGCTATTACAATGAAATAAACCATTTTTCATGACAATGAACTGTCAACAAAATCTTGGGATATCTAGTAACTTCCTCAGGTCTCCCTCTATTGTTAACTCAATTTTGATCACCCTGTATTAAATATGGAACGTATAGTCAATATACATACTTATGTAAAATATGTGAAGACAAAATAACTTTTAAAACTACGTATATACAAATATTTTTGGTATTAGATAGGTTCAACTGTTCTTATTTTATTCGAAAATATATACAATCAGTCTTATTACCACAGAATGAACTTCTTACAGCACATATTATTTAATATAGTTTATTTTTCTGTTTTAATATCTATGAAAATTGAAAATAATTCAACTTTAAGTAATTTTAATCGGCATCGCATAAATATTTTGCATTTTTCTCGCAAAATGCTTTTCTTCCCTTTTTCGTTTGTGAAAATTTTTCAATTCTTGTTGCCACGATTTGGGAAATTTCCCACGAGTTAGCAACACTGATGGCCGTATCACAGTATAAGTAATTACCCAGTAGCGTCACTTAAACGTCAGTATCAAAAAAAGCGGCTATTCTATTTGATACCCTTATGGAAATGCAATGTAATTTACAGCTGGGTAGGTATCAAACAAAAGAACAAATGTGATAGTTATACTCAAGTGACGCTACTGTGTAATTCTTATACTGTTGCCGTATGCACAGACAAATCTTTAAGCTACATTTACATTCAATTTCGTGCCAGCATTAATTCGTAACACGAAAGTTTGACGTGTGCTTTCTTATGATACCATTTACATTGGCCAATGGTACCTATCATAAGAAAGCACACGTCAAACTTTCGTGTTACGAATTTGTGCTGGCACGAAATTGAATGTAAATGTAGCCTTAGACTTAAGCCAAAGTAAACCTTCACTCAGGGCCGGCGCAATCTTTTGCGGAGCCGGGTTCAAAAATTGCGCGGGGCCAAAAAAAATAGTTTTAAATAAATTATCAAAAATATCTATCGCGTAACGCCGTGATGAAAAATCGCCTAGGAATGAATCCAGTTTATAAAAGTGGATTTATAACTGCAACGACAGCACAAAGTTTAAGCGCGGGGCCGTTTAAAGCGCGGGGCCGGGTTCCGGGGAACGCGTTGAACCCGCCTCGCGCCGGCCCTGCCTTCACTTTGAACAATGTAACTATACGGCGCACGATTTGATATGAAGTTAGCTTTAAGTATCAAGTCTACCTTGAGATTTGTCTGTGCATACGGCCATTAGTTCCACCTTTAATTGACAGTTACATACTATAGTTACTTCAAGGTCAATATTGTTTTTAACAACAGTGTTTTTTCAACAGTGGTTTTATATGTACAGTAGCGGACAATAAAATTCGAGCACTAATTTGACATGTTATTCTTATTTAAACAAATTTGACAAATCAGGCTTTTATTAAAGTTATATTTCAGTCAAAATTAATACATCAGTGATATTTTATATAAGGTCTGTTCTAGCAGCAGTACATAACTGTTAGAAAGTATACTGAACACGCGAAGTGGTACTTTACCGTCACTAAAGTGTCACTGCGCATGTTCAGTACAATTTCCAACAGTTAAGTATGCTGCTAGAACAGATCTATAATACGTATGCATTAATAGTCAAAAATATTAAAATGACGTTTACATTGTACAAATGATGTGCGATGTGCCTGGATTTTATTGTCCGCTACTGTACAAATTTATTAAAAACTTTTTAGGATCTTTATTAACAACTTTTAATTATAATATGAAAAAGAAAAAGAGTTCTTATTCGAATTCTATCGATATACTTATCTGTACTGACGTTTCGCAAAAAATCATTTTGCGAAACGTCAGTACGCAGTCACGTTCGGAACCGTGACAGAGAAATCAGTATAGTGTTATAGCATATATTTTTTTAATATACGCACAGTAGCATACAATAAAATCCAGGCACACCATTTGTACAATGTAAATCTCATTCTAACATTTTTGACGTTTAATTCATATTATACAAAATGTCACTAGTAATTCTGACGTTTAATATAAATTTTAACAAGAATATAACCCCAATAAAAGCTTGATTTACCAAATATGTGTAAATACGAACGACTTGTCAAATTCTTGCCCGGATTTTATTGTCCGCTACTGTCCTTAGACATCACAAACATCCATGGCCCTGGTAGGATTCGAACCTACACCACCGAGTGGCACGACTTTCACAGTCGGCTAAGCTAACCGCTGAGCCACTCGGCGAACCTGCATCTTGCTTTAACCTCATGTAATAAAACGAGAGAAGCATATTTTGAGTGAACACTGGCGCAGTCAATCGAAAATGCTATTAGGTTTGTTCTGCACTTTTGTACACTTTTTGCACCAACCGCTCCTGAGAGAGTGAGATGTATGTATGTAATATATGTTGAGTTCGGAAATTCACACGGTGCAAGCTCCAAGTGAAAGCGCAGCTGTTTTGATATGCGTAAAAGTGAGACAAAAGTGCTCGAAGAGTGAATAGAGTAAGCGCGGAGGAATTACCGAATCCACCAATAGTGTAGTAGAAGTGAGACAAGTAGAGTACAGGAGTTAAAAGTGTAGAAAGTGCAGAACAAACGAACAAACCTATTGTTTAGCTTTTAGCTTACTTCCGACGGCTTTTTTAAAATGTTTTGGTGAGTTTTATTTTTATCGTTGACAACACTGCTAGAAATTGAAATTTTATATTAGCGCTCCTGTTTCCGAGCAGTGTTTTGTTACGAAAGTTGATGTTGCGCAAACATTTTAAAATAGTCCGTGGATTGTGATTTATTTACGATGTTATAATTATGTCCGGGCATGTTCTTATAGGTTAGTAAATAATCCCAGTGAATTCCACATTGACCGATTCCCTTTTATCCCTTAGGTGGGGGCACAGGGTTCATAGGCAAGTCGCTATGTAGGATTCTCAAAAACAAGGGCTATGGCATTACCGTCATTTCACGCATGCCGGGCCCTAACCGAATCACTTGGTTAGATTTACAACGAAACGGTCTTCCAACGGTGACAACGGCTGTCGTAAATCTGGCAGGCCAAAATGTTCTTGACGTGACCAGACGATGGACGGAGGGTTTCAAGCAGAACGTTTGGAATTCGAGAGTACAGACGACAAGCACTCTTGCCAAGGCTATAGTGAATGCGGCCAGCAAACCAGTTGTCTTCGTGACCATCTCAGGTGTGGGCATTTATGATCCGGATAAAAACGTCGAGTACTCTGAGGACTCTCGTACGAGCGAGTTTGATTTTCTCTCGAAACTGTGCTTAGAGTGGGAGAAGGCTGCAAGACTTCCAAGTGAAATATCGACGCGTCAAGTAACGATAAGATCTGGGGTCGTTATCGGTCGAGACGGAGGAATGATTAAGCAGCTTTACTTGCCCTTCTTTTTAGGCCTGGGAGGACCAGTTGCTCCCGGGAATCAGTACTTGCCTTGGATACACGTCGCTGATATTTCAAGATTGATTGCATTTGCAATCGAAAGCACGAATATTTCGGGAGTGTTGAACGGAGTTGCACCTCAACAGATCACAAATAAAGATTTCTCAGATGTAAGAAAATTTTACTAAATTATTTTTCAATACTTTATAATTAAAAGGGATAAACAGCAAAGTGATTTCTCTGCAGTGTTCCAGCAAATTTTTTTAAGTGAAAACAACTTAGAAAAAGTAACATCGATTCAAGTAACGTTTCAATTAATACGTATTTCTTGTTTGTTTATTGTTAGGCCTTTGCTAGAGCTCTGTCTCGTCCAGCATTCATACCAGTACCGAAAATGGTTCTTGATTTATTATTGAATGAAGAACGGGCTAATATGTTGACGAAAGGACAGCGCGTTGTACCCACCAGGACGCAGTCATTGGGCTTCAAATTTATTTTTCCCGATATTAACTCGGCTTGTGATGAAGTTGTGAATGCACCGGCAGTGAAGGAGTTGTAGTTAACGTTGTAAATACGATGTAATTATTTATTGTTATATTTAATACAAAATGATGATCAGACTGAACATTTTGTTGTAATAGTTAAGTAAGATGAGTTTTATTTATTTAGAAAATTTAAATAAATAGTTTGTTGTATTTTTAGTTTTTGCTAATTTTTGGGAATGACATTTATTTATATTTAATCTCGGTATTCTTTAAAAAAAAAAAAGCTATTTTCTTATGATTTTCAATAAAGTAATTCTTTTAACTTGCCTTAAACATCCAGCCCTCCATTAAAAAAAATATAAACGAAGTTAAACTGTGAGTTACTGCATTTTAAAAACATAAATGCAATTTTCTGTAAGCAGGAACAGGTTCTGTACTGTGGAATGTATTCCTAAAATTTCATCATTTGCTAAAGTAATGACTTGCTGTTGTGCAATAGTGCCAACTTTTCTGCCAGTACTTCTATGACGTAGCTCTCCACTTGTTACAGATTTCTGCTGTCTGTAGATAAATATGTGTCGACTGGACTCGCACACTACAGCATAACTCAAATCTGGAGCACACACGGTAAACTTCCTTTGCTGTTTAGAAGCCTATAACAAGATTCAACTTCAGTAGTTCTTGTCACTGCAATCTTAATGTTTGAAGACCTATACCTGAACATAAGCAAATGCATCGAGTGTTCCTTCGTGCTTCAAGCTCCATTCGTCATTGATAAAACAAGGTTGCCACAGGCAAGCATCAACATCATGTCTAAGCGCAATGGTCGGGGGGTAATCCCCTAACTTCACTGTCAGTAAAATTTTGTGAGAATTGATGAGAGCCCTGTGAGTTACCTCGTGACTCTCACAAGACAACCTCTCGAATACTACGCGCTTGTCTTCTTCATAATCACACTCGTCAGTCTGCTGAGTACTAAAAGTTGTTCCTGTAGTAGGCATCGCCTAAACAAAAAAAAAAAGAAAAAACTAACAATGTTTAAATCAGAATACTTAAAATAAAAAACCTCGCTGTTTTTGTTATCGTCAGACTTTAGTATTTCTTTAATTGCAACGTCTTGGGGCACACACAAATAAGGCCAGAAGCAATCCTTATTGACTTTTAGCAACACAATGACTAAGTTATCATTCCCAGTCCCAGTGTTCAATGTCGTTGAGGCAAGTTTAGTTTGTTCGTATAATTTACATTCAAACAACGTACACTCATTGGATTTAACACAAAGTTCCCTCGGACTATTGTCATTCACAATTACATTATTTTTGTCATAATCAACAGGTAGTGTCAATTGGATATTAATACTTTCACTGTCTTGAGTCCAAGTGTACTCAGAATGTTTCTTTATGATTGGGCGTTCAGAATCTGCGGTGAATTTAAAGCTGTTGTCACTTGCGATGTACACAGCTTGACATGTCGGTTCAATATGGGCATAATAAACATCGCCTTTTGCTTGCATTTCCCTCAGAGCTGCTTGCCCCCAGACTCCATCAGCGCTTGCTGTTGTTAAGGTGATCCAATGAAGCGCACTCTCTGGGTGTTTGTTAACATCTTCTTGCACTACAATGCTAAACAGTAAGCAGTGTAGTTCTTGTGATTGCATTTCTCCCGTCTTCTTGTGTACCACATCGACTATTTCGAAAGGTTTGTCTGACCCGAGCACTTCCTCAGCAAACACACATTTCCATGTTGAATTACTTACTCTACATCCGGTTTCTATGAGGTATAATTTACCAACGCCATCTCCGATGACAGCCAGGTCATTCGTCGCAAACTTTATCGTCACGTGATAGTCACCCGGTGAGTGTTCTTTGTGCTTCGGTATCTCCCAGACGCTTTGAAATTCTTCCAAGGCACCTTCGTATGAATCAACGCTAGATTTCATAATGCGCCAAGATTTGTCAATGAAATAGACAACGTCCGTTCCATCTATGGTTTCTCCGGCTAAGTGGTTGTGCAATCCGTAGAGTTTTGCGTGCAAGAACGAGTACTGATCTGTTTTCGGCGAAGCCCTCGCTACCGATAACGGTTCAAGGTCTGTCGTGAATGTGGGAATTTTTTCCAACGATAATTTGTATCCGTTGAAGTTACTGTTTAGCAAAGATCTGTTCGGTTCTAGGTCTACTATCTTCGGGTGAGGCATTTTTGCTATTCTGTTCCTACACCACAGAAAATATTAGGTTAATAAAACATAACCACACATAACTCTAACTGAGAGTGTCAAATGACAGGGTAACCAATAAAAAATATTAAACTTAAATGTCCCACACAGTGTTGCCAGTATATAAATTTCTTAATCACCAGACAACTAACCCAAAAAGCACCAGATCGACTTGAAAAATCACCAGCTCAAAAAATTAAAATAAGTAAAATAATAAAACAAGAGACATGATGCAAATAAATAATATAATATTTTAGTCTCCTTACATTTATAATATAACATTATAAATTATAAAATATATTAAGGGAAAAAACAAAATTACAATTAGTTACTCATTACAAAAGTGAATGGAGAATGTTTTCTAATAATGTTTGCCTGAATTCTTATCTTATGATTAAAGTTGTATTTAAATAAAGTCGTGATTAAAATACGCAACAAATGATATAGCTCTATTATGTGGTAGAGTAAAAATTATGGTTATTGCCCGTTTTTTTTTTTTTTCTATAAAACAAATGTTTCTATTGTTGGCAATGTTGGTTATCTGAATGTAAGGAAATTCCAAAATTTCTATAGGCTTGTTCGGATTCCCGTGAGGACAGGTTCAGAACTGTCAGGAGCAGGCGCATAACAGAAAAGCGCACGTTATTTTGCTGTGCGCATGCTCCTGGACGTGCTCGGATGGTTTTGGGACTGTCCTGGCAAGAACCCGAACAAGCCTTATTATACATTTAGGAATAAAAGCAGGGTTCCAACAGAAACCCTAAAATTTTGACACTAACAGGTATTAAAAAAACCTACGAGAGTTATTGATCTAGGTAACATTACCCACGGTGGCAGTGGCGGTACTAGCAAAAATCATCAGATTTTCTAAAAAAATCACCAGAGCACCAGTTTCCTTATAAAATCACCAGATCTGGTGAAAATCACCAGTACTGGCAACTCTGGTCCCACATGCAGTGTTGCCTTTTATCTGTGAATGGTCGCGTTCACCAGAACCTACATGCTTGCAAACGGTTGACCATTCGAAAAGCTATTTAACGAGCTTGTAATTCGCTCGGCGTGCTTTAACAATGCGGTTGACCAACTGGGGCCTATTCGCGACCTAATTGTCAACGCGAGGTCCAAGGTTACTAAAGAGACACGAGGTCTCTGTTAATTGCAACATGGCCGATAAGAGTGAACAACATTGCAGTTGCGTTAAATATGAAAGTTTGATTGGTGCATGTTTTCAAATTAAACCAATCCGTGAAATGTTGTTCACCCTTTTGATGGTGTCAATATCGACCACCAGATGTCGCCTACTTTGTTTGATTTCGCAAATTCCTGAAAAATACCTATGGAGTAGTAATTATTAGTTACAAGTTCCTTTTTCTTTGAAATATGGAGCTTTAAAATTGTTTTCCTCAGAGGTGAAAAGTGCTTATTAATAATAGTAATAATACTAACATTAGTAAGCACTTTTCCTTTGAGGAAAACAATTTTAAAGCTCCATATTTCAAAATAAAAAGGAACTTGTAACTAGTGATGAGAGATATTTCACGAACTGTGATTTTTTCACTGATATCAACATTTCACAGATAACGACTGTTCCTCGTTCGCGAAGAAAAGTATGACGTGATCACAGTTTTCGTATAAAATCCGATGCGTAAGTTCGACCAAATGCAGAATGTAATACATGTGATTAAGGTCGAATTTTGTTCACCGCTATCTGAAGAAGCATGTGTTGTAAAGAACTTCGCGCCTTACTGCCAGCGAAAAAGCACTATAGTCGAATTTTGCTTAACACTATTTAATAAAGCATGTGTTGTAAACGACTTCGTGCTTTACTGTTACTGTCGGGGCGTAGACTAATTGATGCGATAGCCGCGAAATCACGGTATCAGGATATCTTAATGTTTATCGTTTTTTGAATGAGAAACAAAATGTTTTCTTTTCAAATAAAAGAAATCGATATACTTAAATACTAATTATAAAGATAAACATAAAGAACAATAGAATATGAAGTAAACGCTTGCTATAATTTTTTAAATAATGTGCTGTTTCTTTCGGGGTACGATCCACGTGCGAGCGTCCGACAGCGATGGTTACGAAAGTCCGATATGCGAAATAATGAATGTCGTGATCACGTCACGCTTTAATATCACAGGTATGAAAAAGTCACATTCACGGTTCACGGCGATATTGTGAAATCACAATATCGCTCATCACTACTTGTAACTAATAATTAAACTACTCCACACTTTTGAAGAATAGGCCCCTGTTGGCAATTTTCCTGATGAACGGGTGTTTATATTGCAAACATGTTTGGTGTATGATTGCGATCAGACGCCATTTTTTAAGCATAAAATTTTAACGCTGAATTAGCGCTGCCAGCAGCAAACGAAGTAATCGTTCATCAGAAAGACAACAGCAATCACAAACGTATCAGAAACACATCACAAGGTAATTTGTTTTAGGGACCGCGACCATTAGTCACAATCATACACCAAACATATTTGCAATATAAACACCCGTTCATCAGAAAAATTTCCAACAGTTAGCCAACCGTTTGCAAGCAATTAGTTCTGGTGAACGCGACCAACGTAGAAAAAGGTGTGAAAATTGACTTTTCTATTGAAGCATACGCTGAAATGACGGAAACTGCTTTACCGATAGCAGAAAAATATTTTAAATGCCAACTTTGTTACCAAATTTCTAACTAGGACACTGTTGCCGGTTGTACTTTTCACAAGGCAACATCGCCACTGGTCTTTTAATTTGTGAACAGAGTTTATGTGCAATTTCTCTTCTCTAATAACGTTTTCAATTCACTGCTCTAGAGTACTCTCAGAGTATTACCATCTTATTTTAACTTATGTAGTAATAGGAGACGGTAAACTTCTGAGAGTGCTCCAGAGTAACCAACTGAGAATGCTATAAAGTAAAATAACGAAGACAGATTTGATGTATTTGAGTTTTCAAAAGTCTCTTCAAAATAATTGTTTTAAATAAAAAAAATCCCTTTATTCCATTTGCGTAAAAACCTCCAAAAAGGGACAAACACCTCAAGTTCGCAACCCTGCCCACATGTCACATTAAATTTATTATTCCATTAAGAAAAAGCTGTAACTTATGAGGAGACGTGTAATAATTAAATGATCTTTATACTTGTAGCCTTTTAATGACGGGCAAGAGAAATAAATTAAATTAACCAAGCAAATTATTCGACCACGAACAAAATTTTAGATTAATTATCTAAATTTTTTGACAAATATTCTTCTTATCAATTTGTTAAAATAATTTTAATCAAACTTTTATTGCAAATAAATTTAAAAATGGTTTACTTCAACATATTCAACAATTCAAATTTGAAATAATACGTTTCATTCGCATTGCCAATCACTGAACGGACAACTTACTAAAAATAGGCTAGACCTTTGTAAAGTCCCTAGATTGATATTAGGTCTGTTCCATTTGACAGAATTTCAAATTCTGAACAGTTTAAATCATGCGCAGTACGAAATTTATATCCAATTTTGTGCACTGCTCACGCTCAGTGCGATTTTGAACGGTTCAGAACTCGAAATCCTGACGAATGGAACAGACCTGTGGAATAGACCTACAGTACAGTTGCGGACAGAAAATTTCAGATGTCACTGTCATTCCACTGACGTAAAAGTTAAGAAATTCCTATATGTATACGTCAGATGACTGACAGTGACATCCGAAATTTTCTGTCCGCAACTGTACCACAATTACCGCCATTTCGAGTTAAAATAAGCGCGCCAAATTTGAAATCACATTACCTGTTACCACAATATAAGAATCACACAGTAGCGTTACTCGAGTATAACTGTCACATTTGTTCTTTTGTTTGATACCTACCCAGCTGTAAATTACATTGCATTTCCATAAGGGTATCAAATAGAATGGCCGCTTTTTTGACACTGACGTTTAAGTGACTCTACTGGGTAATTACTTATACTGTGCTGTTACGTTCAATTTTAAATTTGCGCCTTTGCTTTGACTCAAGGTGGGACTTTACAAAGGTCTAAAGTCCCTAGATAGATAAAGTAATGGCAATTAAATGCCATTTTGAATCAAAATAAGCCCGCGAAACTCTGGAAACGCAATTTAAAACGACCTCACAGGTTCTATCTGACTGACGGATTAAAAAAATTATAATAATTAAAAATCGGCATTAAATATTATAAAAATCGATCTGAAAAGGGAGTTCGGTTAGAATCCCTCAAGGTGTAAGAAACGAGGCAAAATTTGGAGCGTTTATCTGCCATTTTGAGTCAAGTTTAGATTTATAGCGTTTTCGATCGACTGCACTAATGCGCACTCAGGTTATCTTCATTTCGTTTTATCACATAAGGTTAAAAGAAGATGGAAATACACTGAGTGCAACCGGCGCAGATGAAGCGCAAACGCTATTACATTGGCTTAATGAATTGCGGTACTTTTATGTACGAGGGCGACACTGAAAATTTTTAGAAAATCAAACAAGGATTAGTTTTAAAAAATAAAAATTGTTTTATAATTTTTCAAAATATTCCCCTTTAACATCAATACATTTTTGCATTCGATGAAACCAATCCTTGAAGTAATTGTGCCACTCTTCCTGAGACACTTCAGAAACCTGATTTTTATAATATTCCACTGCTTTATCTGATGACGAAAAAGTGATTCCACGCATTTTATCTTTAATTTTTGGAAACAAAAAGAAATTACAAGGTGCTAGGTCAGGACTATATGGTGAAGGTTTCATAGTGCTGACTTTTAGGGCATCCAGATACTCAGTTGTTACCTTTGCTGTATGGGACGATGCGTTGTCATGATGCAAAATTATTTTTCCTTTTGGCCGTTTTTCACAAACTTTTTCAAAAATTTGCGGTATACATACATTTGTGTACCAATCAGCAGTAACGGTATGTCTATCTTCTAATGCTATAGTAGCAATATGACCCGTTTTAGAAAAAAAACTAGCAATCATTTTCTTACCAGCGCTGCGAATTCGTCGGACTTTTGTAGGCTTAGGTTCTGTTCGAAAGACCCATTCAGCCGATTGACTTTTCTTTTCAGGATCATAACAATATATCCAAGATTCATCACCTGTGACGATATTCCAAACCAAATTTGAAGTGCCGCCTTTGAAATTTTCCAGAGTTTCTCTGCACCATTCAGTGCGTTGTTTTTTTTGATCGGAAGTCAGTTTATATGGAATCCATCCGTCGATCTTCCTCAAGCATTGCTCGAACAGCAGCAATATTTTCATCAGTAACAGCAGTTCTTGGGCGTCCTTCACGAAGTTCATCACTAAGAAAAAACCGATCTCTTTTGAATTCGTTGAACCAATTATAAATTGTTGCCTTAGATGGGGCTTCTTCGCCAAATGCATTTCTAAGCCGATCTTCACATTGTTTAGGCGTTAATGACGATTTAAAATCGTAAAAAATCATAGCCCGGAAATGTTCTCTAGTTAAATTCATTTTTGGGTGAACCCAAGATCTTTAAATTATGATAATTAAAAAACTATTAAAGAAAATCGACCAAACTAAACGACAATCAACTCCCAAAACATTAAAAAGTGGCTGTCAAATAAAAATTAATTTCATTTGTTTTTAGAAACATGGCATTCTAGATATTTTCAGTGTTGCCCTCGTATGTAGGACTTTGGGACCTTTGAAGGTCGCAGCGCTCTCTGTTTGACCTATATTTTTTCTTGGAACTAAAGTGGATACCTACTGCATGCCAGGGGATTCCGACATTGACTCTGACCACAGCTCTGACGTAGTAAAGAGTAGAATTTTTTTAATGCTGACGTGAATTTTTTTAATATGTATAAATAACAGAATGACAAGAAAATATTTTTTATCTGCAAGATGGATACAGGGGCTACAGTTTTATGTGATATGATAATTTTTCACCGGAAAATATGAGGCATTAAAAAAAAATTTATAGCAACTTTGAAATATTCTTAATTTTCAGTTCTTTAAAGTAAGCAGTTTCTAATTCTTGACTTAGTTTTTTTTTATTTTCTTTTAAGTTTGAGTTGTGATGAAAAGCAAGGACTTTGCTTCTTTACATCCTCTTCTTTCGGCCTCATAACACGTCTGAAAGTTTTTGTTCCGCATGGAAAATGCCCTACCGTCAGGTTTAATGCACCGTATCAATTATTCATGCCCACCCTATCTGTAGGAATATAGGAATACGAACGCGTTAATGTTTAAGAGGGCCATTTTAAAGGAGAATTTCAGGTCTAATGTATTTCCTTGCCGTCAGTAGACGTTGATTGGCAAAACCCCAAGTCAAAAAGTTATAGTAAGGCACGTTACTTATTTCTCTTTAAATAGGCATACACAGGGTGATCCTTGAATACCCCGACAAACACAATTTTATAAATCGTTTCAGCGTAAGCATTCGTTTCAGTTTGAATTAAAATTTTAATTAATTATAAACTGTTCTGTAGAATTTTTTAAATATTTTCCCGTGATTTATTACGTTCATTTTCTTACATGCACGTTCTTTCTTGGCGGAACAATTGTCAATCACCTGTATTTACTCTGATTTGTAGTAATCTTTAGAGACTTCCGAAGTTGTTTCATCATTAGCAGACAATTACATACTTAATTTATTTATTTTTTCAAAACTGCGACGTTTCGCATGCCAACTGCTTCCTCAATCTTCTTTTATATGCAGGCTTTAAAATGATAGTATTAAGTATATACAACCTAGCTTTTCAACGTTTTTATTTTCAACTATTAAAATATGCTTGGTCAAAATGTAATATGTCTATAATAAATACATATCTCTATAAATTTTCAAATACAACGACATATAAACTTCTATGAAATTATAAATGGCTTGCTTAACACATTACGCGAGTTGCCTCTCCATAAACTCTGAAATGACATAAAAATAAACACATGCGTTATCTATATGTATATGTATATGTAGTACGTGGCTGAAAATCATCGTCTGCACATCCTGGATGGAATCGAATTTCACCCCTCGCGCCTTGACGACACATCGAGAAAGCCCAAAACGATTTCTTTGTAATTAATTAATTAGAGAGTACGTACACTGCATGATACACAGCACATTTGATGAACAGTTAGTGTGAACACTACCTCAAATTTCTACAACTAAAGCCGACACTTAATTATTTATAATAACTATACATACAATCGAACAGAGTATTCTACTTTTTTTTGGTTCCTCTTATTTCCGGAGAACTCTCAATTAAGCCTGAATTATTTCTGCCTGTCGGGTTGTATGGTACTTACAATTACAAATACTAGGATTTATTTGAAAATGAAAATTGGCAGTTTCTTTTGGGAAATATCCCTAATGTGGGGCGAGGGTAGGTTCAACACGTTTAAGATGAGACTATTACAATAATAATCACATCAGTATTCAGAAGGATATTTTTTCATCTCGTTAGAAAAAGGTCAAGTATAACTGGCGGGGAAATTAAATAAAAATTTTATATTCAGGATATACCTACCCCCTTAACATTCGAATGGTTATAGCTCACGTGAATTAAGTCAGTAAAAAGTATTTGTGCGTTACGACAATGTGTTTATGGGTGTGGAAGGGAGAAGAAATTTAATAAAATTTTTATGGATTAATAAGCTCTGCGCATTACATTATAATTTAGTTGGATAATTTACATAAATAGATTTACTTTTTGGCTTTACCCCATAAATAAAAAGAAAGTAGTACTTGAAATTCGAAACACAGGAATTTTCTTTAATTTCTTCAAAGCTTTAAAACTCGAAGTATTCCTTTAAGAAACACAATCCACTTCTTTGATTAAATAAGGTTTTTGTAACAGAAAAGTAATTACGTAATTACTTGGTCTCGAATTAATTTGTTATTAATCCATAAAGAATTTCACGGTTCAAAAGCTACGTTTTGATTTCGCTCCTATTAAATTAAGGTACGCAAATATGCATACTAAGCGCAACCACTAAAAGTCTTAACGTTCTGCAAACCGAATAACTTTATAAAGCGATCTAATCAATCGAAGCTGCCGCTAAGTTCGCCATTAGAACCGAATGGGAATTTCGCCCCTAATGAATTAGTTCCCAGCCAGGGCACATGATGTTTGAAAGTAAAGTTTTCTTGGCCAACGAACTTTGTGTGTGCTTATATGCACGTCGAAAGCAGATTGCTTACCTTATGAACTATTGATTCACATTATATCATGTAGTTCGTCTATACAGGGTGTAACAAGTTTTTAAGCACATACTCAGATCTAATTTCTATACTAACCTTCTGTTTAAATTGGGATTTGCTTCAGAAACTATTTACTGTTACTTCTTGATAATACCAGAGCAGTATGTGTGATGCAAACATTTTTAAATAAAAGAATACATTCCAATTCGTGAATATTTAAAGTCGCATTTTAATTTGACAGAAAAGCAAAAATCTCAACATTGCTTCAAACTTTCTGAGAGTTGACAGTAATCCAGAGTTATCAAGTTTATGTAGCTTCTCCGAAATTCAAAGAATTTATTTAAGAAAATCCCAAAAATGTTCGTAGTTGAATTTGGATCGAGTTTTAAATCTTTACAGGAAATGAAAACATTCGATTTTGTTACGCTCGGTATAGTAAAATTGTTTTAGATATTGAATACCTACGAAATATCGCAATGCTAATGGCAGTGTCTCCGGGGGTCAAGAGTACATAGAAGAGCAGGAAGAATGGACCGGAGGAGAGATGTCTTCGCCGGGGAGGACCGCGGCGAGTTTCCACTGATCACGCACGGCCTCCACCTTATAGAACACCCTCAGCAAGTTGAGCCCGGCGAGGAGGGCGATGTCCCTTTCAGACCACGCGGGATCCGCCAAAAGTTCGGCCAATAAATGGGGGTAGCGCGACACGTCCTCCAAACCGCTCGGCGTCATATTAATTCCATCGTAACCCGCCCCCAACCCCACGTGGTCGACCCCGGCTACCTCCCGAATGTGATTTATGTGTTTAATAACGTCTCGAATAGTTGCGGTTTCATTGCAGGTCACCAGGTAGGTGTAGAAGTTGACCATGACGACTCCCCCATTGTTTGCGATGAGCCTAAGGACGTCGTCTGGGACGTTCCTGCTGGAGTTGCATAGGGAATATGCGCTGGAATGGGAAAAAATGACGGGCGCGTGGGACGCGTTCAGCGCCGCTTTGGCAGTGTTCACGGATGTATGAGAGAGATCGATGATCATTCCCAGGCGATTCATTTCTTTGATGACGCTCTGCCCAAACGGTGTTAACCCCACCTCTTCCTGGGAGTTAGTTCCTCTGGCCCACGGTGTATCACAGGAATGGGTAATTGTAAGGTACCTTGCTCCGAGATTGTAAAAAGTTCGTAGCACCGCCAGGGAATTCCCCAAGGCATGTCCACCTTCGACGCCGATGAGGGACGCGATCTGTCCCTTCTTGTGAATATCCAGGATTTCACTCGCGCTGTGTACCAGAACGAAATGTTGCGAATTTAGTTCGACTAACCTACGTATAACGTCTATTTGTTCTAATGTGATTTGCACTGCGTCCAAGTGCTGCGCTTTACAAGGCACGTAAGCAGACCAGAACTGTGCTCCCAGAAGTCCCGCGCGAAGTCTCGGAATGTCCGTGTGCGACCACTTACTTTTCGACCACGGTTCTTCCTTGGAAATCGCGCTGAAGTTCAGCCCCACCAGTTGATTGTGCACGAACTTCCGGATGTTCCACGGAAGGTCATTGTGGCCGTCTATCAGCGGCGCTTCCTTCAACAGCCTGTACACCACTTCCAATCTCTCCTGAGGTGTTTGCGGTTCTATCTGCGGATTTAAGGCAAGCGGAAGCCCCAGCCCGGCTGCCAAGGTCGCTATTATGATGCACACCACGAGGCAAACACACCAAGGACCACGAAACGACGTCCTGCTGGATCCGCTTCCGCTGCTGCATGAACACGAATCTAAGGGCGTAGGTTGGTACTCGTAGTCGTAGCGCGAGGAATACCCTACGCCGTTGTAGTAATGCGGGACAGTAGTGAAGGAAGTCTCATGGATCGGCAGTTCACGGGCACCTGAAGAAATCTAGAAGAAAAATTAAGAAAACAATCAACAAGTTTCAAGAAATTCAATTTGTGTTGTCGCCAGTACTACGAAATAAAATGTTTATTCCTCGTCGTGAATGGATATTAAAAGAAATACAAGAAACAATTTATTACACAATCTTTACTTTTACTTTAAAATGATTCGTTTTGACCACGGTCCCACTAGTAACAAATATGGACTCCTATTGATCTATGTGAAATAATTGCGCCCCAGCACAACTATTTTCCGACTTCCGTTTGTCCTATTGATCTAGTTATGGATTAATTGCTTTTTAACCTCGGTTCGTGTATTAAGGAAAACTCGTTCATTGGAGTTTAAAACTAATGTATTTAGACCTCGGTTCGATTAGTGCTAAAACGATTTAGGCCTAGTTGTACAATTCCAGTTTAACTTTAAGCCAGAGTTAAACCCTTAACGACAATTTATTGTTGAAATAATCGTTGTTATGGGTTTAAGCTTTAGCTTTAATTTAAACTGGCATTGTACAACTGGGCCGTAATTGGATTACGATAGTATAAATACATAAAGAAAATATCTTCCGTTAACAACAATTACAAATTTGGTTGGCCTAGTTATAGATGAATTGCTTTTCGACCTCGGTCCGTGCATTGATAAAAACTCGTTGATCAGTACTTTAAAATTCTATAACTTCAAACTGATCGATTTAGACCTCGGTTTGAGTAGTGCTAAAACGATTTCAATGGACCACGATTGTATAAAACTGCAAAAAATTCAAGAAACAAAATCGAAAGTAAAGAATATCGTCGGTTGGTTGAAGAATAAAAGAAAAAACGATGTGTTTAAGAAATAAGAAGAGACGGCATTGTAAGAACAATTTTAAGTTATTGAAGTTAATCGTGAAGAATCTTACCGAATACATATTTTGATAACGTTAGGAAAAAATCTTTTGTTACTCATTTACAATTTTAGTAATTAACTTTTTTGTTGTAAGTTCGTAAGCTGGTCATTCACGAAACGATAATGAAAAAAATGATGGAATTGGCGATATCGATATCCCATTTAACAGCTCTTTAACGTTTTCGAAACTAATAAGAGGTCCGCGAAGTTGGAAGCAATTAAAACCGACTGCGAGGCGCACTCGATCCAAAAAGTTTCAGTTACCGCTTTTTAGAGGCATAAATTGAAATCTAATCTGGTCTTTATCCCGCCGAGGGAAAATCTCCCTCCGTCTGAAAAGTGCAGCTTTAGCGATGTAATTCCTTCGGGTCTTTATCAGTTTTGGATAGGATGATTTCAGTTCGTTTTCACTAGTTTTATTTCAGACTTTTTTTTTGTAATTGTTTTGATGAAATGAAAATGGATGGGGTAATGAACAGTTGCAATTTATTTCACAATTTTTAGTTTTATTTTAAAATGATTCGTCTTGACTACGGTCCGACTAGTTACAAATCTGGACTCTTGTTAGTCTAGTTAAAGATTAATTGTTTTTCGACCTCGGTTCGTGTACTGAGAAAAACTCGTTCATTGACTTTTAAAGCCGTATAACTTCAAACAGACTTATTTAGACCTCGGTTCGAGTAGTGCCAAAACGATTTTATTGGATCAGGATTGTATAAATGTGCGTCAATAATTGTATACCTTCAATTATTATGGTAATTGAAATAAGACCGTAACATTTGTACAATTAAAATGTTTTGAAGAAATATTTAAAATAGTAGTTTATGATTGAAGCAGAATGTTTTTTTTAAATTTCGTTCAATTTGCGAAGCTGGTTGATACTTGAACTATCGTTCTCTTCACCGTTACTAAAAGACACGTAATTAGCAAACAATAAAATCAAAGAGAAATTCGAACGAAGTAGGCGCAGTTGTAAAGATGAAATTAATAAAACGAAAATTAATTACCGTCGAGTCAGTTCGCAGATTTATTTACGGAGAGGAGTGTGGAATTCGCCCCGGAAACACGAACGAATGAATTTTAATATCAGCCCAGTTTCGTCCTTATCTCGTCCATTGCTTTGTGTTATCGTTTCCCGTATGCCACCCCGTAACTTGCCGCTACATCCGTTTCTCGACGTGAATGCAACAACTTTGTTTAGTCTCGTAAAATATTCAAGTAGAGGGCCGCCCTTAAGGCCCCGGGCTGTCTGTCTAACTTTCACGGAATCCCTCACACGCTCACAAGAAATTGTTAATGTTGCTTCACCTCAGTACTACCTAATTTATTTATAGATTTTATTTTAGCGTAGAGGGTACGTTGTAAGGCCTCATATACTTAAAGGAAATGCCATAGTTCTATAAATTCAAGTTCAAGATAGAGATATTTTCAATTTTATGATGTCAGTAAACTTCTAAAAATTGACATTAAACTGAAAGATTTAAAGTCGTGGCGCAAGAAGAATCCTAAATTTTCGCTTCCGCAATATTCGTATAATAAATTATTTCGGAAAAGAACTTATAGTACAGAATCGTAACCAGAAATTTATTGCCCGAAACAATCCGAACGAGATTTTAATTCCACGCGAAGGTTTTTCTACTTTAGATTTTTTTCCTTAACATTTTAGTTTTTTTTTTTGCTTCAATTCAAAATTGAACAAATCTGTGTCAAATCTTTCAATTAAAAAAAAAAGTTTCTTGTAGTCATATTTTTTAAATACATAGTTTCGGCGAAATTCAAAGATGCAAGAACAAATTAAGAATTAAAAGTTTCTTACCACAATAATTTTTGTTTCTTACATACGTATTTCGACTCGACAGCTGAGCTGTCATCTTCAGTACACACACGCAAATGCTTCGCGAAATCTTTGGCGTATAAGTTTTCAATGGGGTATTCATCCCTGTTGCTCTAAGTTATTTGCTGGTTGAGCGAAACGTCCTAAGCCTTCACATCCCATATATGCTCGATGGGATTTAAGTTGGGAGGACAAGCTGGCCACGACAAGAACTATATGTGTTCCTGATTCAGGAAGCGCTGACGACACATCCAAAATGAGGTCTGGCGTTATCTTGCTGAAAAGTGACACGGGCACCCCATACTGATCAGATACAAATCAAACTGCAAGTTGTGTCTTTCACTGCGAAGCTGTGTCAGCCATTTTTTCCCACAAACAAAATCGGGATTCGACGCTAAAGATATTTGGGGTTGCCACCTTTTAACAATAGCAGTATTTTAATGAGAATCGTCGGCAACCTAAATGCCATGATCAACACATTATTAACTTGAGGACCCTGGTTTAATTCCGGCCTTTACCAAAAACTTTTCTCAATCCACTGGGGGGGATAGTGCGTGCATCCCTTACTGCTTACGGCTGATTCCTCAAATCTGATTGTCAAATGTTGCGAAATCTGATGTCGGGAATTTCAGGGCAATCATGGATTCCACGTCCCATTTTTTTTTGGTTGAACAGAGTTATCGGTTTCTGAGATAATCCCGGTAATTTCGGGACGGATGGAAACTTTAATCTCATTCGATCCTCAAGCCTGGCCGTCTGATAAAATTTGGTCATCAGGAGACGAATCTATGACCGGTATGAATGGGGATTAAACGATGCTATTTGTCGATATACTATTTGCGAGGACATCCTGCGTCGTAAATATTTTATAATCTTTACTTTTACTTCAAAATGATTCGTTTTGACTACGGTCCGATTAATTAAAATCTGGTCTAGTTACAGATGAATCGCTTTTCGACCTCGGTCCGTGTATTAAAAAAATCTCGTTCATTGCCTCTTAAAACCATCTGATCTATTTAGACCTTGGTTGTAGTAGTGCTGGAACGGTCTCAATGGACCACGATTGTATAAATAAATAAAGAAAATACCTTCCGTTAATAACAATTACTAATATGGACTCTTATTGGTCTAGTTATAGCTTAATTGCTTTTCGACCTCGGCCCGTAGAAAAGCTCGTTTATTAGCCCTTAAAACTTCAAACTAAGCTATTTAGACCTCGGTTCGAGTAGTGCTGGAATGATTTCATTGGATCACGAATATACTGTGCGATCCAATATTTTTTTAGATAAGGGGAGGCTGTGAAAATGTGCTTGATTCAAAACTTTTAGTCTGACATTTGCTTTCTGACTTCTGTCAAATCGGTTAGTTATTTAAACGCTCTCGGTCACTCCCGCGGCATTTGAATTTGTCGTTATCATATTAAAGAGTTTCAACAAATCGTTATGTATTCAATTAAAAGATTGAGGAGATGTATCTTAACGTATCGATATTGGCAGATGGTCAATTGGTTAATTGTATCAATGAAAGTAAGACTTTTATTTTATTTTTCATAGCCTCCCCTTATCTAAAAAATTTTTGATCGCACGGTATAAATAAATAAAGAAAATACCTTCCGTCAAAAACAGTTAGAAATACGGACTCTTAGGCCCGATATTTCAGTTTCCGTTTAAAATGAAGTTTAAATAAACCAAAGCTTAAAATTGAACCGCATTTAAATTAGTACGGGTATTTCAAATTAATCAGATAGTAAGTAAGCTGTAGTTTAGATATGTTGGTATTCCTGTGAGTAACGTTGACTGTATTATTAAATCTTTAAAATGTAAGAAAACAATGTAAACGATATTCATTACGCTTATTAAGGCGGTTTTACTTGTTTGATGCAACAGTAATTGACAGATGTTATAATTTAAATACTGATTCGAGCGGTAGATCTCGGAACTACATAAAGCTCAATTTAAATCCTTAACCGACGCCTGGGTGAAGTTTATCTTTAAATACCCATTTATTGTTAAACTGAGTTTACCGCAAAACAACAATTTAAACCGAACCTGAAATACCGGGCCTTATTGGTCTAGTTATAGATTAATCGCTTTTCGACCTCGGTCCGTGTATTAAGAAAAACTCGTTCGCTGTCTCTTAAAACCATCTGATCTATTTAGACTTCGGTTTGAGTAGTGCTGGAACGATCTCATTGGATCACGATTGTATAAATAAAATACATATAAAGAAAATATCTTCCGCTAAAAACAGTTACAATGTTACAAATACGGACTCTTATTGGTCTAGTTATAGATTAATTGTTTTTCGACCTTGGTCCGTGTGCTGAGAAAAACTGGTATATTGACTCTTAAAACTGCATAACTTCAAACTGAGGTATTTAGACCTCGGTTCGAGTAGTGCATTGAATCACGACTGCATAAATAATGCCTTCCGTTAACCAATTAAAATTTGTATGTATGTATACTCGCAAGACGAACAAAAATATAAAAAATCGTGGATTGGTTGAATAATAAAAGAGAAACCGATGAGTTGATGAAATGAGAAGAAACGAAAATACCTTGATGGGTCTCACCGAAGTGTTTTGATAATATTAGGAAACAAAATTAATCCCATTCGTTCATCCATACATACCGGCATCGCTGAAGCTTGGCCGCCTTATGAAATTTGAAAATGAAATCACAGGGACACCCTGCGTTTCAGGTCTTTGAACCCAATCTGCCCCAATTGCGGGTGTAGGGTGAAACCGAACCCTTGGGGCCATTTGCTGGAGGCACGCTCGTTTGTGTTTCGCGGTCGTCCATTGGCCAAAGCGCGAAATCGGAGACTTTCCTCGAACCTGCATCTCCACAACCGAAGCACCGAAGGATGAATCATGGCATACATCCCGGAAAGAATAATTCATCCTCTTTCAATATCTAAGAATTCTGTCATTTTAACACCGCCAAAAATACTGATTACTTTCCACATGTTGTGGTGAAAGTTGTTGCATTAAAATTATCAGAAAAATAAACACATTTTATTTGAATTTTTTATGAATAATTTTTTGCAAGTTGGTGAAAATTTCAACTTTGTAATTGAACACCTTCTGAACGATGGTGTCATCTCGAAGTTTATGTTGCTAGAAACTTTTGATTCTTGATCTGGTTTTGAAGTAGAAAGGAAAAACTTAAAAGATGTTGATGATAGTGATACTATGCTGATGGTGATGAGATTCAAGGTTTTCAGCAAATTAAGCACAAGCACAGGAAATTTGTCGTGTGTCCATTTGCTCAATGGAAATTTGAGAAAAAGACATGAAAAATTGGAGTATCGATCTTTCACTGGTCAAGTTAATTGATTGCGTACTTGTTGAGTTTGTTTTGGAATCTGTTGTTGTTGTTGCTGATGATGATGATGGTGAGTGAGTAATGCAGAGATGGATTTACCTGGTAATCGAGGAAGTTTCCGTATCCCATGTGGTTGCAGGGACACGGGCAGTTCTGTATGTGTTGCCTTAGCTCCGGGTCGAGCACCCACGGGTCCGGTGGGGTCCCGCCGGCCATCGGACCCTCGCATCACGGCTGCATTGATCACCGCGTGCCACCTGCACTGACTGAGTGCCCGGAGATGCTGTCCGTCGTTACCATGGTAGCAGGCGCGCGCCGAGTCGCACGTGATCTCCGAACCCGGTCCGTTCACGCGTCCCGACCGACTCTCTGGTCAGGTGTGAAACCCGGAGTTATCTCGCACGCTGGTTGAGCACCGTCAAAGTAAACGACGTGAAAGACAGGCAGGCCAATAGGTGGAAAGAGAGAGAATGTGCAACTTCAAACGGCGGCTAATCAAGCAGACATGGACGCGAGCTTTTGTCCGGCCGGAGCTTTCGCCGATCTGCATGTGCGAGATATTTATAGTCGTGAAATGAATAGGCGGGCATGAATACTGCATGTCAGGTCTTTGTGAGGGGGAAATTGCATAACGCGCTATGAAAGGAAGGAAAACAGTGTGCGGAAAACAAGTGTCTGCGGGCGTCGGTCGATATCCTGAGATCGATGCGCGCATGATTATACGTACCTATACCTGTTGCGAACGGTCCATTGGGATGCTGGACTGATATAACCGGCGTCGTTACTGCACATATTTGCAGCGCCATGCCAATTAGACAGCAATTAGTGCCGGCTGTGATGTGGCCCGGTGTCGAATGTGGGGCTCTCTCTGAGAACATCGATTCATAAGACGACGCCAGACCGCAGGTAATGGACACCCTCCTCTACACCTACCTACGACGAACACACATCTTTAGATCATTCACTTTCCGTTTTCATCATTTAATTAATTATTTGCCAGGCTTGTTTTATTTAATTTCTCAACTACCTGTTAGCTCATGAAAAACGTTCCGTACGAGGGCGGTTCTTTTGTTAAAATACACGCGGGGGCGTTTACGTCATATCATCATCCTAATTTTTTTTCAAGTCCTTTGTTTTGGTTGTCTTCCAATATCTCTTGATTTTAAAACGTATGTTTTCTTCCAGCTACTTATTGTTAGTAAGTAATGTTCGATTAACCTGCCAGCTAATGGATTTTGCACAAGGGGGGGTTATTTACATACATATTTTAAAAACCCTGTGACGTTTATTTCATATCCTTCTAAAAATTTTTAATTTTTAATTTTTGCTTATAGTTTGTTCTTGTAAATCAACTTTTAACCCAACCCAACCCTGGTGTCGCGTCTTTTTAAAATTTTTAGCAAAAGGCTTTTGGTTACAATTTTTTCCACTCTTGTTGCCTTTTAAACACTAAATTTAAATCCAACACTATCCACGTTTATGTCATGTCCTTTTAAAGTTTTTTACAAACGTTGTAATCCAACCCAACCCTGGTGTTTGTCCTTTTAATATTTTTAATAAAAGGTTTTTGCTTAAAAATTTTTTTGTTCTATTCCCTTTTAAACGTTTCAATTGAACTCGACCCTATCTAATCCTGGCACGTTTATGGCCTTTTCTTTTATTTAATCTTTCTATTTTGGTGCTCTAGCAACTAACGCGTGATCAATATCTTTTCTAATCAAGTGACCTATGGAAAAAAAATTATGGCTTTCTTCAGTTCATTATTTCAAATGCCATTTGAATTATTTTATTGCATTCCAATCGTTTTGTATAGGAATGCAATATAAATATGTAATTCAAATGGCATTTGAAATAATGAACTAATCAAAGACACATGATTTTATTTCCATAGGTCACTTGATTAGAAAAGATATTGATCACGCGTTACAATAACGTATGTAACAAAAGTTTTCGGAAAAATTTTCTGGAGCTAAAGTGTGTCAAGTAATTACAGCGCACTATGAAAATTTAATTAAATTGCCATAAATCTTTATATGTATGTACGTTCCGCCAAGAGACCGTATATCATGTATTTAGCTAGAAAATACAATACAAACTACATTTGCGATAAAAATTTTGTATAAATTTTTTTACCGGATGTCTCGGACCAGAATCACTACCGCATTAAACAAGTTCGTTTAAAAAAGTGTAAATAAGTCATAGCGCACATTGAAAATTATGCAACTGTTAATAATTTTCTTTCAAGTGATTTATTTTATTTTGTGTAATTTCTTTGTGTATCATGCCTGAGGGAGTCAAATTTACAATATTCGAGAAGGGTCAACTTCGAGACCTAAAAGATGGTGGTAGTTCGGACGCAGACAATTCAAGAAAAATCCGTCGTTCTCGGAGAGTTATTTACAATTTTTTAAAAGATCCAGACAATTATGCCGCGTTTTTACGAGGCCAGTAGCTGGAGTCCTGTGACTGGCTTCGTGTAAACACCACTGGATGCCAGTGGCTTGGCCACGTTGAAATAGGAATTCACTGGACTGGCAAGGCCAACTACTGGAGTCCAGTCACAGGACTCCAGCTACCGGCCTGTTTACTGGCCTCGTGGAAACGCGGCATTAAGGCGCCAGTAGCTGGAGTCCTGTGACTGGCCTTGCCAGTCCAGTGAATTTCTATTTCAACTGGCATCCAATGGTGTTTACACGAAGCCAGTCACAGGACTCCAGCTACTGGCCCGTTTACTGGCCTCGTGGAAACGCGCCTCTATGGAACATCAAAATCTACTGGTCGACCCCCATTGCTTAGCGATCGCGATAAAAGAGGAATTATCAGCGGTGTTGCCAACTCGCACGCTACACCTCCGTTCGACTGAAATTGGAATAGCGGTAATTGACGGTCTATGCAACGCGTCAGCGTCAACGCAGCTTAGATTGGAGGGCGATGTAGCGGAATGTTTACAACCTAGTTGGCAACACTGGTTATCAGTGCTGTTTCGAATTGCAGGATTGGTACTAGAACCTTGAGGAGAACTTTGGGATTAAATGTGTCACATGAAACCATTCATAAAGTTATTAAAAGCGAGCCTAGACTTAAACTGATGAAAATGCAGATTCGACCCAGCTTTAGTGATACTGACATGAATTCGCTCGGGAACACATGGCTTGGGAAATGAATTTTTTTGTTCTTTGGAGCCATAAGAGTCTCTTCTTATCTTCAGGTTATTTTTTTCGGATAAAAAAAAATTAATTTGGACGGACCAGATGGTTATCAATATTATTGGCACGATTTGCGTAAAAAAATGACAATTTTGGTGGTGGAAATATAATGGTATGGGCAGCCATTGAAGTGATCGGTGCTGTATCCATAGCATTTGTTAGCTCGAAAATGAATAGCGAGGATTATCGGAATGTGCTTGTCAAAAATTTGGAACCTTAATGGTTACCGGGTTACATCTCCCAACATGATGACGCTCCAATTCATTTCAGTTTATCCACAAGAAATTGGTTTTCTGATCGAAACATATCCGTTTTGAACCATCCCCGCGCTTTCCAGACCTAAACCCGATCGAGAATTTTCGGGGAATTCTCGTTCGTCGAATTTACGAAAATGGGCGGCAATTTGGATCAAGTGCCGATCTGCCGATCTAAAGGAAGCCACTCTCCATGCACACCATTCTTTTGAGCCGGAAATGTTTCGTAGGCTTATCTGGAGTATGCCGAATCGCATTTTTGAAGTGATTCAAAAAAATGGTGACAAAATTGATTATTAATTAACGTTTTCTTCTTTTAATTTATTGTTTATTCTGCTAAATTCTGATTTTTATTAAAGTGCGCTGTAATTTCTTGACACATTTCTAAAACACTTTTTATTATTTAGAGACTCTTGTCCCACTTCCGTTATAAATTGGGTACGCTAATTTTTTCTTATCAATGTAATCTATCTAAATGTAATATGTAAAGTATTTTAGGTGGTCAGTAGGGAAGTTTTAAATTCGTTTTCAAAGGTGCGCTATAATTACTTGACGCACTGTATATCAAAATATCGGAGTAGTTTATTCTAATCATTCATTTAACAATTTATTCCTTAATATTTAAATAACAGAACACATAATTTAAATTACACTTAAAGGTCCGTTGTCTTCAATGGTACGCAGTTTTTGTTTAACATTACGCATCATCGGTGAGAGCGTCTATTTCGCGAAGTTTTTTAAATATGCGGCGTCGAAGTTGTTGCTCGTTTTGGGCTTCCCAGCCGTTATCATAAACTTTTCTACTTAATATTGCCCAAAACATTGGGGAATATTTTGAGGATTATAACTTTTGGGAACGAATCGAATGTTGTGCGCCTCTAACCAGTCCCTAGTTATTCTGGCGTATTGGCATGAGGATAAATCTGGCCAGAATATAATTTCATCATTAGGATGGTGTGTATTGATAAACTCCACCAATTTTGGAAGGCAACGTTGGGTATAACTATTTGCATCCAACGCCTCACCCCTAACATGACCAACGTAAGGACGTGAAATGCCTGCCGGTGATATGGCTAACCAAACCAAAATCTTATCTTCAAATTTCTTCCTTGATTTATATTTTACGTTATCTGGACAATTTTCAATGTCGTCTGTATAAAACTCGTCATTGCCTTTAATTTCTGAATTGGATAAGGTGAACGTGAAGTATTTTGCGTTCGTACGTCAATTCCGTCAATATTTCCTTGTTCAAGATTGAGTTGCACCGCTATATTTGCTATTTTTGTGTTAGAGCATGGTTAAAACCTTATTAGATTAAATAGTTTTTCTATGTATAATTTGAACTAATTACTTTAGTAGTTTAGTAGTAGTGTTGTAATTAGCATGTGCTATTTGTCTTTTTTTGCTTCTGTTGTTTATGTTGGCTCAGGAGGAAGAACAACTGCTTTTTCGGAAGTAGCTGATTCTGAGCCTTTTGGCAGCTCACAGATATTTTGGAATTGTTATTTTATTTCTTGTTCTTTAACTTGTGATGCCAATAAACTGCTTTATTATTATTATTATTATCAATGATTACAACTCTGTTGCCTGTGAAGTGATGTCTCTTTAACGCACGGCAACGTATAGGAATTCTGCGAATTCAGTGTATTTTGGGCACTTCTTCATCTTTCGATGTTTAACTACATTTCTTCTTAGTTCTTGATGGATGGTCATGTGATAAATCCGAAATCTGCCAGCTAATTTGCGAGTCGATGTCCCCAATCGGTCTTTTGATGTTTCCACCAGCCTATTAAATTTGATTGGGCATTAGTCAAAACCTTAGGCCGTCCACTTTTTGGGAGATTTACACATGATAGAGTGCGTACAAGATCTCCTGACCCGCGAGCACATCCGCGCAGACGACAAAATCCCACCTACTATCAATAAATACTCTTCTTCTTCTTCTTTCTTGGAATTAATTGGCTATTGGCAGATACCATTCCAGCCATACACCCATCATTGGTTTTGCACATAAATACTCAAAATTTGTGTAATTACGGCGACGATTGGCAACACTGTTGATGTACGGACGCGAGGGGAAATACCAATATTATATGATGAAAATTACTAAGACGACTGTGTGCTAAATCCAAACACCTTTCAATTATTTATTAACGCTCTATATAAGTTTTGTATTGATCAGAAATAATGCTTTAGTCTCTTCTAGAATTCTTGTTTTGTTGAGAAAATACTAAAATATTATTTCTAATTAATCTATTGTTTCTGTTTACATTAAAACAGAATTAGTTTTAAAATGGATTCTTTTTTAAATCTTTTATTTTCCCTTACACGATAGATAATTTCTTTTCGAGTATATTTGTAAATGATATCTATAAAAAACTTAACTATTCCAACCAACCATCTGAAAATGCATTTCTGCTTTCTAATTTAGCTCTCTCATCATAAAGTAGATATCTTCATGAAGGCTACCATGAAGAAAGCACAACATATAAAAGGAACCTGGACATGTCTTTATTTTTACATCACTCTGTATCGTATACTTTTAAAATATTGTATCCTTAATAGGGTCTATACATGGTCAAACAATTTGCGCAACTTTCTGTTGTATAACACTGTGTTGCGCATTTAACTGTTGAACAACAACTCAAACGCAAACATACACCATCAAAATGTTTGCACAACACCCTTTGTTGCGCAAATTGTTTGATCCTTTATGGTGCCTATTAGACCCATCAGACACTCTTGCGTAATTTCCTAATAAAACAAAGTTGCTGGCGATTTCGAAATTCACTCGCTCGATAATTACTGACGACGGCACGCGAAACTAACGAGACACACGAGAACAAAAAGCAAAAAATGAAAACAAGAGAGACACTTCAAAGCCCCCATCTCCGTGTAATAAGTAACCCGACAAAAAAGCTATGCACGCGCACGTGTTTGTGTATAACGTCGCTTTTAATTATCCACTTCTCTGTGTTGCAGCAGCCCCTTTCCGATTTGCATTTCAGAAAGATTCGACAATGCAACAAAGAGCGTTCTTAGGAAGCGGCTGGGCGCGTGGCGGAGTCGCCGGCTCGGGGGTGGTGAGAAGAGCCCATCCAGCTTCGGGGGCGCAATGGAACGTTCAGGTGGTACGTGGAAAAGTCAACGGGAAATGCCTGTGGAACGCTTGCAAGGCTCTAAGCTTGGGGCTTTTGCTTATGGTTTTGGGAGCTGCTATGGCTACGATAGGTTGGTGGTGGTGCTTCATTATTATTATTTTTTTAACCAAAAATGGTACAGGTGTTATAATTAAAATTAATTAACTATAATTAAACTGCTTATGGACAGCTTAAAAATCGCACTGGTTGAGCTATGTAAAAAAAAAATTATTTTCTCAAATAAACTGCAACTTGAACTTCGTACAAATACGTCTCAAACTTCGAACAAATTGCCGAATACGTCTTTGGCTTCGCCATTAAAATATTGCCATATTTTATGGTGCATTTTCGCAGTATTTTTAGAACGCTTGTGTCGGGCGCGCGTGACAAATGCAAGTCATATTTTCGATTTGCTTGGGACCGGTTCGCGTTTCGTAACACGTCCGCTACAACTTTTAAATTAAATTCTTTTTTGTGAAATATAAACGCGGGGGAAATATGGCGAGCACATGTTCGGAGTTTCCGGCAAAAGCGAACGAGAAGAGATACGCCGTAAATACGCTTAATTTTCCTTTCGTTTTTTAATCCGTACGCAAATTTGTAAATCACCTTTAAATTTGCACACTTGTCAACGTTTCATTTTCATTATATCATAATTGACAGTTGAATCATGAAGGATTCTTAAGAGCAGTGTTGTAACATATCTAGTTACAAGTATCTAGATACTTTCAGTGTATCTGATTATGTAACTAGTTACATTACAATACTTGGTATCTGTAACTGTATTTGGTTACATTTATATATGTATCTGATCATTTAACACTTATAACATTTATTTCAATTTGGTTTCTGCACATATCCATTTTTTAATACCAGAACGCTCGAACGTTTTTCGTTCGTTTTATGCTTGTGATTATGCCGGCGACCGTAGTGATTGATAATAATATATTTACCAAAATTCAAGGTCAAATATTTAAAAATAACAGATTTACAGAGTAACAAATAAATAATAAATAAATAACAATAATGTGTCACTATCTCGAGAACCATAAACTTTAGTTCAATAAAACCCTATATTATTTTCATCCACTCAGCCTAAGCTATTGTAATCATGCAATAATATACAGGGTGCTTAAAAAGTGGCGAAACTGCGCCATTCTGTACTATTCAGGGACAGCCTCTAAACATGGGAGAAATGTTTAAAAAAATTCTGCCTTATGTTTATGTTTCTGTCAACTAATATTAAACAATTCAGTCAACGTAATTTCATAGGTAACTAAATGCAATTACTTACCAAATTAATAGCTTGGTGGCCAGATCATTTTGATGATAATTTTTATGAAAAACATGTATTATTTATTGATTTTAAACAAATATTATTGTTGAACATTATTTTAAATATGTCTTCCATTATAAAAATTGTTGAAAAATTCAGATTTGGTAAACATTTCAAATTCCAATCTTGTAACCTCCATATATTTAAAGAATCACGAGGTAGAATTTTTCTAACATTTTTCCCCTGCTCCAAGGGTGTCCCTGAATAGTACAGAATGGTGCTATTTCGCCATTTTTAAGCACCCTGTATAGAGTATTCCATTTAAAAAATGTAAATTAGAATTGCCACACTCTTACGGGACACTCTGTACATGTCTAAATAATTTTAGATTGTGCAACTAAACGATATGTATGTTAATGCATACACAGATTTTAAAAATGTTTATCAGAATGCCACTAACTTCCGATAATGCACTGTTAGCCACCTTGTATAAATAAATAATATATGTATACAGGGTGATTGAAATTCGAGGGCCAGCATGGGGATCTCGCTTATTATAAGAGATAGAGAATCGGTTAAATGGAGGCACAGTTGCCAAATGTTACAACACTGCTTAAAAGGCTATCTTATCAGCGAAAGCTTGAGAAGTGAGTGATAAGCTGATAAGATAAGATTTTTGGCAGTGGTACAGTAGCGGACAATAAAATCCGGGCAAGAATTTGACAAGCCGTTCGTATTTAGACAAATTTGATAAATCAGGCTTTCATTGATTATATTTCAGTCAAAATTTATATTAAACGTCAGAATTACTAGTGACATTTTGTTTAATATGTGTTAAACGTCAAAAATGTTAGAGTGAGGTTTACATTGTACAAATGATATGCCCGGATTTTATTGTCCGCTACTGTACATCACAATTTTTTTTACATTAAATAATGAAATACATAAAATACAATATGATCGAGAAAAGTTGTCTACTTTGTCACGAAATTGATTTAAAAAAATTGTGTTGGCAGTACTGCTGGCGGTATCACAGTATAAGAATCAGACAGTAGCGTCACTCGAGTATAACTGTCACATTTGCTCTTTTGTTTGATACCTACCCAGCTGTAAGTTACATTGCATTTCCATAAGGGTATCAAATAGAATGGCCGCTTTTTTTGACACTGACGTTTAAGTGACGCTACTGGGTAATTACTTATACTGTGGCGATATTGTGGTGTATTCTTTTCGATCAGAATTTGACATTTAACGTTTTAAGGTTATGTTTAGTACATTTGCCAAAACGTTTGATCATTTCAGAAGCAATTTTCGCTGAGGAATATTTTATGTGCAACATTTTTCACAGTTTGAACAAAGATTCAATAGCTGATGCAACTTGCAACGTTGGATGTTGTTGCTTTCAAAAAGAACAAACCAGCCAGTGTCACCAACGTGTAAAAAGCAGAAATCCCTCTAGAGTTACCAAAAAATTCCTTTTTAACATAGAAATAGAAAATCCCTAAATTTGTTACAGGATTCAGGAATAAATTTTAAAAAAAACCTACAAAAATTATTAAAGATACGTAAAGTTAAAGACAACAAAAAAACGGTCGATTTTACAGCGTAATTCAGTACATTAATAATGAATTTAAAAAAAAAACAATTTGAAAAAAATGGTGACGAAACAAAAAAAAACAAAATAATCAGTGATCAGTAATCAGTAATAAATATTGAAAAATAAGCAAATTAAAAAAAAGTAACAATAATAAAAACTAAAGGCAATCGATTTTACAACATAATTTAATAGATTAATACATTTTTTAAATGAAAAGAACGACGGGAAAGCAAAGAAAACGAAATAAAAAGTTTTTAAATAAAGGCGAAAAAGTAAAATTTTCAAAATATTAAACATGAAAGACGTTCGATTTTACAGGTCAATTTAGTAGATTAATAAAGTTTTAAAATAACTTGTTACTACATTCAGGAATAAATTAAAAACAATAGATACAAAATATATTCGATTTTACAGCTCAATTCAATAAATTAATTTAAAAAAAACTTACTAGATTTAGGAATAAACTTGAAAAAGCACTAAAAATACATAAAGTTAAAGAAAACAGAAACAGGAGATAGCGATTTTACAGCACAGTACAGTAGATTAATAACAAATTTAAAAAGAAAGAATGGTGACAAAAAAAGAAAACAAAATAATGGGGGAAAATGGGGTAATTGTGCGCACGGGTTATTTGTACGCGCTCAATCATCTCAAAAAGTAATAGACTTACAAAAAATGAAATCTATGTTATCCACTCACAACTCTAATTTTTGAAAGCTCTAATAGTATGTATCTGCTTTACCAATCAAGTTCAGTATGACGTCATAGCAGCAATAAGTTTTCAATGTATGTTTGGATTCCGAAAACTTAAGCCGTAAATAAATTAATTATAAATATTTTAATTTCAGTTTTGTGTTACGATATTCAATAACATTTAAAGAATGCATTGCGCATTTGGTATTTGTTGAAAATTTTCTTACAATTTTGTGATAATAACAATAAACGAACGTAGGTACGGGGAAATTGTGCGCATTGTGAAGGGGTAAGTGTGCGCGCGTATAGTTATCCCAAAATTTATATTTATACAAAAGTAACTAAAATTCAAAAGAAGACGCATACCTCCGCAGATGTGGGGAGTTGCTACTTAAAACTGAACAATGGTTTAGGTGTACTCTCTGATCTAGATGTTATATGTATTTATATGAAATATACTTAGATGGAACTCGGGGTAGGTAGTAAAATAAAAATGGACTTTGTAAAACAACCACTAACATGGATTTGCCACGAATACTTGTAATAATTTTAACATCCATACTGGAATAATGATTTAGTACTGACTGAAATAATAATCAAGGAAAGTGAAAAACCAGTTTGTTTAATCCTGAATCATTAACACCCTCATTAAAATGCATTGAAAATATGGGTGGCGAAATTACCTGTATGATTAAGATCAGAGAAACAGGTCAAAGGATTAAAATACTTACTGGTGGCGATATTACCTGTCCCCGGTTCAAATCTCATGACCAGACTTCCGCGTCTCCTAGAACATTTCAGAGCCGGACTTGTTTTATCTCATGCGCACGTTTAAGTTTTTAAAACATAAGATTACATGTTCTCCGATAATATTCCAGACGGTTTTTAATACATCTACAAAAAAAACATTCTTTATGAATACAAAGCGCGCGCCGAGCTGTTAATAACTCCTAACTTGATCAAGATGACATCATGACAGAGACCTATGAATAAGAATTATAGTTAATTTTTTATACACGACTATATAAAAATGTATATGTTGTAAATGGCTTTACCTAAATTAATATTAATATGATATTGCCAGAAAAAAAAATACGTTTCACCCCTCTTTCAGGGGATTATAACTCCCTTATTATTCAATTTTGGAAAAAAAAAATATATAAAAAAGTGACCTTATTTTTGATATTCTATTCACCCTGAAAATATCGGGAGATAATTTTGAATCAATATTATGGAATACGTCCTCTTTCCCGACATCAATGCAACGTCATTGTCCGCCGCCGTCGTATCATGAATATCATAAACTATGTGGCTTACGGCGACGTTGACATCACTAGCGGGTGGGATCTTAATGTAATATTAAATTATTAATGCACGTCACGAAGTATAACAATTGAAGTCGGGGAATATTTTAAAATACATCGCCTATTTATTGTGTCTTGTAAACTCGCGCGCATGAGATAAAACAAGACGGCTCTGAAATGTCCTAATAACGCCGAAGTCTGCTTATGACGTTTAAAAAATTGTTATTACAATTTTTAATCACTTCAATTTTTACGTTGTTCGTAATTTCTTTAATAAAAAAACAAGAGTGTAGTTGATTGGATTTAAAAGAAAATGCAATCAATAATAAGAAAAATCATGTGAGATCGAATCCGAGCGGAAGCCGGGATCCCATGCAAGTTAGCCGACTTGCATCTCTAAATCAAATCGTAAAAACAGTATTAAAGTAAAACTAAACTAATAAAATTACAAAAAATAAATTGAGACTCAAACAAAACGGACGACATTCTTCGATCGAGGGAGGACAGGGAATCTTCCTCCCTTAAGAAAATAATTAATCTATTCAGAGCTGCTTCGACTTCAGAGTCGGATGTATTCACGTACGTTCAGCAAGTATTTGCACTTTAATCAGGTGCTTGAGGATTTACGACTGCAGTTCGCGCAGAAAGCCGCGTGGGTGTGTGTGCAAGTGCTTACCCGTATTTGCTCTTTGTACAGACGCCTCCCGGTCGATTTATATTCTCCCCTTTGCAGGAGTTTGCCTTAGATTCTGTTGGCAGAATTGCTTAAGACATGTTGTTCAGTAAATTATTTTTGTTTAAAGTTTCAATAAAATAATTACAAAGTTAAGAAGCTTGTAAATGCTAATGATAATATAAAAATATACAGGCTGCTTCATTTAGAAAATTAAGTTTACCAAATATCTATGTGGGTATTTTGCAATACTCTTAATTCTTGTATAACTTGAAGTTATGTTTTCGTTTCTTGAGTTTCCCCTTTTCACAATAACATTGCAAATCTCTCTCGCCCTGTCAAAAACATCTGCGCTTGATTTGCAGTCAATATCTTGAACCATCCGGATTATAACGCGGTGACACGCATTCTCATCACCGGAGCGTGATGATATGCCCTTGTCACAGCTCATATCCGGGAACAGACGGATGTACAGAGTGACAGACATAAACACTCGATTAGAAATCGCATTACAAACCCCCATCCCACTCCCCTCAAAAACGGATTACCATCGCAGATTGAAACTCGGAATTACCAAACTCTATCAATTACGTTAATAGCTCAGAAATCGAGGAAGAGCAAGACGTTCGTTCATCCAACGAAATCCGCGTAAAAATTTACTTCGGACGCCTTTAATGAACCGAAAAATCCGTTTTCGCTTGGCACTCTGCCCAGCTGGTTCTGTTGGCATCACATTTTACAACAATGAGCCCTTTATTTTCAATCGCCGGAATCTCCTGCTTAATTAGCAAAAAATCGATTAAATATTCGTCAAAAAGTGCTCACCCCCCCGCCAGTTAGACGAATGAAAGTGGCTAGGGGGTTCACGTTGAATATTACATGAAACGGATAAACGAAGTCAAATTACCCTCACCGGCTGTGTGCGTTTATTTCGTATCTTCCTCTTTTGGGCTTGGGCTTTTTTGATTAATATTGCTGGAGGGTTTTACACAGTCGAAATTTGTTTTCGGCGTCGCGTCGCCTGTAATTCTTACATGTTCGACTTCTTTTTTGGTTCGTTAGTCATCCCTTAATTAGAAGATGGCGATAATTGCAGGGCTTGCTAGAACGCAAGGATTTTTGTAATTTTTTTTGTCTTTTAATCGGCAAGAAAACTGCATTCTTGGATACGAATAGAAGTTGAAAATTAAGAAATAACAAAAATATATAAGAAATATTTCTGGGCGTTAGATGATCTGGGCGTCAAATGAAGAATAATCTAAAAGCAAGATAAAGAAAAAATCTCAAAAACAGAGCAGACAATTGTTAATATATGATAACTAAAATAACAATAATTTGTTTCTCGAAAATCTTCATAAAACCGAATTGTACAAACATATTCCTTTGAGAGTGTAGAGGGAGTAAAGTTCGTTTGACCAATTTCAAATTAGTTCTACGTGATTCTAACCTAATACAGGGTGACTGACAATTAAAGAGGGTCAGGTTCAAATGAGATAAGTCCCAAAACTTAATGTATGAGATATCTGATTAAAACAACCTCAACATGCAACGGAACTTACACCTTAGAGCCCTTTTTGGAATTTTTTTCGGACTATATCTGAACACCTGTGGCACTTAGCATCTTTACGTGTTATGGTTGATGTCACTTAGATTCTATTAACAACAAAATCCAGCAAAAAATAGCATCTCATAATTAAAATAAGCAAATGTCAGTTTATAAAACATAGCCAAAATAGTAAAATCAATAATTAAATTCTCACCCAACCGTAGTACCAGATATAGAGACGAACGGACTTTTCTCGGAAACTAAAGCCCCTTATACACCTGCGAACAAATTGCGCAACAGAGGCTGTCGTGCAAACATTTGTATAGTGTATGGTGTTGTTTGACATGCAGAAATTCAAAGTTGTTTGAAATTAATTGCACAACGAGTAGCATTGTGCAACTATTGCGTCGTGTATGGGCTTTGTATGTAGCTAAAAAGAGATATTTTCTTTAACCACTCTTTCATCCAGAGTCTGCCTCCTTTTTCTTTTTTAACACTAACATCCGACGCAACAGCAATTATTATAGCTAAACAGGCTGCGTCGTTAGACGGCATGTTTCCGTAGGTACACGACAAAATCAACTACAGTTTACATAATATTGCGTATAGTGTATGGGTGACCTTGTTTGCACAACAACTTGTGCAACGATAGTTTTGCGCAATTTGTTCGCAGGTGTATGGGAGGTTTAACACACACTATGACATTCTGTAAATGCCTTCGGGCTCTGAAGATGTACATTGTGCTTTTCCACGGCCCCGTTTTATTTGGTTTTTCTAAGGTCAATTCCGATTATGTAGCATTCAATTAATGCTATCAATGTCATTGCAGTTCTTCGAAATTTGCAAATGTCAATCGTGTCTCATCTCGGCCAAGGCTTTTGATAAAGCGAGCCGCTGTTACGCTTACTTACATAACCTTTAGGTGGGCGGTCGAGTTGCATTATCGAGTTTAATTTATGATAATTTATGAATTTAACTTCCGTACTACGCTTGATAATTATAAGATGCTTGGATTTTTCTTACAAATAAATAAAAGTGTGAGAGGATGAACGTTATAGATTACGGGCAATGCATGCTGCGGCATTGCATACAAAATACAACCTACGTTTTGTAAACGCAGCAGTAAATTACAGTATAAAGTTTTAGGATTAGTATTTTATTGACTACACACAATGTGACCTTGACACACATCTGAATTTCGTTTTATTACATGTTTAACAGCTGAGAACGAAAGCCTGGGTTATGCTTCTTTTACAAGATATAATGAAATGGTGTTTAAATTACTGAGGATGTTTGAAAATCTCAGAAGCTCAAACAGGATTCGTAGAAATTGATGTCGGCAAAATTACTAATAGGGAATTATCGCGACGATCCTATTTCCAAACAATCGCATCGAATTTCTCCAAAAATGTACAACGCTTTATTATACCTGCAACTCACCCTTGACAATTTTTTTATTTATTAACGGGTGAACCTAGTTCGTCATTTATGCAAACTTACAGTTTATTGTAAAAGCTTTCACATGAAACAATAAAACTTTATTAGACACAGGAACACGTCGACTTATCAGTCACCCTCTATACGAAAGAATTTTATGTCGTCGCATGTTACACGTACCTCCTGTTTATTTTTCCACTTTTTTACGTTTTAATGGAAAATTTCGCGTGATTTTCCCCGTGCATTTTCGCGAACAACGTTTGTCGTGCAGAATTAGCTTGTAAACCACGCGCTGTAAAAATTTACAGTTTACACAACACGTGCTGGGACCGTACAGAGTTTATTGCAGTATAGCAATTTTACGTGTTCCACTACACATACATACGTAAGTGCTGCAACATCAACAAAATACCAGGACCGTACTAGTTGAGTCTTTCCGCATTATTCAAATTGTTTTTGTAAGTTTTTTTAATTTGAAAATAGTAATTTGTAATAGATACTCTTTTATTATTAAAAAAATACTAAAGAAATTTATTATATCAAAGCATATACAGAGCCTTCATATAAAACTGAGAGCCACATGACTGACATAAATAGGCAACCAAACATACCCGTGTGTAATACTACTGCTCAGACAAAATTTTCAACATCACAATAGACCTTTCGTTTGTTGTGCACTTTTCTACACTTTTAGCACCAACCGCTCCTAAGAGAGTGAGATATATAATATAAAATAATGTAAGTAGGAGTGAGAAAAGTAGAGTAAAGGAGTTAGAAGTGTAGATGATGCAGAACAAAATAAATCAAGAGTATGCAAATAACACAACATGAACATCAACTGATTAATTCCTCACTTATCGAATTTTTTTCGCTACAGAAAAATTAGGATAAACTTAGGAACACACAATTGAATGCCCCTGTGAAATGGACAAACAGTAAACTGAAATTTAGTAACATTTACAGTGGACTAGCCACGGTAACAATGCATAAAAATATAAAATCACTAAATGGTTTCACGCCAAAAGGTCACGTGGCTCTTGGTTTTATTTGAAGGCTCTGTATTTACTTCACATACCTACTACAAAAATTTATTTATATTTTTTTATGATTTATTAAAATTCTTGCCCTTCATTTTGATTGGTCCCCAAGGTTATTGCTTAGGTATACCAGCTTTGGCCTTACTTTATTGATTTTTGTTTCACTGTTTACGTATAACATTCTGTAATGTTACTACATTTTTCAATCCTCTATTAAGTCATAAATAAACACAATATTATATTAATTGAATTGTTTGAATCGTCGCGTCGATTAAAACAAACAACGATTAAGCAAATTGAATATTACACAATTATAATAACATTAGTTTATTAGATTTTATTTTCATCACTCAATGATTCTGTCCTTAGGGTCTGGAAATGTAAAGTGATACGGCCGTGGAATACCTATACATACACCCATTTGAAATCGTAAAGTTCTTGAAGAATTTCAAATAGGCAACCCATCAATCAAAGCAGAAACAAGTTCGCGATTTTACATTTTAGAAGTAGAATGTGTTGCCTATATTTGAGGCGTATGATTTAAAATGCGCGCACAGTGTATGATTATACTGAGCGTTTCAGAGCATTTGTGACAGCCTTTTATCTCAAAAATACGAAGTGGTAGGAAGTTGCGCAAAAAGAATTTATAATAAAACTATAAAATTTTGTGCAAATCGGCTTTGATTACAGCGGATTTCTAGAGCATGCTCTGTACAACTGTTTCAGGCCTAATTAGGCCTTCATCAGCAGAACCGTAGCTGCAATGTCAGGTCAAAAAGCGATCGAAAGATGTCGCTACTTTAATTGCTCAATAAAACTATACTATAAAAAATTTGATGGCAACTATCTTTCGATGTCAACTGGAAGCAGGTGGTGCAACAGAGACCAACTTTGATATTTCAAATGTCGAGTTGGGTATCATTGAATAGGATTTTTAAAAGAAACAATTTTTTAATATCCATCTAAATAGTTTTCGCTAAACAAATTAAAATGTGTTAAAATACGACATCTGTTATCATAACCCTTCAACGCAGTGTCTTAGTCGATCAGCGTTGCCAACTTAGGGATTTCCCCCCTAAATTTAGGGGCAAATTTGTATGAAAAGTGCTTTTTTAGAGGAGAAATCCTTTTAGGGTTATTTTTAAACGAAATTAAAAATTAATATAATTCTGTGTATGATACAATTTTTTTTGTAAAAATAATATTTAATTGTTAATTTAAAATAATTTTGAAACGCACAGTTGGTTGTCTGTTTTGCCGGTCTTATTTCAGTATTTGACAGCTGACGAGCTCTCTGTTGACAGTTGACATCAGTGTCATGACGGTTGACTGCTATTTCAAAAGGTTTGTTTCCATTACATGACATAACGGGTCTTTAACAAGAAAGTACCTCGAGTCAGCCTTGTAAACAAAAGTACGTATCGCAGATTGAACTGTACAAGTGTGACTATCGCCAGAACTGTCAAAATTTTAAATTTAGGTTATGCGAGGAAACTGAAGTCAGACAATTTATTTTAATCTTTCTTTTCTTTTAAGAACGAAAATGTTACTTTCAGAAAATCTTTTTGCGTTGGCCGCTTCCACCGACGAATTTGTGTTGTCCAAGAACTGAAATTAGATCTTGTCCACATACGAATATTTTGAGGTTAACCAAATGTTTATATTTTATGACATGTCAATTAAACGCGCCGCAGCACGTTATTTCTGACCTGTAAATTGTGTCGCGAATAGCAAATAGCAACGAATACTGCTGCCCCATGAGCTATCACACACGAGATGGCGGCCGGAGCGGACAATAGCGTGTCTTCGCAAATTTGCAAAATTGTTTGTTGCAAGTCAGCAGGATTGCAATGGGGCCCCTGAGCATACGACATACGACATTTAAGAAATGACTATGCAAGCTGCGACATACGACTTTTTTCCAAGGCTAACTCGAGGTGTTTTTCTATTATAGAGCCAATACTAAAAAATGTATTTACCAAATTATACCTTTTTATGAACTAACTAAAACTAAAGCAATTGTATATTCATTTTTGCAGAATTTTTTGTTTGTTTTATAATGACAAAGTTTTTTGTATAAATTTATTTCTCTTTTCATCTTTACAATCATTCCTGACTTTTGAGTTTAAATTTTAAAGTATTTTCTTTTTTTGAAATTAGAGGTATTTTGATCAATTTAAGGGGTTTCCAACTAACGTCTAGGGCTTCGGAAAGAGTGTATTGAAGAGTCGGCTACACTGTAGCTGATTTACAAAACTTATAAGTTCAATAAGGATCAGAAATTGACAGGTTTGTCACTGAACGATCTTGTTTTCTGTACGTTCCCATAACAAGCCTATGGAGGAAAAATTTGAGGATCGAGGACACTATGGCTGGGTTTCTCAGTCCTAGTTTAACTTTAAACTCCTCTTTATTTCCATAGGAACAATTGTCTTTATAATTGTTACTACGGGAATAAATAGGAGTTTAAAGTTAAACTAGGATTGAGAAACCCAGCCTAAGACTATTCCAAAATTCCTTAGCGCTTTGCTGCAGAGTGAGTGACAGATATGTCAAACTCATACGAATTAGAAGTGTCAAATTGCTTCCGTTGATTAAATAATTAAGAAAAATTAAACTGTTCTTTGCTTTTTCATTTTTCAATGTTTCCCATGGCCTCTTAAATAAATGACGACTTTCTAACTCTAGAACTCGTTATTCATTTAGCAGGCCATGGTATTTTCAAAGTGTTCATAGTGTGTCCTGTTTTTAATTAAATTTGTTTGTTACTATTTGTTAAATCTTGTAAACAAACGAGCTACTGACAGCATGAGAAGCCGAATACAAAAAGGTGTGTGATTACAAAATACGTAGCACAAGTGCTGCCATCTATCTTCGTGCGGTAGCAGGCATTTTGAACATTTTTCGTGATTTGAAAATACCAAACCTGTCAATCTCTAATCATTCTTCTTCCTCGTTATAATTTCGTATAAAGCGACTGCTTAATTTGTTGTATTCTTAGCATATTTTAATTTTTTCTCAAAAACTATTTGAAACATAAAAATTTGAATCTCATTCAGTGATACATACCAACGATACTTATTCAGCTCAGCATTTGTTTCTACTTGAAATTTCAAAATTGCAGTCACTTCCGGTTGACCTTGACAGATCGCCATCAAATTCTTTACATATCCTTTTATTGTTATTAATTTTTCCTGCAACCTCCTATTATTATAAATAGGGCTGACCGAGTGGCTGACACAGGTGGTCTGAAACACCCGGTATATCTAAAATTATACAATTCCCGGAATAAGACAAATAATAAAAATATCTAGTCATGAAAATTGTAATTTCAAAATCAATAGACAAATAAAATTAGCATTTTTACACGCCTCACTTGCTTCGCAACGAACATATCGGCCATAAAGTGAGCCAGGCCCCTTTTATCGCATAAACTTTATTTTCCTTCGCATGAACGTGTTATCAAGCCGTTAACGATTTTCGCAGGTTATTACGCCGACCATTTGTCCATCGCCCAGGAGGTGAGGGGCAATCATACGGTGCGCGTGAAGAACGAGTCCAGAGGCTTCCATCTGAACAACCTGTCATACGCAGGCCCGATCGTGATGGGAGTAGGAGGTAAATTCACCAGACCGGAAGCGATGTCAAATTAATGTAAATCGCAATGCATAAATTTACAATGTTAAAAAAAAAAAAGAAAAAAAGCAAAAAGGATTTTCTGCCCCCAGAGAGATTTGAACTCTCGACCCCTGGTTTACAAGACCAGTGCTCTAACCCCTGAGCTATGGAGGCTAGATATTTACTGATTGCCAGCCGCGTTATTTCAACTGTGGAAATACTAATTTATTAAACAATTTATTTAATTTTGCATTTAATTAAATAATAAGAAATTAATTTAACGACACGTTGCTGCATTCCAAACTGCGAAGGTGTGATTTGTTGGGTAGATTTTACGACTTAAAACCGGAGGAGTATTGATCGTTTGTGCTGTATACAGGTCGAACCAGTTTTTACGTGGGAAGTAATACCGAGGGATAATCAACACGATTTCCCCCTTTAAGTGACTCGAGGAGGTCGCTTTTTTTAACTTTAAATGCAAAAGAGAAAAAATCTAATTAAGTAAATAAATAATAAGTACAAAAGAAGAGGCAAGTTATTGAAACGAAATCGAGACTCGGAATTAAATTATTTATTTATTTATCCATTCCAAACAAATTTGTACTAAGTAGTTATTCTATTGTTTTTTTTTGTTGTTGAAAAAAGAAAACTGAAGAGTTCAATTCAATGTAAAGATGCCCTTATTGTCTTTGTTAGCTTCATACAATAAAAAGTAACAGAATAGTGTTTTATGTACTGTGTAAGTTAAAATCTTGTATAACAGTTAAAAAATTAATGTTGCTTACGTCTTTATTTAATCTAAGACATGACTTGGGTATCTTTGAATTGTGTTTCTATTGCTCTCACGGTATTTAAAGTACAGCGATCGAATAAAAAATTAGTCAAAGTTGGCCATGAACCTAAATCCGCACGTTTCATCCTAAACTTGTTTTACATTACACTAATTTCTATTACGAGAAAATACTGACGTGTTATTACTGTTACTTTTAAAATAGTGTTCTTTTTAAATCTGGCGTTTCAGTTGGCCATGAAAGTTTAATCTTGAACTATCGTCAAAATGACAACTGTTAACTGTAAACATTGCATCGGGAAATTGTTAACGGAATTCTTCAAATCATCAATTCGGTAGCCGTTATGAAAATATGATTCCACCGTAAAAATGTTCTGTGTTTGTGAGAAAACCATTTTATTCGAAACTCAAATAAATTAGCAGATAGCAGACGTTTCAAAAACTGTGGTGCGTTTACTGCAAATGCGATACAGTGTAGTCTCTATAGGCGCCATGCACATCTCTGCGTTCAGCGCCGCCTGGCGTGGTGATTTGTGAATTAGTGATATGAAAATATTTCTTGAGACTCATTGCATGGGAATAATATCACTCTTATGACAATTTACGATTGAAATACATAATACTTGAGCTTCCTAGTATTGAAATAACGAGCGTCTAAATAAAAACCTGGTCAAGTGGGTTGTGCTCGAGAATTTCTCCATTGCATTTACATAGCAGAATTACTAAATGTAGCCTACTTGACCAGGTTTTTATTTAGACACGAGTTACATTACAATATTCAAGTTCAAATGTACACTAGTAATTTGAAACAACTCGTATTTTCATACCACTAATGCAGGATATGGTCATTGGTGGCGCTGGCTTCGCATGTGCATGGTCTCTATAACGTGAACGTCTCGTAACATATTAACACCCCTAAACGTGAACACCACGTGTTCGAAAATACAGGGAGTAAGTATAAGAGTGAATAAAGTGAAAAGCAAAATATACAAAGTGATTTATATGAGAGAGAAAGAATATTACCCAAGAGTAACCAGGAGAGTTTTCGAACACGCCCCTGGTTTGGGTACTCACTGTGTTCTACAAAGGTGAACGACATTGGTGTTTAATATTCCAAAACGTGAACATTGGTCTCTCTAAGACACCTTATCAAGTTTTAACAAGACAGTAAATCAGTTCTCAGTGTCTACTTAAACTTATAGTTTTATAAGTTATTCCTATAATATGTATTATGACGTCTAATAAGAAGCCGAATTATTTAACTTTAAAGAAAAGAAAGCTCAGCTTTTATCAGATGCAAATAAAGGATTCTGGATAACTGTTAAATAGAAAATAAAACAAATATACTTAAAATGCAATTTTTTCACATTTTGAATTAAGTTTATACACTGTGGAACAAAAGTATGGAAACGAAATTTGAAACAGTTAATTTAGGTGATAGCACGGATGTCAAGATGGTGTCGGCGGTGTTTTCAAATTTTTCGCCAGTGCTGCCAACTTTGTAATTGTAAATGAGACACCTAATATCTTTTTATTTGTTTTAAGTTGCTTAAATAATTATTAACACAATAAAATGTACCACGTGTAACATGTCCTATACCTAATGTTCACTGTTTTCGAAATATTTCAACATTTGTAAGTTCGTAACATTAAAACGCGCACGTTTTTTAAAAAAGCAAAGTTGGCGATTGCTAAGAATTATGTAAACGTCAATTTTAAGTTAGTTTGAAAGTCCTGACTTATAACAATTTTTTAGAGGTTTCCATACTTTTGTTCCACAGTGTAGATTAATTATTGGGCTCTACGCTCTTTAAATCAACGTACCTTCGACCAATAAACGCGGAATTTTCAAATTTATAATTTTTCATTTAGAGTTATGGGAGCAGTTCTACAAATTCATTAGACTTTTATCTCTTCTGAAAAATTTAACGTTTTAGTTCTGTCACTATTCCACCGGAACAGCAATATGTAGTTTTATAAAAATATGGAGCGATTCTGCTCATATCTGTAGCAATCGTAAGATCTGTAAGCCTATAAGTCAATCATTAAAAGGCGGAATTTTGAAGTTCTCAGTATGATACGATTTTTTGTACGTCTATAAAATAGTACCACAAAGACTTACGAGTAACCTTAGGGACTTAGGAGAAGTCATACCTCCCACAGAACTTCAAAACTCCATATTTTAATAATTGAGTTACAGATCTTAAGGTGGCTACAGACTTTGCGTGAATTCGCGATTCGTAATTCGTGGACAATTCGTGAATAGTGTATAGGGACTTATTCGTTTAAAATCGATTCGTAAACAACGTCGTTCGCGTGTTCGCAGTGATTCGCTCTTGGAGGCGGCAAGTTGACGAACATCAAAGGCTGCGCATTTCCGTGAACCACAGATGCAACGAAATTCGCGCTTGATGTATGCTAGTTCGCTTATTCTGTTTAAATGCGTTCATGATTCTTCATTTTATTCTAGCGTCCCGCGTCTAATGAAGTACTTTTGTTATTTTAACAATGGCTCAAGAATATTCAGAGTCCCAACAAGAATACGAGTGGTCTAATGACCGCGTCCTTGACCTAATATATGACATTGAACAATTACGTCATTTGTAGGATTCAAGGGATGAAGTTAAGAAAAATGACGCCTTCAAAGGTTTGGCCAAGAATTACAACGAACTTGACAAATCACGAATCGCGCATAACGAATCGCGAATTCACGCATAGTGTGTAGCCACTTGATTTAGGAATTACTACGAATTACAACGAACTTGACAAATCACGAATCGCGAATTCACGCATAGTCTGTAGCCACCTTTACGGTTACTACAGATACGAGCAGAATCGATACATTCGTTTAATTTAAACGTTCTGTAATGAACGAGTTTTTGTTTATATTTTTTTATTAAAGATTGTTTCATGGATATTTGAGGCTTTTTCAATACAAAATCTAAACACATATAATAAAAATATGCACATGTATTTTAGTTATTAGTAATCCAAAACGTGAACTTTTCGAAAATGTAAACACCACTATCCTTAATTAGTTCACGTTTTTGCGACTACACTGTACTTTTATTTATTCATTTTTTCTTCTATTTAGTATTTAGTTCATCATTTCATCCAACAGTAGTCAGTATCTTGCTTTTTGTATCAAAAATATTAAGAACAAAAACCAGCTTTAATTAAAAATATTAAGCTTATTATTTGTTATTCCTTTAATTTATTGCAACACATAATTTATTTCAGCTTTTACTGCTTTTACTTAAGAAGGTTTATATTAAGGCTGGGACTTTTCTCAGATTTGGTATTCGAATATTCAATTGAAATTTTATTCGAATATTCGAATAATTCGAATAATTCGAATAAATCGAATAAATTCGAATAATTCGAATAATTCGAATTAATTTGAATAAATCGAATAATTCGAATAAATCGAATAATTCGAATAAATCGAATTAATTCGAATAAATCGAATTAATTCGAATAATTGAAATAAATCGAATAAAAATTCGAATATTTAAATAAGTATTCGAATAATGAAATGGAAATTGCCCTGTACGGGTAAAATTTACATTGTATTTTGTCACTTTCATTTTAAACTTAATTTAAAGTATGTCCAAACATCACTTCAGACTTCGTAAAAAAAGGGTCTACATTCTTGTGTCAAATATTGCAGGGATACCTTCTTCTGAGTGGCGCAATACGATTCTATTAACTTTGTTTGTCGATAATGAAGACAACTAGAAAAGTAGTTACAAAACATATTCGAAAAATCGGATTAAGTTAATATTCGAATGTTTGAATTTTTCAATTCACTGAATAATTAAAAAATTCCAATGATTTGAATTATTCGAATAATTTAAAAAATTCGAATCATTTGAATTATTCGAATAATTTGAAAATTCGAATTATTTAAAAATTCCAATTAATTGAATTATTCGAATAATTTGAAAATTCGAATTATTTGAATTATTCGAATAATTTGAATATTCGAATTATTTGAATTATTGGAATTATTTGAATTATTCGAATAATTTGAATATTCGAATTATTAAATTTGAACGTATTCGAATACAGAGTGCACATGTATTCGAATATTCGAATTATTCGAATATGATTCCCAGCCTTAGTTTATATCCAGGGTTGCCAACAGGCGTTCTGAACATTCAACTTAAATGATCACCGAAACTATCAAACTCCGTTTTCTCTTTACTGAATACATCAAATACTTAAATATTCTTCTTAATCGAATTAAAATTGGCCTCAGCATAAAATCACAGAAGAAAATGAAAGTGGTCGACGATTTGAATATAAGAAAACATTTTTACTTTTGCGTTAAAAAATAAATTAAAAGAGATAAGAAAGGACTTTTTAATTTCAATCGAATTTTGCCTATTTTGTTCACAAATAAAAATTTCAAAACACAATCAAGTGTGAAATAAATTTACAAGTGTTTATAAGAATAATCGCGTTATCTTCGTGATAGTGATGGTGATTTATTTTTGTAAAATACATAAGTATAGTACAATCGTCAATTTTAAAAGTACATACATATACAGGGTGTCAGGGACTCGACTGCGATAATTCCACTCGGTGATAACTTGGATCAAAACAATGAGAAAATGTTATAAATTCGGTGTCCTAATTCTAACCGTTTTCGAGTTATGAAGAAAAACATTTTCTGGATACTTGACAGCAACGCAAGTTTTACGTAAAGCCATTGACGTTGTCTGGCATACGTAGGCAGTAATAATATCTTGTCGATGTTACATGATCGGGGCAACAGGTCAATGTTTCAACAACAACGCAACAAAAATTTAATATTTTAAATAATTATCATAAAATGACAAATCGATGTAATTTGTTGAAGTAAACAATTGTTTCAGCAAGGCTTTAACTTTATCTTCTTTTATAATTTTAATTTCCAAGATTAAATTGAACGCAGCAACATATTTTATTTTACAATAACTGCATCCCCGAAATTATTATTTTTTTACTACTTTAACAGCAAAGGAAGCACTGATGACGTTGTCATTGATTGAGTTTTATGAAATGTACTCGTACATGTAAGCTTTAACGAGATTGAAATGGAGTATGAGTTTCCTAAAAACGCACATAACTAAACATTAAACAAATTAAACTGTTTGTACGCACACAATAATTATGTGCAGAGGTGAAGTGTCTTTCACTAACGATCCATCACTTAAACTAAACATCTTAGCAAATTTGGCTTCAGGTTAAAAATTATTAAATAATCTTTCAAACAACTCACGTTTCGTTTTAATCTGATATTTAGTTTAAGTGATGGATACTTAATAACTTTTAACCTGAAGCCAAATTTGCTAAGATTTCCTTCGTATTCTGAAGTGGATAGAAAAAAATAATAATAAAATAAAAACAAGTATACTTCGACAGCTCTCAACCAAATCGATTGTTACGAAATGTTTACAAATGAACACAAAACACGTTTCTTATGACAGGTGATATTGACTTTGACCTTGACCACAGTATATTCATAATATTCATTGATAAGTATACTGTGCCTTGACCTTGACAACCTGCAAGCGCGGCAATTTACAGTAATAAAAGCACCAAAAGATGTCGGGCTTTTGTGTCAGACGTTTATTTTTTCATTTACATATTTGAAATTCTAATTCCATAGAAAATTAATTTTCGCGAAACTGACGTAAAAAGTTAATAAATAACATTGTAAATCGTTAATTCCCAATGCAAACATTATGTACTTTAGATGACGCAGTTTCATTTTTTAGACGCATTTTAATGTGACTTTTTGAAATTCTCTCGAAAACGGTTACATTTAGAACACCATATCATAGAACACTTTTTAATTGTTTTGACCCATGCTACCATCCTGTGAAGTTATTGCACTTGAGTCCCTGACACTCTGTATACATATGATGTCACAAATATGGGTATATAAAACAAAACAAGAAATATCACAACCGAATATAAATAACATGGATAGAAAAAATGTGTATAAATAAAAATATAAAAATATGCCCTGTAAATAAACTAAAAACTATAAAGTTAAAATCAAAGTGTAAGTAATAGGATTAATCTATCTAAATCGTTATTCATCTTTTCTTCGTCTCTTCTAGATTTTTAAAAAACGAATGTGGTAGGTGGTAGGTTAATATTTCCAGATGCTTGCTATACGATGGGATTTATCGTTTTATAGGTCTGTTCGACAACTCTGCACTTTTCTACACTTTTTGCACCAACCGCTACTGAGAGAGTGCAATGTATATGACATAACATGAGTAGGAGTGAGAAAAATAGAGTAAAGGTGCTAAAAGTGTAGAAAGTGCAGAGCTATCGAACAGACCTTATGATGAGTAAAATCTTTACTCGCGGCCACGGCTTTTAATGGTGCTAGCTAAATATTTTTCATAAATCTTCATAAAACTTCGAGGCGCGGGGACCCTCAGACCGCGAGGCCCACGTCGCCTACGCCTTACGCCGCCTCTGTGCAAAAATGTAAACAAATTGTTTTAAATTTGCACGTATTGTTTGGTAAACAAGAACTCGTATTTTATGCTTTATTTTATGACAGATATCATTACGAAATGACAGAATTAGCTGAAATAATTATTTATTTTATAGGAATTATAAGGACCCTGAGTGGTTTGGTTAAAATTATTTTCGAATAAAATTACTACAGTTTATTTTTTTACTATATGCCGGTCCATGGATCGATAAGTCAAAGAACCTTTATGTAGCTATCTTCTTCTAACTTTCGCGAAACAGCCTTGCGGCTTTTGTTATGTCACGTTATTTCGTCGTATATTTTCTTAACTCAGATATATACGAATTATACGGCATATAGAAAAAAAATGTTCTGTACATTTTTAAATTCTTTTTTCCGTTATAATGTATGTATACATATACATATTTGTTTTGTAATTTATTTTCCAATTGTGAGCATATAAGCAAAAGGAACTAAGTAAAAAATTTGAAAAAATGAGATTTTGTTCTTTTATGATTACAACTCTAGCGCTTCATTGTGCGTACTGTACCGGGTGTCCCAAAACCCTCGTTTGAGACTGAAACAGTATATGTATAGAGAGGCGCAAAAGAAACAACTTTTTTCAATACTTTTTTTCCAAAAGTCAATAATAAAGGAATTATAAGCTCTGAAAGAGGGCTGGAAAATATTGTTCTTTTGGCAATATCTTCTGGATCCTTAGAGTTATGAAACTAACATTTTAAATTCAGGTATAAGGCACCTAACTACGCATTTACAACGTATTTGTTAGATCCTCCCTCCTTTTTAAAGGGTAGTTGTAGGGGGTGACTTTTTGGTATTTTATTGACTTTTGAAAAAAAAAGTATTGAAAAAAGTTGTTTCTTTTGCGCCTCTCTATATACTGTTTCAGTCTCAAACGAGGGTTTTGGGACAGTCTGTATATTAAATTTTTCTTTAAAATTAGGTCATTTAAAATGAAAATATAGTTTGTTATAATTATAACATGTATTTGAACTTTAAATGTAATTTTTTGACTTAGTACTTTTTGCTTGTAAGCTCACGATACGCTATTATAAATTTCTTTTCTTATAGCTTTGCTAAACCTACAGTAATCATATGTCTTCCTTTTTGTCTTTTTAAATGTGTGAATTATTAAATGTAATGTTATCAATTCTTCTTCATCTATGATAACATTAATTTTTTTTTAATTCATTTTACTAAACTGTAACTCTTCGAAGTTGGAAAATTTCGTGGATCAAACCTAACAAGTCTCCGCATTTAGGAGACATATGGCTTTGCCTTGTTAATTGAATAATTTAATTCACTCCTAGATAAAACACTAAAATTTCTATTCCCTTTCATTTCATCTGCGTTATCTGTGAAATTCCCTTATTAATGGCCTTCAAGTTTGCTGGCGGCCGTCAAATTAGTGGATGGAAGAGATGGCTTTTATTTAACAATGTTTTTATTTCGAAGCCTCCTAACATAAATTTAAGGTACGCAAGAGTACCTTCCGACCGTATACATAAATAAACGAGCCAGTTGAAAGACAAAATCGTGATTTAAGCTTCCTCCAGGATCTCTCTGTAATATAGGTGGCACGATGCACAGTGCTTTTAAAGGGACTGTAAAGTGAAATATGTTTATACGACGCAATAGTTTATTTCTAAATAAATTTAATGTCCAGGTGACTTAGGTCCGACTTCCGAAAGTTAACTTGTGGAGGAGCAATTTGAAATTTTTCAAATCTAATTTCACAAAATTATACAATGTTTTTATAGGTTTTATTGTGGTTGCTGCTTGTGTAATGACTTTCGAGGCAAGAGATTCAGCTGCAAAAGTGGTTCCCGCCCGTTTCAAAATGAGCACGACGGCTCCGGCAACCGTCACCCCAAGACCTCACGGATCTTACAGTGGTCACTCAGCCCACAACTCACTCCGGCACTCCGGCTCCCAAACCGGAGTTACCCAGCACCAATACACGCACTGTCCGAGGGTCCCCCCCGACAGAAGAATGCTAACCCAGTCTTTCATGCAATTTTCCAGAGGCCTTGCAATAGACACACAAAATCGACCTAATACACTCAAAGTTTCACAGGTAGTGTTGGAAACTGTGCAAACTAGAAGTACACGTCGTATGCTTTTAGGGTTCAATAAGTAAAAGTCCCTCCGCTCCGGATTTTTATCTCCTCGAACGCACCGGCGCCAATGAGAAAACGTCTCCGACGACCTCTGTTCATCGGAACGTGCAAGAAAAGCCGTCTCCGAAAGGTACTAGGAGAACGTTTGCAGCATGCGCTTTGCTCAACCCGGGCTTACTACATAGGCATGCTCTATCTGTAGACGAAACTGCCGCTACTTTTAGGTACATATTTCTTGAACATACCTACTCATTTAAACCCCTCAACAAAAAAAGAAATGTGGGTCAAATTCACTTTATAAAAATATGTTGTACAAGAATCTGGTTTAAATTTGATTGAATTGTTCAAATATCGCTTTGTTAGTGGATAGTAGCAGTATTCTGATTGCCATGTTCTGGAAAAGAAAAAAGAAATCGAATCAATTAGTTTTTTTCTCTTTAGCAGGATACGGTAACACAGTACCTACTTATCTATCAGCTTCCACAATAGATTCTTTTTTGAATTTCGCTTTCCGTTTTCTTTGGTTCGCCTTGATAATGCTTTAATTGATTCGCGAATTTCGCTTGCAGATTAAGTCACGAATCGCTGCAGGGTAGCGGCAGTCAAGGTTCGATGGCGTTGGATTTACATTTAGAGTGTCCCGTGACGCTCAGGATACGTGACCGACGGCGAAATCCTTTAAGAAGACAAAGACGAGTGGATGAGGACGACAAGCAAGGACAAGAGGATGGTTCGAGAAGGAGTTCGCACTCGTGCTCGCCGAGGCTGCACTATCACCACAAGGAACTGAATGCCTCACACATAACAGGTGAGAACAATATCACAATTCTAAAGTTCCACTTTTCCAATCAATTTATCTATAAACAAATTTAAATCCAAGTCGCCAAAACTTTTTGAAATAAGATGACGTCGCCTTTACCTACTTTTCAAAGTGGCCAAAAGATGTATATTTTTAAAATGCATGATTCATTCAAATGGCAGATTCATTTGTTTTTCAGTATAAATATCGGTGTAAAGCACGTCCGACGACCTTCTTAAAAAACCAGGGTTGCTAGATAGTAGGTAGTGACGCCAGCTTGTTTATAAAATGTCGCCGAAAGGTATCAGTTCTATTTTAATGATAATGTAGTTTAAATGTAAAATAAATAGTACAGTAGCGGACAATTAAATCCGGGCACGTCATTTCTACAATGTAAACCTTACTTTAATATTTTTGACGATAGTATATATGCAAAATGTCACTAATCATTCTGACATTTAATACAAATTTGATTGTTATTAGTACTTGTTTATTTCGTGTTTTGACAAAATGTCTCATTTAAGTTCCACTTAAAAAATAAGAGTACCGACGACGGAAAGAAGCCTGATTTATCAGCACCTGTGCAGTTCAATTTACAGTACATATGCACACTGCAGGCCATAAGTATGAGATCGAGGTGGTCGTACTTTATATTGCACATTTTGGACTGTCGATGTAAAACGAAACTGCTATCAAAGACGAGAAATTTTCTTGACGCTAAGTCTAAGTGTTCTGTAGAGTGTTGTAGGTTAATCTTAATAAAATTCCAAGTATACTCAATTTTGAACTTTTGAACAGCCATCAGCAGCTGCTGCCAAGTAAGGGCTGTCAAAGTAACAATATTTAATTAGGCAGTATTAGCGTTGACAGGTGACATTTAACAAAATACTTTTAATGCTTTAATCTGTCGTTGTCTGACGTTGGTAATGAAAAAATACGGTATTTCTACGTATTTTATGATCAAATACGGTATAATACACGTAAGTACTGTTGATTTTTTTTGCTATATTCCGATCGATCGATAAGTCAAAGAACTTTTATGTAGCTATCTCCTTCTGACTTTCGTGAAACAGTCTTGCGGCTTTTGTCAAGTCGCGTCATTTTATCGTATATTTTCTTAACTAAGAAAAATAACTAAAATACCGCATTTTTACAACACTAGTCAACGTTAACAGCTGATATCTATAAAACTATGAATTGGTGAAACATAAATTACGTTACGAAACCTTTAATGTGTCACAGTATAAATGTCTATCAACATCTTTAATGTACCAAAGTTTAAGTGTCAAAATAAAATCTTAATACATACGTCAAAATAAATCTATCTTGAATATGTCAAAGTGAATTAGAGGCATTCAGAAAAAATTACGTTTTTTATACACATTTTACAGTAAGCCGTACAGTTTTTATGTAAACTATAAATAACAATTTTAGCACGTCAGGTGATATTTATTAAGAGACGTAACGATTTTAATTATATCGACACAGAGGTAGTGGATTGTAAGTATTTCACTAGTTTGGTTAATTAATTAATTAATTCACGCAGTGCAAAAAATTTTAATAAATATTTTCATTTACGTATTTTTTTTGTATTGAAACTGTGGTTTCAAATTTTTGGTCAGTAGTGTACTTTTGTTACCATGGATTACTGATGTGGAATTTTATAGAACGCTTTATGTGAAGGCAATAACACAAACAACCCAAATTAGGCGCCAAATAGATTTTTAATCTAAAATGTAGCCCAAATGGCGAAATTTCGCCCAATCTTGCAACCCTGCTTAAAACGTAAAAATTTTCAATCAGTAATTTAAATTGTAACGAGTGTCTAATTTGAAGGCTTCCGCGGCCGTCGTCCTTGTTTGAATTAGCTTCCGGTTGGAACTGCGTCACGTTGACTTCTTCTACTGCCAACGTTTCGTTCTCCATTGCAGAAGAACTTCCTCAGGGCTGCTGTTGCCGGTGGTGTTGCTGCTGCTTCTCGTTAGTCGTTGAGACCTGAGTAGGTATGTCTATTGTCGTGGTATTTATGTAGACGGTGGGGATAGTGGGTCGGAACGGTGAGCGGGGATTGGTCTGTTGGGGCGTGACGGATCATTAATGAAATGTTTCCAGGTATTGTGGAAGTAAAAGTCATTATCGTTCAGGTTTTTGGGGTGTTTGAGGATTTCTATGGATTCACTCATTTCAATCAAATCCGTGAATCTATAGAAATCCTCAAACACCCCAATAACCTGAACCGTGATACTGGCTTTTATCTCCACAATACCTGGAAAGTTCTCCTTAACGATCCGTCACGTCCCAACAGCCCAATACCCGCTCACCATTCCGACCCACTACCCCCACCGACCACTATAAATACTGTCACGATTTAAGGGAAACTTCCACCATGTCACGAATTAAGGATTGTTCCATAATGTTACGTATTAGGGGAAGGCTCCACTATGTCGCGATGTAAGGGAAAACGTACTTATGTTATAACGCCACCCCACGTTATATTTTTCCTTATATCCTCGCTTGCAGGACAGGATATTCGCGAAAGAACATAATACATAATTTAAATTCTACATTACCTCGCCTCTTTGCACCTGACTCCACCAAACGCCGCCCCCAAGGACCGATTCCGAAGTCACAATTAAAACTCACCAACACATTAAACTAATTTTATTAATGAATACTAGAAACTGTCTGTCGACCGTTTTTCGATTATACAACTCCACGATTCATCAACAACTAACTCGTACAAAACCGCGACTAAAAAAAAACTTAACTACTCCCCTTTCATTTCCCAATTTCCCTTTCTATTTCACCCGTGCCAGATGTCAGAAAGTACGTTTTCAAAGGTTGGAGTTCAAAGCTCTGTGTTTCAAAATTGTCAGCGTTAATTGTTTTGAATGAAAATACGAACTGTCGTGTAACATTCTCAAGTAAGTTCAAACCACTTAGTTTCCATTTGTCAGCATGGAATCCCCTATATTAAATGTTAATTTTGCATAAGTTCCACTGATCGAAAAGGAGTTTGACCTGCAAGCTAAGCAAAGGTCGGTCGTTCATATTAGACCACGTCCGCGGCGGCTAAGCCGATGACCGTACTTGTGAAATGCTAGCTAAACAATTTTGTCAATTAAACCTAAAATACACGCGTTAAATTTCGTGTAACTCCAAAAGTAAAAAACTGATTTAGATATTAATTTTCCAAACGTGACAATAGCACGACAACAGACATACCTACTCAGTCTCAACGACTCACGAGAAGCAGTAGCAAATGTAGGCAGTAGAAGAAGTCAACGTGACTTCAACCAGAAGCTAATTCAAACATGTAAAGAGTGTCGTTGAAAAGAAATTAAAGTGGACACAGATAAATAGAATCGCGATTTATTTATTTTCGTATTATAATTCAAATCAATTTAAAATAAACATTAAATTAATTTACTTAAAAAAATACTAATAATTGGGGTTGGCTGCTGGTGCAAAGCAAAAATAAATATTAGTCTCACCGTTAAATAAAAACAAATGAAATAAAAAAGGGAAGGTGATTGCTGTGCAAACGCGTGACTTTACCAACTTAAGGAAATCAAATAAAAAAAGAGAGACTAGGGAAAATTTTATTACGTGATTTACGGCGAACACCATACACCCTGAGAATTAAAAAAAATTCTAAAGACAACAATTTTCAAAATTATCAACAATATATAGCAATTTTTACTGTCCAACGTGACAACAAAGGAATAACACGACAATTCTTGGCTTCCAAAGAGGCAGACTGAGCTTGTAGCACATAACGCAGCAATATACAACACAACTTATGAGTATGCAGACGTTTCTGGACAAATGAGGAAATGTATTTTATTTTCGCTTTAGGTGGATCAGTTCATCAACTTCCAACCCATTCATCTCATTGTTCGTCAAACAGACGCAGCTCAAATGCATCAGATTGCACGCACAGATCCCGCACTCGCCGACGCGATTGCATCCACACCAGAGGTCGCCTGGAAAGAGCCATCAGCTCCGACTCGAGGCTAACGGGCGCAATCCCCAAGTGTCATCACCACCACCATACCTCCGCGCAAACCTCCAGCGAGCAAGAACCCGGAGGCTCCAGCTCAGACACGGACATCCGCAAAGCGCTCCAACACCTCAATGTTCACAGACATTAATGTTGTTGTGTCCCCCGGTACTAACCAGTAGATGCAGGTATAATCCCTCGGTGTTGATTTATTCAGATTTGTAATTTTAAGACTGTGTGTAATATAAGACCATTGTAACATATCACGAGTTAGGTGTGAAGAAGAAAAAAAAACGTAAAAGGTTGTGGAAAAAATCGTCGTGTGTTTTGTAATTGTACGTAGTTTGTACGAAATGCGATGGCCATAAGCGAATGCACTGTTGAATAAACAAGCAAGTCGCGGTGATGCAACTGTTTATGATTCTGCTACACTTTTGACATTATTCGACTTGACAAAATACACTCTTCAGCTTTGATGGAAGACGTTCTTCATTTGAGTTGGTATAAACTGAACGGAGATGTAAAGTAGGCAACCCACACAACACGTGGAAACATCTGATTGGTCATTCGTCACGCCCCACCATTCCCATCTTGCTTTGTTTCGGTACCTACATTACCCCACTTACAGCTATAAATAGAGCAACATCAAACACAACATTTCAGTCTCTAAGGCCCGGTTTCTCAGCCACTGTTTAGCTTTAATATTCAATTTATTTCCACAGGAACAATTGTTTTTATAATTATTACTATGGGAATAAACAGGAGATTAAAGTTAAACTGCGATCGAGAAACCGGGCCTCAGAAGCAGAAATGAAGAAAAAAGTAGTAATTAATTTAGAAAAGTTGCAGAACGTTTAAGATCTTGATCAGCTCAGTGAAATTATGCGCGTTTGCTTTTATTTATAAAGCAGCAGATTGCAATTGTAATTAGGTCATCGTTGTATACGATTTTGTGCATGTAAGCTCCTTCACCACAAGCCGGTGAAGCAAGTAGATGAATTGAATTTAATTTTCAACCACTGATTTGGCTGGTGTAAATGACCTATAAGTTTTTTTTTTTTTTTAATTTAAACCGGATGTATATATGTACTAAAATACAACAAGACTAAATGTACCTTTCGGGCATCAAAATGCGCACAGCGTTAAGATTAATTAATTGATAAATAATTATTAAATTAATTTTAAAAAAAAGCGCGCGTTCGAAGTTGCTACGAGTTTCCGCGTCGTCATAAGAGCACTAGAATATAACGACGAATAAGTGCCCCCCCTCAGATATTTTTATATGTGTATTTACGTGTTCGCGTTGCTATTATTGCATTTAGATCATGATGTATGTATATTTTATATACACGACGTATTTGTATACGTGTATGTTAAACAAACTTAAATTCCAAATTGGAACCCCGAATATGTTCGTACCTTCGTGTATTGTATAGTATTAATTGTTCGTACGAGTAGGTCTGAAGGAAAATTTATCGCTTTTTAGTTCAAAATTTAAAATTTGAACAATATGTATAATAAAAGTTACCGACAGACCTAATAAATGAGTGTTACACGTGCATCTTAAAGGACATTCTTCCCTTCCTTAGATTCCACCAATTTTTTTCTTTCTTTGGGGCGAGGAAAATTTGTAACATTTGCAGTCTTCCAGGCATTTCTAAAATTAACAACAACAGAAAGTCTAACGTTCAAGCATGTAAACAATAATGAATCAAAACGATGATTTTTCCTTGTCTTGCATTCATGTGTCTGCGTAAGCTCCGAAAATCAAATCGAAAAATTTGCGCGCAATAATTTCTAAAAAACGGATTGTTATTTATGTTATAATTATATTTGCTTTTGTTATTTAAGAGGGAAATTTTTTAAACAATAATATTGAAGCCAAATTAATGTGATTAATGTACAGTGTATTTATTCGTAGGTGTAAGTCCGTACATATTTATATGTTTAGATTAGCGATTTTCATAAAGTGTATTGCAATTTAATATAAATAAATAAAGACGTCCACAATTACCTGATTTCACCTGGTCCAGTTCGTTATCTTTTATTAATTAATTATTTCGTTCCTTTTTACTTCCTGGAATTAACCCCTTTATTTTTTAAGTTATAACGACATCGTATATAACGAAAATCGTTAAGTGAAATATTTTTGACCAATCAGTACATAGAAATACGTTGTATCTAAGTACGATTAGTCAAAATATGTTACTTAACGATTGCCGTTATGAATTACAAAATAAAGGGGTAAAACTGCTCGCAATCTCATTTCTTTGTTATATTTCTGAACAAACTCATTATCGTCAATTTTTAAAAAAGATGACACATCCTCGTTCAATAATTACAGACCCATTGCAATATTGCCGGCAATGTCAAAAATTTTTGAAGTTGTTCTCAAAGATCAGTTATTAAACTACTTTATAAAAAAATAATTATATTAGTCAACATCAACACAGTTTTTTAAATAATAAATCTACTCATACTGCTTTAACACGGATTACTCATGAAATTTTAGATAATCTAAATAAATCAAAACTAGTTGGGTGTATCAACTGTGATCTCTCAAAAGCGTTTGACCGGGTCGATCATAACATATTAATAAAAAAATTGGAATATTATGGTGTTAGAGTGAAAGCTTTAAATATCTTTAACTCATATATTAGCGACAGACAACAATTTGTAGAAATAAAACATTTAGGCGGCAAAGTTAAATACTCTATTCACCAATCTAATAAACTCTCCAATCTTTCTGGAATACCCCAGGGTTCTATATTAGGTGCGCTGCTTTTTGTCATATTTGTAAATGACCTCCCAATTAACATCGACGCCACTACAACATTATATGCGGATGATACGAATATTGTGGTCACAGGTGACAATAGAGATGATCTTGTGAATAAATGTCAGACAATCATGACCCAGTTACTGCACTCGCTAATACATTTTACTAGACCGTAAGCTCTAAATATATGACAAATTTCGTCTGCACTCTCTGACACACTAAAATCAACATTAAAATCACCGCATATAAATGTAGGATAGTTATCTTTGACAAATTTGTTTAAAAAAACGTCCAAATTTCGTTTAAAACTAGGGAAATCCGCGCCTGGTGATCTGTACGGACACAGACATCCAACGCATCCAACGGTTATGTTCTAATCATTGACGATGATTTTAGTTGAGGCACCTTCAAAAGTTTTATCAGAGCAAAGTGACAATTGTACATGAACTGATTTAAATTCGATATCTTCACGAACTAGTATGGCAACACCGCCACCACGATATTTTTCTCAGCAATTTTGTAGGAGGATATTCGTAAGCACTCCATTTCAAGGATCGAACACCATGTGTTTCGGATAAACAAACAATTTCAGGGGCGCGTTCACAATAAACGTCGGGCGTGCAACTTTTTACCCCTCGCGTTCATAATAACCTCAAGGTAAAAAGTTGTTCCGTTCATAATGAACGCACCATTTCGTCCGGTAAACAAATTTTTGCTTATAATACTGATGCAATATTAATACTATACATATAATACTAACAATGTAATCCATTGTTCTGGTTTCAGGACGCTTTCAGTATTTCAATCTTCACTATTGGACCGTTTTGACAGCTCGTTTCAAAGCGTTCATAATAGCCTGTTGTACGGGCAATCGTCCTGCCAGGGTAAACACACTTTGTCGGGCGTTTATTCTGAACGCACCCCAGGAGTTTCTATAGAATGAAGTAGGAGTTCAAGTTCAACTGTTTTACCGCGTACACTACGCACATTTAAATGGCGAATTTTTATTCCTAACGCCCACTTTTCTTCCTGAGTCTTGAGTGAAAAAACCGAGACACAGTGGGTGGTATGCATAAAACGAAGTAAATGCTAATACTTCTCAAATTAGTATATTCTTCGAAGTATCTTCTATTACATAAAGTACCTACTGCAGCTCTGAAGCATATAACTACTACGAAAGCAAAGTTTATACTACAGCACGTAGTAAATACTGCAGTAGTATTTACTATTAAAATGAATCTGAGGCTTAGAAGTAGTTACTACAGTAGGTGCTTCTGCAGTGAAGTAAAAACTTCTATGTGCTCTTGTGCTCTAGTATCTACTAGATCGCATAGTAAATACTACGTTACCGTAGTAGGAACTTCACTTTCGAAGTAGGTGCTTGAAGTATTAGCATGTACTTCGTTTTATGCATACCACCCATTGACTCCCTTTGGCCAAATCTTAGGGTCCAAAATTTTTTCTAAATTTTCGAAGTTTAACGTGACTTTGAAGGAAGCACAATTTGTCTGGTTTTTTGTAAATTTTTAGCGATCGTCTTTTGTATTTTGAATCCTTGCAATTGAAAGTAACTTTTGCATGGGCACTATTGATTATTGTGGAACTACTAAATAATATTCCAAAGCAATTATATAAGTACATTACAATCAATAAAAATTACCGGATATTTGTTATTGCGTGCGACACTACTATTTTGAAATGAAAATCTAGAATTTTCTGTTACATTTAAATTGTTCCCAAACATGCCAGCTATAGATATATTTATTTACTTGGTTATTATTTATCTACAGGGGCCCACTTTAAATCGTGACCCAGGAAAATTTTCGTGTAGGCAACCCATCACTCAAATCAGAAACAACTTCCCATTTCTACACTTCAGATGTTGAATGGGTTGCCTATTTTCTAATTTTTAAAGGGTAACGATTTAAAATGAACACTTGTATGTTGTATATTCAATAAAAAAAAGACTGCCAACCGATACAACGAAACGTTAGAGAATGTGTTCAAAGTTGTCGAAGCGATACAGTTTAGCAAACTACTGGTATATCAATTAATTTTACTACAGCGGTTTTTATTTATAAAAAATGTTCATTATTAAGTGTTAAATTGAACCCTCAGAGAACACGTGTAAAAATGAATACAGTTTCTTGAACCCGAAGCTCTGCCTGTATGCAAACAAAAAGCTCGATTGGAAACTTGGAAATACCACGACGTCGTCGTTCGGCGTCGCCGTGGGGCGGCGTGCGTCGGGGTGACCAACGGTCAGTGTAAATCAGGCGGTCGTGGACGTCGGGGCGCAATGGGGTGCGCCAGCAGTAACCCTCTCATGCAGAGCGGTAAAAATTTCGTCGACGCCGCCAAAGACACGGCGAATGACGCAGTCAGCAAAGGGGAACAAGTCGTACAAGGTAAGCAAACTAGAAATTAAATAAATAAACAAATCGATCAAAAAAATTGACAGTTAAATAAATAAATAAATAATTTTTTTTTTAAGAAATACTTACAAATTTCATATTTCGAGCTTACAACCCTGTCATGTTGTTTAAATTGCTTAAGGCCATTAAAAAACTGGATCAAATTAATCTATAATTCATAATGTTCAATCGACCTGTTTAATTTCCATGCATTATGAAATTTTTGTTCTGCTTACAGCTACGGTTTTCATTATTCATTCATTTTCTATTAAAATTATTATTATTAAAAAAGAAATCGTTGTTAATAGAAAATCACTTCTGATAGCAACAAATGCATGTAGTTATAAACGAAACAAGAAAAAAAATACAGTAATTTTTGTTTTGAACTTGAGTTAGAGAACTTCACAGTTTATGAGAAACTTACTAATTTATGTTTACTGTGTTTGGATCACGCAAGAGCAACTACAAACTATAAATAGAATTGTTACATACTTGTTCTATTTGTTGATAAATTTGTTCTTTGACTTCTCTTGATATTAAATTTTAATTTTTCTTTTTAAGACTTTGAATTTCTTGATTTATAATCTGCGATATTTAACCCAGATCATATATTAAATAATACCAAGAAAATGTAAACTGCAGGATAATGTTTTATGATTATTATTTTATTGACTATATCACACTGGTAGTACATAAATATTGATTAAAAATGAACTTCCTATGAACAGTTCGAAGTATGATTTATGTTCGAAAAGGGGGGCGAATCATTTCCCGCCGCAAGATCAATAATATTAATAAAAGCACAAAAGCTGTGCAATTTCTAAAAATAGCGGCGCAACCACCGATAACTACGGCGATAAATCCCGACGACTTTATTATATGAATAATGAAACAACCCTGCACCCCGGTAACATATGTAAATGGTCCGGGGCTTCCAGAAACAATTTGAATTTTTTCTTTTCACCAAAATTGAATCGCGTGTCGCAAATTTATTTGGAGGCAACCAGTAAAAGCACGTGAAAGTTGTTTACATTTACAAGTAAGACCTGCATCGCTTTTACATACGTACGTATGTATTTACATGCCATTAAACATGTAAGTAGATCAGGTAGATTAGATTTCGTGGAAAATTCCTTTGACCTTGCCTCCAAAAAAAAAAAAGAAAAAAACGAAACAGTTCTTTTCGCTTACAAATTATAATCGTCACTCAAACGGCTTTGAAAGTGAAGGGCGGCGATGATAACATCGGGGGGATTACCATAATAAAAATGGATGAATTTCGAACTGTTTGTTAGCTGATTGGTATGCATAGGTATATGGCAGTGTCGTTGACTCTCGTCGCGACGCTGTTGCGTCTTTTCGGAACACACCTGTTACCTTGAGGTGTATTCGCGTGATCCGCAAGGTCGTAAAATTAGCGGCTCACGCCATCCCCGATTTGCATATTTGCGGGCGACCATTAAATTAAACAGTTCGTTTTCGTTATCTTCTTGATTGGGGCTTTAATCAGGAACGTAATTCGTTTCTTCATCAACAAAAGAATCATAAATCAGAGAGTTGTCTAATAATAAAAAAATTACGTCAGCTTGACGAGACCGATAAAATGGTTTCGTGATGTTGTGGTTTGCATTATGATAATGTACAGAAGAAAGAAAATTCTTTCATAGCAATTGAATTTTCTCATTGATTTTAATCTTCTGAATATGATAATCACGATCTTCGAAAACAGTTGACACATTTTGGTTCGTCATTTTCCAACAAAATTTCTGCCTAAAACAAACTTTTAAATGTATATTGTTAAAATTTGTTGATTTAGCGCCATCTATTATTCAAAGTATCACACACATAGTAAAAAAGACCCTATTGCAGTTAATGTCAGAATTTTCATTTATGTAAATTTAAAGTAACATGTGTACCTAATAAGGAAGAATCACTGTGCAATGGGAGATATTGTGATATCAGATTGCTAAATGTAATACATAATACGATATCACAACTGTGACTACGATAGCGACATCTATTACTAAAATGTGAAAATCAATTATCAAACTGAAGAGCCATCTGTTACGAAATTTATGGTTTTTCTGGCAACTCTGTTCAGAAATGAGCAGAACTGAATTACTTACGAGCTTGAGACTCGAAAGAAGTAAAAAAGAATTAAAAACTTTATTTAAACTAGTTGTGAGCTTTAGTCAGATTCAATTGTGATGATTGTCTTATTTTTGTTTCTTGATCCAAGCCTATTGGCAAATAACATTGCCGGTAGAGGCGCTAAAGTTTCCGAACAATGGCGGTGCAGACGTGATCAACAAGCGACGTTTAATTACTTAGGTTTCATATCGGAAACGACATTTTATAATAAATTGATACGTATCTAACGATTCTAACACGACTTAAGTGATCACAGTCGATCACGTCTACTCTAGTACTCACTTCTCCACCAGGCGCCAACACTTGTCATGAAAGTTCCCAATATACATATGTATAAAATGCACTAGCAGGCCAGTTATGTAAAGGCAACTCTGCAAGTCCCTTTGGACTCTTGTTAATTTTCATATGGCAGTCAAAGTGTCTGTAATCTTTTACCTAAATTGGGAAGAACAACGGAATGTAGGTGGCGCTCAAAATGGCCGTCGTATGTGAGATAACCATAATATATCTTCGGTTTTTGATCAGATTATGCTTAGAAAACGAACGGAACCATACATTTTCGGTATAATACCAATAATAACTATGACACTGAGGCACACAACAGTAAATATTTGATTGTTCCACTGACAGTTTATCTCACATACGAAAGTTCACGTATAAACACCAGGGCGGCGACTCTTTCGTTTGTTCTTCCCAATTACAATCTTAGCTCTGATTTATTGAAAAGAAAAAACACAACGTTTAAAATACAACGTAGCCATAAATCGTAGTGAACTTTTCTCATAATTACTCCAATAAATTAATTTAATTAATCGTGTTCCAAAATACAATAGTTTTAAAATGTCTAAAAACTTAAACTCTGCAATCTTCCTTCGCATTTTCGACATAAATAGAATACTTTTTTAAGGATTTGCGTTCTCTGCAAAATAAATATTCAATACTTCTATATAATAATAAATATAAAGACAGTGTACTTGCCGTTACACAAATTATTGGAAATCTTTAACGATACGTGTTGTATTTTAATGCAACATATGTACTACAGTTAACAGAAAAAAGACACTTTATCAAATGTATGTATGTAATTTGTTATATGTTCCTGGAAATATGGGGTATTAAATAAAATCACAAATCCGTTCTGGAATTAAAAATCAGAATTACGTGTGAGATATTTTATATTTTTTTACAAAAAAGTAATAAATTCTACATAAATATATTTACAGAATGTAAATGCTTTTCATTTTCATTATTTTTATTTTCGTATTGATTTTCTTTAATAGTATATTGTAGACCGAGGCGGTAAAGTACTTGTTTTTCAGGTCGAGAGAAGATATGGACAGGCGAGGCGAGAAGCCGAGCCTGGCCACACTTCTCGAGACCTCGAAAATTGCTTTACCGCCGTGGTTTACATATTATTTTTTTTCCTACACAACATTATAATTAATTTTTTTAATATCACACAAACGTTCTTTTTCTCGAAGTAAAAATATTAAAATTGAGTTACTATTAAAATCATTGTAGATGTTTTAAAACACAGTGTTACGTGTACTAGCATGGCCGAGTGGTCAAGCCGGTGATTTAATAAACCAGTCTCTTCGGAGGCATGGGTTCGAATCCCACCGCTGCCGAGTTTTTTTTTTCTTGATAATTTTAATCCTTTTTAAAACCAAATACCAGTGGAATTAAATAAAAAAAACTTAGTTTGTTAATTTTTTGATGACGAGAGCGCATTTCTGAAATTATTGTCGCGCCACCTACTGGTAAAGCCTCGTAAATTATTTTCTCGGCTAGGCATTTATGTTCATTTTGCCGGGCTAGCCGTGGAAACGTTCGCTTTCTCCTCTCTGATGAGCCGGTAAAATTGAATTTTCTACTAGTGTAGGAAAAAAAAGTATTTTTTAATTTTGAAATTCGTATTAAATGATGTTTGTTTTGATTAAATCAAAACTGAAGTAATTTTACTTTGTTTTCAGCAAAGTTTTTACAAAATTATATGAGAACTTACGTTCATTTACGTTCTTCTAAAAAATTGTTTTTTCTTGGTAAGTATATTTTTTTTAATACAAAATAACACTTTTTAACATTCTCCCCCCTTAGTGAAGACTCTTCACTTCTTCGTTTACCTTTCTGCATACACTTTTACTTGCCTGTTTCTTTACTTCCAATTTACAAATTTTCGTAGTTGGTCTCTTATATTTTCTTATATGAATAGTTAACTTCTGCAACTCGTACTATACCATCTTTTCCTGGAAAAACTTTCTCTATTTTACCCATCGGCCAAGTGTTTCGAGGTAGAGTATTGTCAACGATCAAGACGATATCGCCAACACCTTTATTCAGCCACTTTGTCCTTCTATTGAGTTCCGGAAGATATTTTTTTAGCCACCTGACTCAAAAATGATTACATAACACTTGTGCATTATGCCATTGTTTTCTCGGGTTAAAATCATTGTTCTGGATTTCTTGACCAGACAGATTTCTACCAGATGTTCCGATTAATGAATGATTTGGCGTTAAGCTTTCAGGATGTTCCAGGTCGACGCATACATACGTGAGTGGTCTTAAATTTAGAACGAATTCAATCTCGACAAATGCTGTTTGAAGGACTTCTTCACCAAGATATTTTTCATGCAAGATTAGTTTCAAGTTCTTTTTTATACAAGCTATCAATCTTTCCCAACTGCCAACCATATGTGGTGCAGCCAGTGGGTTAAATGCCAGTGAATTTTTCTGATGGACATTTCGTCTTTGATTCTACTATGAGGAAGGTTTTTGATAAGTTTTAAGAGTTCGTTATCTGCCCCACGAAAGTTTCTTCCGTTATCTGTATATACGAGTAAGTGCCTGACGGGACCTCTGCGGCCAATAAATCTTCTCAAAGTCATAATAAATGAATCATTGCTCAATTTCTAAGTGTACTGTATGGGTGGTCATGCAAGTGAAAAGTACTCCATCTTCTGCCAATTGTAACTTTGAAAAATCCAAAACAATCTACCCCTGTCCGAGTGAAAGGCTTGTTATATGCATCTAATCTAGCTTCCGGTAACATTCCCATTTCAGGAGCTATAGGTTTCACTTTTCGGTTCCTGCAGTGTAGACACTTTCACAGCATTTCTCAATCCCGGAATCCAAAACCGTTGTCTCATTTCGTTTATTACAGATTAATATAATTTTGATGGTTAGCTTTTTCATGGTAAATACCATTGTATCAGCAGCATTGTAAATCTATGCTGTGCTTCAAATATTATTGGCTCACTTTGAGAAGAAAGTCTGTCTTTATTCTGTCCTTCATTTAAGAATGGTGCCAATTTATAAATTCTGCTTCTCTTCTCAACTTCTTTCGAACATCTTAAACTTTTGAGTTCTTCGGAAAAACATTCTCGTTGCACTTCTTTATACCATATTTTTCTGCATTTGTAATTTCTTCTTCTCGAAGGGCATCCTCTTCTGTTAATTTTCTCATTCTTTCCTGTCTCAATTTATTCTCTCTCATAGTTATCTTTTTACAAATGTTTTTCATTTTAGTTTCTCTTGTCTGGCTGATCGACAAAGTTTTCTTAACTGTTTTATTCAAATTTTGCTCCCTTCTTGCTATTTGTACCTTGAGGTTAGTTATAAATCGAAATATCCAAGCAGTTGCTCGTACCAGTCTCAAATATTTGGAAAAATTATTTATATCTGGTAGAAACTCACTCTTTTCTTTCATTGTAAATAAGTTGAGATTTTTCTTGATTCCTAATTTTTCCTCGGATGCTTTAAAAATTGGTTGGTTCTCTGTAAAATTACGAAGATTTGAATATTTCAAGAAAGATGGACCGCTCAGCCATCGTTCCATTGTAATTTGTCCACTTTTTGAAATTCTGCTAGCTTCATCGGCAACGTTTTCCTTTGTCGTAATCAAGTACCAATTTTGATAATTCTAAAATTTCTCCAACTCGAGGAGCTACAAACCGTTTTAATAATAACGTTTTTGACTTGATCCAATATAAAACGGTTTTCGAATCAGTCCAGTAAAAATAGTTTTGAATTTCTATTTCCAGTTCTGATTTTAGTTTGTCCATCACTCGACTCAGCATCAACGCAGCTTGTAACTCCAATCTCGGTTCTTTTCCAAACGACATTTTCATTAAAGTATTTTCAAATGTGTTTCCGTCCAGAGCTTTATCTCTCTTCAATTGTGGATTAATTTCTTCATTTGATTCCACCTTCCGTTCATTTAAATTTTCAAACTGAGATTTTTCTAGCCACGTAGTTACATTTTCCATAACGTAGTCAGTTTCATCTCTTCAAGTATTCTGATTCATTTGTTTCACTGTCTATTCTACTTTCTAGTTGACTCATTTTCAGATTCATTTCCATTCCAATAATACGTTTTTTCTTTCCCTTTCCTCTTTTTCTTCACGTTATTTTTCTTCCTCTAAAAGAGCTAATTTCTTCATCGTTTCTAATTTTATATTCAGCAGCCTTCTTTTCGAAGACGATGTAATTTTTTACGTTTGGTCTAAACATTCTAAATTTGTCTCTCCGTTTATTGAAGCTGGTGGATCTTGTCTTTTTTCTTCATTATCTTCATCAGCTTTCTTTTCATTCTTGGAGAAACCTCTAAATTCAGACACTGATGATGGAGCTTTACCTTTTTCTTGACTAAGGCCCGATTTTACAATCGTCCAATAAGCATTATTCTTAGAATAACGTGACGTGGGTGTGACATAGATATGGAGGAACGTTAAAGGATATTCAGCGAACACTTATTCTGTCCTTATTCCACGATTGTAAAACATTTGTGCTGCAGATTTTTTACTTTCTGCTTCCTACGGTGCTGTTCTTTTGGCTCGAAGATTTGTTTTTTTTTTATAAGTTGGAGTGTTGTGCTATTTAATGGAACGGGTCGCAGACGTTACGCAGCAAAGTACTTTGCATTGAATTGTAATGCAATTGCTTATAATGTTATAATAAAACAAGACCCGATGAAAAAGAATCGTTTTACGTGTAAGTATTAGTTTCGATGTTGCTCGGCAGGCAACCTGGTGGCGCGGTTGATATTGGCGACATAGTGCTACATTGCAAATTATATGCAGCTAGCAGTCCAGATGTATATGCATAGTCAAAGGTTGTACACTATGCTGTAGAGTGCCTAGAATGAGAGTGTGGCCATACAGGCGCCACGTTTGTTCTAAATTGAGGAGGCAAATTCAAAATTAAATAGTGGTCAATCCGTTTACGGTTGCATGTTATTTTCTGCGAGTGATGATTACCTTCACTGCATTTAAATAAAGAAAAACATATCAGCTTTAGATAATCCTGCACTTTAGTGCACCCAATGTGTAATGTAAGCGAATAGTGTGGACGGCACACGAACAACTCAACGCGAATCTTGTTCAAGAGCACTGCGAGCGCTAAAAACCGACAGACGATGGATCAGGGGCGAGCGTTACATGTAATGCTCGTAGTGGCGTCCACAGATACTATTCGCGTTACATTTCACGTTACATTACACGTTACGCACGTCTGGACCCGCCTTTATATTACATTACCGTTACGCACGTCTGGACCCGCCTTAATAACTGCAATAAAAATAATGCAATTGATGAAATGTCTATTGATGAGTTGGGTCGTTGATGTTATGTCTCGTTGATGAAATGCGAGTTGATGATTTGTCCGTTGATGAGTTGGGGTCGACCCCTATTGGCAACTTAATTTTCGATGGAGGCGCTGCGATCGCCGATAGCCTCTACGATAGCCGATCGACGTTTTACGTAAAACAAACATTGTTGAAATCTGCACAACAAAACAATTCCCGCATTTTAACTCTTAACAAGTTCTTTTCGTATTTCGACTTTCAGCAGTTTTACAATTTCTTTCAAACGCCGTTTAAATATCACAGCACATTTACGTAAAACGTTAGTTCCATAAAATACTTGTGGAGGTCGTGACCAAATTTTGAATTCCCCAATTGAAGAAATCGGAACTTCCCCGAATGTCACTGAAGAAGAAACAATTTTTTTTTAAATTTACAGAAGAACGATGAGAAAGATGATGAGAGAAATTACATCAAGAGATATATTTAAGTTTATTCACGTTTTATTTTTAACACTTTTCTAGTTGTTTTTTAAAATGGATATCTTTAATTATATTTATATATGTACAGTTGTGTTCAAAAAGGTGTTGTACAGCTACGTTTTAAATATCTTTGCTTTTGAGCGGCAATTGGCTTTTCTATTTTTGTGTTCGATAATATTATTATTGCCAGAAACCGTACATGCAACAAAACTTGTACAACAATTTTTTGAACTTACTTGAATGCACATACAAGGTTACACAGTAAAAATTCTGTACAACACTTTTTTGAACACGACTGTACATAGTTTCATTTTCAATGAATGGGTTCCACCGAAAACGAAAGGACCAACATAAAAAAAAAGATGGCGGGAAATTTATTCAAAAAATGGAAATTTTTACCAGAATCCAATCGCTTTTTTGTTTCCTAATCCAACCCTGCCCACCAAACTTTTGACCTGCCATAAATTCAAAAACTCATCGCGAAACTAGGTAAATCAGGTCGCACTCGCCGACGACGTCGATATAATTAAACACATGTTAATTTTCTCATATTGATTTACGTCATAGGACGGTAATTTAATTTGCATACAGGCCGCGCATAAAAATCGATAGGGACGATGTTTTACACAACGCTAACATACGCATTTGTTATTGTATTCTGCATCATGGGGAAAAAACCATTGCGAAAAACAAAAATTGTTTTTGATTGCTCCTGATTCACTGAGAATCTTCAAACAATTTTTGTGAAAAAGGTAAAAACACGACCAAGTTTCTATGATAATTTTTTTTTAATGTTTACATAGAGGCTGGAGATGTAGCAAAAGAAGGAATGGAGCATGTAAAAGAGGCGGTGGAATCTGCGATGACGACTGCGGAAAACAGTTTAGGCTCAATGGTCGGGAAAGTTAGTAACACCTTCACCTCCGCTAAAACCAACGTGAACGAATCGGTGGAGGGTCTCGGAAACACCGCCGAAGAACTCACCACCAAAACGTCCGACGGCATCAACGAAGCAATCTCGGAAGCGGAAACCGTCCTGGTCTCAGAAACAGAAAACGCAAAAGAAATCATAACGACAAAAACAGAGGCGGCCTTCGAGAAAATGGGCACCGCAAGAGATGAATTCGGCGAAGCAATCAAAGAGAACGTCAGCGACTCCCTGCACATAGAAGACGTCGAGCAAAGCATAGACTCTCTGGACCACAACTACAAGGACATGAAGAAGAAAGCGGAAGACATTGTAAACGGACTTCCGACTCCGGCGACCACCCCGCCACCGCCGGAAGCGGAAGAAAAGAAGGAGGAGTAAGTGATCTCATGTGAGTGGATCGTTACAATCGTGGCTATTTCTCTCTAGATGCACACCCTCAATAGCCGCAAGTAGCCAGTAATTCTAGAGTAGAAATGCACGAAATTAGATCGCTTGTTAGGGGTGAGCTTACGTACACCCTCGTATAGCATTAAATTGAAGCTTTCAATTTCCGCCCACGAGTGTAGGTATATAATTTGTTGGATCATACGCGTGTATATGAGGGGGGAAGTTCTAATTAGGCTGATTGATGGGAGTAATTAACTAATTAAATCTAAGGTGCACTCTTTTTATTTCATGAAGCTTTTAGATGTTATTTAAAACCAGAAGTGTATTTAATTTTTTTTATTACGCTTTATTCTATTTCATAACCAAATGAAAATATGAAAATAAAATCAAAAGAAAGCAAAAATATAAACTCGTGTGGAATTAAAAAATTCAAATGAGTTTTTCTTGGCACTCTTTTTATCCTGCAACTTTGCGGAACGGACCGGAATTTACTAATTCACGCGAGTCCAGTTTTAAAAACGTAATTATTGCGAACGAAAATCATTTAAATGACAAATAGGTCGGCCGTAAAACACTTATGTAAACGCGAGCATGGAAACTTCGTTTAGGGCTTCGGTGGACGACGGACGTGATATTTATGCAAATTCCGGCACGTGTGGCCCTTTTTACGGTCACTTAAAACCAGAACGCCGGAAATGAAACATAACGGCGGGCTATTTCGTATTCTCGAAGTTCTTGGAGCTTAAATGTCACGCCTCCGCTGGTACCTGAAGCCGCAAGACCTCCTAACGTACACTGCAGACCAAAAATGTTCGCCAAGAGATTTGACGCAAAGAAATTATAACTTTGGACCATAAAAAGATATCGGAGTGTTTATGTTTGCCTGTAGAAATAAACTTTATTTACAATACAACTAAAATTAAAGAAAAAAAAGGAATTATTAACACGGAGATTCGAGTTGTTTTCGTGTTGTAGTGATTTATTTGTTTACCTCTCAAAGTCAAGTTCACGTCCGATATTGCCCCGTAATAATCACAAAACTGCTGCTCTTGCTTAACCAGGGACGTGTCGATGTTTTGGATCTAATTTTTGATTAATTATTTCTCGAAAACCAAAGTACCTACATAAAATGTTTTAACATGTTTCTCATACTCTCAGATGTCGGTTCTTTTCGTGGTCTTTTTTCTCATGGAACTTGGTACATTACAAATTACACGATATTCATGTAAATGGGCTCATATATTTGGTCTACAGTGTAACTAGTTTAAAGATGTTTGCTTCTTTTTGTAATTATCACCGTAGAATCTGAACTCGATTTGAATTGTAATTGGTGGCGAGACATGACGTACCTACTATACGAAAGGTAGCGTGTTGCTGCAAATTATGCAAATGCAAGTCAATCTGATACGTCCTTGTCGCACATAAAGAAAATAGCTGGCGTAATAAATCTGGAGTGATTTATGTTTGAACGCCCAATACCTGATGAGCGCATAAAAAACGAGGAAAATAATTTAAAGTTAATTTTTTTTGTGTAATTTCCAGACCACCACCAACGTTTTGGGAAGCGGCTGCCGATGCGATTCTTGTGCAGCGAATCCGGCCCTCGCTGGACCTCCCAGACTCGGACTCCGAACTGATGATGTTCAACGCGGAGGCCCCCCGGGACGCCGAGTACGATCCTGAGTCGGAGACCGAATTACCAGACGAGCCAGAGGATTACCGGAACAAGGTTTTCATCAGGCCCCCGGAAATCATCATAAACAGTGAGACACTTTCAGTGAAATCGTACAAAAGTGAGATTTGAGTGAGCATTTCCAATAATACTTAAATAATCGTAAACTTGATGTTTTTTTCTTCTAATCAGATTTTGCTCCGCAAGCAAGTTTTCTGTTTTTTTTAATTCTCCGTCCGCCAAAATATTTCAATTTGTAGAGTTCTGGACGAAGTCTGCAGCGGCAAATTTACTTACTTATTACTGACGAGACGGTGTGGCCTGAAAACTTTAAGTCCGTCCCTGCTTTCGACCTCACAAAAGAAAAAATTAAAGCTGTGTAAACTACTGAGCTTTGAGGATGCGAAAGACTTCACCGACTTTAATTCTTGCACTTTTCATCTTGTAGTTTTCACCGTGAATTTATTGAAGAAAAATAGCTTTAATTTTTTTATAATGTACCTACCAAAATATCCTTTTGTTAATTAATCAATCAAGTGAGTAGGCAACCAAATTAACATTCCTGTTAATCAAGTTGCCTGAACACATGATGTAAGTAAGTGAATGTGTATGTGTAATAAATTGGACATATCAAATAGATTTAATCGTACAAATATTTTTATAACAAAGATAAACAATTATTATATGTATATAATATAAAATATTAAAATAACTTGCTTGAGAGAACTGGAAACATTAAAAATGGCAGGGAAAATTATTTTCCTAAAAAAATTGAGTGTATTTTAGTGTTTTCAGTTTTCTGTTCTAGTTCGCTTGAATCATTAGTTTGCTGTAGATGTTAGGATGGAGTTTTATGGCCGGATTCTCATTCGAAAATTCACTATTTGCTTTATACTATCCTAAATTTAATACTGCTTCACATTATATTAACGTAATTGTGCTTTTCTTGTTTTTTTTAACGTTATTCGTATTTGCCTCTCGAAAATTTCTGAAGCGAGGTCTTCAAAAACAAAAAATAAAAATCATTCAAAAATAGCTGCGTTGCAGACGCCCTGAGACTTTTTGGTTGTACCATGTATACCAAGATAGTCTACATACAAGGTACAACCAAAAAGGTTTGTTTAATCTTTTTATTCTTTATGTCAAGATAACTTCATGTTTTATATTTTCTCGGCCGACATTTCAAATACATAATTCATTTAATTGCCTGCGCCGAGCGCTTTAATCAAAGAGCATTAATAGAATGACCTTTTACACCTGCGAAACGAACAATAATAAATCGCGTGAGGATCCGAACATCAATCAAAAAGCCTCGACGAAGTAAAGCGATCAAATTCTGCTATTGTGCCTTGATAATTAGAATCCATTCCGAGCCGTCCTTAGGCCTCACTTAACCGGTGTGCATTAATCAACTCTATTTTTGTGTTTTCACTTGTGTCAAGGCTTTTTTCGCGCGATAATTTCATGCAAATTCCGAGGGCGGCGCATTTTCATAATCGATAGTTTTTCCCCTCCCCGCCTCATGTTTTATGCATGCGGATTTAATCTGCTGAAGAAAAGATTGTTCACCTTATACAGGTTTTTTTTGTGGATGTGAATGTAAATATAATATATTTTATCGATTGATCAGATTGTGCTAATTTTCTATTATATTAATAAAAAATGTACTACGAAGAAAGTTGTCTTAAAAACCGCCAAGAATGCTTTATATCATTCGCCAATCACTTATGTAAGCCAGACGATAAACAATAATATGAACTCTGACCAAGAAAGATTGTTGTTAACGTACCGCCCGGTACTTAGTTCATAAATAAAATGGCTACTGTTGTAAGAAGGATCGTCAGCACTGCAAAGGCCCCAAAACCAGCGGCCCCCTATAAGTAAGTTTATTTTCTGCTTTTGCTTTTTTGTTTCTTCACCTGGGCCACTCGCTTGTCTCAACATACATATAAAAACGTAATAGAAAAATTTATCAAGCCAATTTTTGTTTCTTTTTAGCCAAGCAGTTGTATTGGACAGAACTGTATATGTATCTGGAGTTTTGGGTATGAACAAAGACACCATGAAACTAGTCGATGGTGGAGCCGCTGAGGAAGCAAGGCAAGCGTTGAAATCGTTGGGTTTCATTTTGGAAGCTGCCGGTTCTTCCTACGGAAAAATAGTAAAGACGAACATCTTCCTGAATGACATCAACGATTTTTCGGCCGTAAACGAAGTCTACAAAGAATGTTGGTGAATTTCTTATTTTAAAAAAAATCGTCTTATTTAATGCGGTTTTGCTTCGTGCAGATTTCAAGAAAGATTTTCCCGCACGTTCCACTTTTCAAGTGGGGAAGCTACCGATGGGGGCCAAAGTCGAAATCGAGGTGATTGCAGCCACCGGTGATGTTCAGACTATTCCTGCGTCGAAAATATAACATATTTCTTATTATTTTTTTCAGCAAGAACGATATTTTTGAAAAATAGAAACAAATTAAAATAATAAAGGCACAGAAACTGTTTCGTTTGCTATCGCAAGTTTCAGTTCTATTTTTTATCAACACTTCATCGTTTCGAGATGATAAGAATGCAATGTATTTATGCTTTGTTATTCAAACTGGCTTAAAATATAAAAAAATGTGTATTCAAACTAATGGCAAAGGTGGAAGTTTAATTTAAATTGTATAGAGGGAGCCACACTACGGAGAATCTCAAACAGATTTTTTCAAATGTAACAACCAGATAAAGAACTACCTGCATTCCTTCAACACAGACAGAGAAATGACTAATTTAATGAAAAATACCTACAATAAAAAAAAAGAAATATTAACAGATGAAGAGGATAATTTTGAAAGATTGCCATCACTTATTTTAAATCATTTTCTAGTCGTTTTTAAACATAAACGAAATCTTTAATTAGGGTTACATTTTTGATTAATACTTATAGCGTTTTCGATTCACGTGCACCGGTTGCACTCGGTGTATTTGCAACTTCTTTTAACCTCATGTAATAACACGAGATGAAGATACTCTGAGTGCGCACTAAGGCGGTCAATCGAAAACGCTATTTGACTGAAAACAAAAGTATAAAAGTAAAGTAAATTTTCTGGCTTGTAATGTACACAGAAATCGGAAAGTTTTCACTTATTGAAAATTGAAATGTAAAAAATAATATTCAGATGTTGGTGACTCTGATACAGAATATTGATTCGTTTTTGAACGTGTTTCGATTAATTTCTGAGCGTATCCTGACTAGTTTCTGAAAGTATCTCGGCTAGTTTCTGAACGTATCCCAATTATGTAGTTTCGTAGTTTCTAAACCTATTCCACTTTTGGAGAAGTTTAGTTTTTTTTTAAGAAAAGGAAGTTAAAGCAAGGTGATGTAAAGATGTGAAAGAATTATTTAAATATGTATCTTTAAAAATGACCAAATTATAAAAGTTCAAAGTTGCGTTTTGTATTTCCTGATAACAGTTTTCTTAGTGGCGTGACGCCATTTCTTCTATTCGCCGCTACCCTATACAATTCCTTCTTCTATTTTAATGCAAATTTAACAACAAAATACGTGTTAAATTGAAATAATGTTAATCTACGCAGCTGTGTGAAAACACTGACAACCAACGAAGAGGCGACTTCGTCAGACAGCGTTCCTAACTGTGTTGCCAACTCTTCAATGAACTTTCCCGGCTTTCACCCTAGACCTTAGCTGAAAATCCCCTAAATTGATACCAAATACCCCTAATTTTATTTCATTTTATTTTATTTTTTAAAACGGTTCCAGAAATCAAACTCAGAACTCACAAATGATTGTAGAGATAAAAAGGGAAATGAATTTATACAAAAAAAATCTACAAAAATATTAATACACTTTTCTAATTACGTTAATTTTAGTTAGTTCTAATTTGATGTTATGCTGCTGGTTATGTAAGATTGATGTGAAGTCATGGTGTAATGGAAACAAATCCTTTGAAAAAACTGTTCAGTCAGGTGATCAACACGTCTGTTATCCTCAGAGAAGAGACAAGCAACCAACTGCGCGTTTCAAATTTATTAAATAAGAATTTAAATGTTATAAATAATATTTTTATGACAAAAAAATTGTATCATACGCAGAATTATATTAATTTATAAATTTGATTTCCTCCCTCCCAAAAAATAACCCTAAGAAATGTCCCTTAAAACAGCTTTTGCAAAAATTTAAAATTTTTTCAGCAGTCAGATACTCTCGTGCTGGATTTCACAAAAGTCACTTAAATTTTATCAACAGTTAAGAATAATCATTCCTATTGGTATCTATGTACCTATTTAATCATAGGAACGTTTACTTTTAACGAATGATTAAATTCAAGTAATGTTTGTGCAATCTATATTTTATTATAATTAAAAAATACATATATTATCTGTTCACAAACTAAAAGCCCACTGGCGATGTTGCCTTGTGAAAAGTACAACCGGCAACATTGTCCTAGTTAGAAATTTGGTAACAAAATTGACAAGTAGTGTTTGAAATAAACGTCAAGGTTATGCGTGCTGAATAGATCTGTAGTGCTAAATTTAATAATTATGATAGATTCATGGTTTTTACCTTATCGGTCGTAAACAATTTTATAGCAGACAAACTGTAATAATCCATTATGTCAAGAACGTACGAATTTTTCATACGTTCGGTAATACCGTTCATGGGAATGGTAATACGCAGGCGGATAATTATATTTGACAAATTACTTTGACATGAAACTTCAAATACCTTGCCAACCTTTCTATTTTGATAATGTTTTATAGGGGACTTATGTTTTATACCAACATAATGCAGCAGGTGGTGGTTTTTTAAGTTGTGAATAACATATACAAAGTGGTCAAGAAGCACTGTTTGAGTTGGCAGTGCTGAATTTTATTTTGAAATGGTACAACTGGAGTAACTATCGGTTGACACTGGCAACCGTCACTTTACAAGCGTCATTTGACATTTCAAATTCAAATTCAAACGCTAGTTTTTATTCACATAACCTACCATCTTAATTTAACTTGAAGGCTTCCGCGGCCGTCGTCCATGTTTGAATTGGCTTCCGGTTGGAACCGCGTCACGTTGACTTCTTCTACTGCCGACGTTTCGTTCTCCATTGCAGAAGAACTTCCTCAGGGCTGCTGCTGCTGCTGGTGGTGTTGCTGCTGCTTCTCGTGGGTCGTTGAGACTGAGTGGGTATGTCTGTTGTCGTGGTATTTATAGTGATAGGTGGGGGTAGTGGGTCGGAACGGTGACCGGGGATTGGTCTGTTGGGGCGTGACGGATCGTTAATGAGATGTTTCCATGCATTGTGGAGGTAAAAGCCAGTGTCACGGTTCAGATTATTGGGGTGTTTGAGAATTTCTATGGATTCACGGATTTTACGATTGAAAAAATGAGATGAGCGGGCTAGAAGTTTTGTGTCGGAGAATAGGATTTGGTGACCGGTTTCTAGTTTGTGTTCAGCTAGGGCCGAGCCAGTTGTTTGTAGTAGTCTAGTACAGCGTTCATGTTCAGAAACACGAGTACTAACAGACCGTTTTGTTTCACCGATGTATACACGCCCACAGGAACAAGGAATTCGGTACACACCTTCGGATTGTAAGGGGATGTGATATTTTGTGGAGGGTAGGCAGTCTGAAAGTTTCGTCATGGGTAAGTAAATTGATTTGATGTTTTGTTGTTTGAGTATTTTGCCGATTCGATCTGTTATGGTGTGAATGTAAGGTAAGTAAGCTGTAGCGACTGGAGGTGTATCAGGTTCAGAACGTGGAGGAATTGGGGTTTGATGACGAGAAATGGATCTTTGGATGTCGTGCCTTTTGTAGTTGTTATTGAGTAGGACTTTTGTTACGTGGTTTAGTTCAGTTTGAAGTGAAGAGGGTTCTGATAGGGAAAAGGCACGGCTGACTAGTGAGCTAATGACTGACTGTTTTTGAGACGGATAATGGTGTGAATGTGCATTCAGATAGCGATCAGTATGGGTTGGTTTGCGATACACAGAGTGTCCTAATCTACCGTTAGGGAGGCGGCTTACTAAGATATCAAGGAAAGGTAAGTGGCCGTCAGTTTCATATTCCAAAGTGAAGCGGATGTCAGGGTGTTGAGAGTTTAGGTGTTCAAAGAAGTTGTCTAGGGATTCCTTACCGTGTGGCCAAATAGCGAAAACATCGTCTACATATCTGAACCAACACTTGGGTTTAAGTGGGAAAGAAGTAAGGGCTTGTTGTTCGAATGCCTCCATAAAAATATTGGCTACTATTGGGGAGAGAGGAGAGCCCATGGCTGTGCCTGAGACTTGTTCGTAATATTGATCACGGAACATGAAATAGGTTGAAGTTAAACAACATTCTATTAAGGGAATTAAGTCTTCAGGTTGATTATGGGCTGTGAACAGTTGTTGGATGATTGTGATGGTGTCGGGAATTGGGACTTTGGTGAAAAGAGATTCTACATCGAAGCTGACCAGAATTACCCACTCAGTCTCAACGACCCACGAGAAGCAGCAGCAACACCACCAGCAGCAGCAGCAGCCCTGAGGAAGTTCTTCTGCAATGGAGAACGAAACGTCGGCAGTAGAAGAAGTCAACGTGACGCGGTTCTAACCGGAAGCCAATTCAAACAACTTACCATCTTGTCGCTGTTGATGTTATGTCAAATAAATCAACAAAATATATATCCGGTTGCAGTGTTGCAAATACTCGAATAAAAGAATGCTCTCAATTGTATTGCCAACTCAAACAGTTCTTCTTGACCACTTTGTATTTTATTTCAAAGTTGAGGAATCTTCTCCGTTTCTGAGCGTATCCAGATCTGTTTCTGAACGAAGTACGTAATATTTCTGATTTCTGAACGCATCCAAACTGTTTACAAATGAAATTTTGAGGTTATATCTTGCACTGAAATGTGTGAATGAGTTAATATACGATATAATTATAAGTAGACAAAAATTTCCAAATTTTTTCGTTAATTAAATGGTGCCAGAATCTTTAGCATTACGCGTTAGAATCCGGATGTCCACATAAAATCAAAATTTTGAGGTTATGTTCGTAAGACGTAAACCGGATCCATGTCACCATGTGTTCAAATTGTTAATATATGAAGCAATTTGAAATTTTCTGAAGTTCCTGATATCTTAAATCGTTATTTTCGGTATGTATTTTGATTTGTCTGTATTTAACACTTTTGAAGTATTGCGTTTCAGCGTTTAAAAAGTTACCGTGAGCTGAAAGCATGCAATTCGACGCCGATCAAGGATTACCCCTGTCCGTGAATGTACTGGCCTTCGCCGCGGCTCGCGCCAAAGAAATTCAGACGATGAAGCAAGCACTGTCTACCGCAAAGAAGTCGAAACTCATCTTCCAGACCCTCCCCACTCACATGAGGCGCAGGGTCATGTCACATAACGTAAAACGTCTGCCCAGGCGTTTGAGGGAAGCCCACCTGAAGCAACTGCAAAAGTCGGGGGCCCTCGCCAAGCACAAGCGTCCATGCCGCAAGTTTCGCAGAAGACCAAAGAACTTGCTGAGTGAATACGCACGTCGGAGAAGAAGAATTCGGTGGCTAGAAACGCATATTTGGCACGCAAAGCGATTCCACATGGTTGAGCGTTGGGGGTACAAGTTACCAGAGAGTCCCTGTGATAAATCATTCAGAGCTTGCTACAGAGCAAGCGCCAGACACTGCTTGATTCAAGATATTTCTTATGTAACTTGCATCGAAATCAGCGGACGTGAGAGCCTGTTAACAGAAAGGTTGAAAAGCGTTTGCGATGTAACAACCGGGCTGAGTATAGCTGCGAAAGCTTACATTAGAGGCAACAGAGAAGGACGAGTGATGTTATTTAAATCAAAGAAGGCAGTTGGTTTTGTAGATTTTATTTGGAGACCTATTGAAGTTGCAAACGAGGAAGAAAGTGCTAGGGTTTTATGGATTTGGGCTCACGCTGCTTACTACGATGAAGTTTTGATGACTTTCATTGAGTTATTCGAATTAAGAAAGCGAGACTCTGATGAAAGAGATGTGTTTGTTAATAGCGAAAATGGCGTTATGTTAAAAAATTTGAGGGACGAGTTGAGCCGATTTCGACTGACTGGTCCTCTCTCGCAAGCCGTTCTGCAGAAGGCGCTTAAACCTAGTACAATAAATTCAAAGTCGCTGTGGCTTCAAGACTATTTAAAAAATGAAAAGGAATTCAATGCGTTTAATGTGCAAGTAAACTACTGGAAAAGTATTGAAAACTTGTCTTCACCGTCGTATCTTTCACCTCAAATTATCTTGTCTGTAATAGCTACGGATCCCAGGTATAATTTTCCCAAACGCAGGACGAAAGCTATCACAGATAATGTGCATGTAGCTTCGAGGCACGTACAGGAGGTGCCTGAAGACGTCGGTGTCTCCCCGATTTGGGATGAGAATGTTAGGGAAGAAGTGAAAGCTAGTAAAATATCGAACGCAAAATTGGCTGAGATGAGGAGCGAGTTATTAGTGCCCGGTACAGACTTGAGTCAACCTGGAGCTGCTGTGCCATATTTGTTGGTACAAAGGCCAGGAAATAGAGATGATAATGCAGGTGAGGTATTATTCATCGTAGAATTATTAAAAAGAAAAAAAAAATGTTTATTACAGGTTATTGCAGTGGTTGGGATTTGATCGTCCCATCAGGTTGGGCCCAAGCTACTTGGATTACTTTAATAATGTGGGGAGCGAGGGCCGGTGGCCTGAGGGAAACCAACTCCATGACATTTGAAATGGGCCAACCGCATCATTTAAAACCTGACACAGCAGCAGGACTGGAAGAAGAGAGACGTCTCTTGGAACTCAATACACGAAAGTACTTCAGCCTGCCCCCTAATAAAAGAACGAATTACACCAAGCTTGCAATAGCCAGTCCTTTTAAATGCGACTGGAACGTGCTCATTGGTGATTGGAAAAACTACTCTGAACCCGTTGATGATTTCTGTGTGCTTCGAAATAGGAAGACGTTGCAAGAAATTCAGGTACAACAATGTAAACATGTCTTACGAATTTTAAAAAATTTATTTACAGGAAGCCCTCTCAAGGAAAAATTATTTAAACATAGATTATTCTACCAATTTTATTATTCCAGTAAAATTGAGGCTGGAGAACAAAGGTTTGGCAAAACCCTTTGCCATCATTTGCCTTCCAAACGTTGATGATTGTCGAAATCAAAGCACAATGCAAGAACCATTAAGATGCGATGAAAACCAAGCAACACGCAAGGAAATGCGAGATTTGCACAAGCAGTTATTGAAAAGAATGCGAAGACAGCGAGTCAAGGCAAAAAGAAACGGAAAGGTACCCCCAAACATCTGGTCACACCTTAACATAATATAATTATCATGAAATGTTTTAGGTGGTAGCGGTAGACCCAAAAATTATGATTGAATTTAAAGAAAAAATGCACAACTTATGGCTGCCTCCGTTGAAAAAGAATATTCGGCAGTCGTGTTCACGTGAAGTAATAGGTTTTGTAACGAAAGGAGATTTCAGTTTCACCGAAGCTCGAGGTACAGCTGTGGGGTACATCGCGTTGGGGGCTTTATCGGAACTGTTGGCACGAACTCATAGAAATAAGGTTTTAGTGAGAAACACAACGAGCAGACAATATCGAAAAGCCACAATGCAAATTGTTATTTGATTTTGTATAAATAAAGTGTTGAAATTATTTAAGTTTGAACCAAAGGAAACCTTAAACAACTTACACATATTACTTGGCTTGAAAAAGCTAGAGCAAAATGTAAATATTACAAACGTTTTTAAAAGATATCTACATAACTGTTACAAATTTGATATATTTTCAAGGCTGCTGCTTGTGCAAAACATATTTTGGCGCCCTTGTGCGATGCACAATTTGCACAATGAGCAGTGGCAGGGCTATATATTTCTATGGACAGGAAGAAAATACTTCAATTTTTGAATCTGAATTTATTCAGGTTACCTGCATACTTCAGTGATACAAATGTTTACTAACTAGTAGTTTTATTGCGAATTGATTCTGTCATTTACAATAAATTATAGCCTAAATAATCTCATACAGAATACGCAATTAATGAATGACTGAATTATTCAAATGACCAAAACCAAACTAATACTTTGTGTAGTTATCGATATCATTTTATTGTTTGACCTGCTAGTACGGGAATGTAAGTAAATGAGACGAATACATTGTAGGTTTGAAGTAGACTACATCCTATATAACCACACTGCTCTACTCTATGGAGGTATTTGTTACATAAATTAGGATTAAATTAGTTTATACAGCGGGTAACTTGCTTTCAACAAACTGCTTCACGTCCCGCAATTCTTCATCTGAGGAAGTATGCATCAAACCGCGGTAAGACTTGAATTCCACATCTTTGAAGTGTGCCTTTAAGATGGAAGATGTCATCTGACCCCATTTGTATGGTACAACTGGATCGCAATCACCATGGCACAACAGAATCTTCAAAGAATAATAAATCAGTGTTGAGTTAAGTGAGCGAGAATATTTAAATAAAACTTTACATACAGATGAATCATGAGGGCATTTAATTTCAGCCGGGAAACTCTTATGCAACGGTAACCAACATGAGAGAGCCACAACTCCCGCTAGTCTCTCTGAATACTTGAGTGATGAATATAAAGCTAGAGCTCCACCTTGTGAAAATCCACCCACTAATATTCTGTTAGGAGGTATACCGCTCTTAACTTCGCTGTCGATCATACTTTGGATTTGTTTACTTGCTAATTTAATTCCTAAAATTAAACACACACTCAGTATGTAAACTGAGAATTGGTTAAATAATTATTTGCTAATATAATTAATCATGTGATGCATCATAATTAAAATTGTACCGTCATCATCTTCAGGGCCTCCAACGTCCAGTGTTTTCAGGTCGAACCAACTGGGCATTCGGTAGCCGGCGTTGAGTGTCACAGGCATCGTCGGTGCTGTAGGGCAAATCACTTTGACGTGAGGGGGGCGAATTGCGGCCATAGCACTTGCCCATCCTTGCCTAATTTATGCAATAAAACACTTCACGTAGCTTGATAATTAAGGTTAAGTAATGTGATAGCATAATAAAAAGTAACCTGTAAGAACTCACCCAGTGTCGCCTAATCCGTGTAGGAATATAAGCTGAAAAACGAGCAAGGTCAGTATAAAATAAACACAGATTAATTTGGAGAAGGAAAACCTACCGTTGCGGTATGCTTGGCGGAAGCAGATATCACGACCGGTGATGCCATTTCCACGCACTTACAAGTGAACTAATGAGCTACTAATTACAAAGTGAGCGAAAAACTATGTTGAAACAGCCAAGTGAGGTGACATTCAGACACACTGCGTTTTTTACGCAAGTTTTTTGATCAAAGTACACATAAAATACATACCAGAATTTTGACGTTTGCTAAAAGTGACACGAAATTAGCAAAAAAATGCACGTTATTGCCAACTTAAGATGACTTGACATGACTGCTATTTCTCCCATAGATTTGAGGAAATTTTTGACGACATGCCGATATGGTTACATTTTAGCTGGTTTCTTTCGTTTGATCCGAACGCAACATAACGCGCTTAGATTCAAAGATGGATGCTCTCTTGCAAATGTAGCTTCGTGAAATTTCAATTCCGATCGGTAATCCCATTTCCCCTTTCAATCTTCCAATTTTACGATCCGTTTGGATAGAAATGCATTCAGATCCAGAGCGGGTAACGAAAAATTATTCGAATCACGATTCAAACTTTTCAGCGAAAGAAAGCAGCTTTTGTTACCTTTGCTTAAAATTTCACACTAACTTTAGAATTATTCTACACAATACTTACCACTTTTCTCCCTAAAAAAGTTCGGTTACTGTAGCCGCTTTCCCGTTACTTTGTGCACGCAAATGAGCCCAAAAGTGCAAAAAGTCACGAAGCGCACGTTCCAATAAGGCAGGTTGCCATATGTTAGCTGCTTTCCCGTTACCCACTTTGTGCACGCAAACGAGCTCAAAAGCCCAAAAATTCGCGAAGCGCACTTTCCAGTTGACGTTTCAATGAGCGCGTTTTACGCTCAATATGTCCTTCCCCTGCCCCCTCAAGCACCACCTATTATTTTTGTGCTCGAAGCACATGTTCCCCCACCTTGAATTCTGCCCTGATACGGTGTCTACAAGATGACTACAAAACAAATACGTGTTATTGAAAAATAAATATTGTCAAATATTTTAACAAAACAATTAAACAATTTTTAAAATTCATTTTCAATTTGTTGTATGTCACACCTCTACAAATACGTTCCCGTAAGTATGTACTTAAAGCTCATGCGTTTAAAAGTCAACTGTGTTTAGTGCGCAAAATTCAGAGCTAACGGGAAAACGCCTTGTATGAGATTTAACTGGAGCGCGATTGTAGTCTTCAGGTTGTTTGAATGCAGTGTTGTTAAAGGCGTTTACGATAATTGGAGCGGTATATATATCGGTTAGTCTATTTTCTCACTCTTACATGCATTAAACGCATTCGTTCTATCTCACTCTTTTACCTCGATCCATGTACCGCTCCAATTATCGTAAACACCTTAACTTTCTAAATGTGAATATCTGTAGCCGTATAACTCGGAACTAGAAATCGTTATTTCAAAAAAGTTACACAAAAATGAATAGAAAAAAAGCAGTAGCAGTAGTAGCCTTATAGGTTCCTGTGCGTTTAAATCTACCAATCATAAGGCAAGTTTGATCAAATTGACTGATGGATATAGAGGCGCCCCTAAAATTTAGAAAATTTGCTCAAATATTTTCCATGATGTCATGTGATGTCATTAGTTTAGTTTGCCAGTTCAGTTTGATCAAACCGACTAATGATGTCACAGGGGCTTAAGAAAAATACTTTTTCAATGTCGATGTCAGCTGCAGCTACTTCGGAGCTGCTCAAATGTGTTTCAATCGCACTAGGAAACAGCTTTGAGCAGCTCTGGAGTAGCTCATAGAATCAGATTGGTTCGATTTTCGAATTCTGCGAATCATTCTTATTCGGCAACTTTTACTCCTTAAAATGCTCAAAATTTGATTAGCTTACTTCTGATAGAAAATTATTTATTATTAAATGTTTTTAATATCCAACTTTTTCCGGTAAAATCCATCAATTTCTCCTCCCACAATCAAGATTTCTTCTAAAAGCATTCTAGCAACACTGCACAATAATGTTAACAGTGATACAGGTGCTTTCGTAAGATGTTGATGTTAGAGTTCAGAAATTTTCTGGTTTTCCAAAAATCCGTACTTTCCTGTTTATCGAATTTATTCCTTACTTTTGAGTCTCACTGTACAATTTCAAGCCTTTTATTTTGAGGCCATTCCTAATGTGCTTAAGTAGGTGGAATATTTAATACAATCAATAAAGGAAAAGGAACACACAATTTGATTTTTATAGCATTTGTTTCCAGTTAATTATTTTCTACTTACAGTGACATTTTGGTGATTATTGAAGCTAAATATTAAGATTTTTTGCGATTGCCTATTAGCAACACTGAAACGCACTCGCTGTGTTAATTCTGAACACAGCTCTGTATTTAGCGACAGCTCGCTGATTAAACGTCCATTGCGCATTATTTTTTTAAATCGTTTGTAAATGGTAAAGGCAGATTTTTCGAGAAAAAAATATAACGTAATCATGCTGAGAAATCAATTTACTATAAAAAAGAGAATCGAATTGCTTATTATTGCCCTAACACTTCTTGAGTAGGTACATCTTAATGGGCATACACACGGTCAAGTATGCCTTCGCGCCTAACTGAACGTTTTGAGGCTCGAAGGTAAGTGCGAATGTGTGTACGCTGAACTGATGGTGCGTTCCTGGCCTAAATGAATCTATCATACTTGCTCGCAGACTTGCCTCTCAAGCAAGCGCGAAGACTTGCCTAACCGTGTGTATGCCCATTTAAAGTTTCTCTGCGTGGTATACTGCTTGTTCCATAAAATAATTTCACTAGAGCTGGGCAACGGTTAACCGATTTTGGATATTCGCGGTGTACAGCATATCACTCATGCAAATAGAGTTGCATAACTTGAATGTAAGTAAATTCACAGTCTACATACAATCTTGTCACTGGCGCTAGTTTCTCGTACAAAATTCTTGGAAACTCGGGGATGAATGCCCAGTAGTCTCGTTGTTTCTATTCGTAGTTTGGTTTACCGGCTTGGTTCGGGCACGTTCGGGCAACTGCAAATACTGCAAGATTTTAAATTTAAATTGTTTGCGCCACGTAAGAATCAACGCACGGAGGAATGCGCAGTGGTTGCATTGAGGACACAAAGATCAAAGATACCGACGCCAAGTGAACAGATTGTATGTAGACTGTGGTAAATCTAAGTAAAAATTTTTTTTTCATGCAACTCTATTTGCATGAGTGACATGCTGTACATCGCGAATATCCAAAATATCCAAAATCGGTTAACCGTTGCCAGCTCTAAATTTCACAGATTTATTTCAGTGTATTCTTGGAGCCTGCACAATTAATAATAATATGGAAATCTACTTTAAAATCTGAAAATTATTGCGAAAATTACCCAGCTAAGCTTAAGGAACTATACCTTTTCCAATTGTATTTCAGAAAATTTCAGTTGTATTCCAGATTAGTAAATTGTATTTAAGAAATCGTCAATTGTAGTTCAGATTAGTAAATTATATTTCAGAAAGTTGTAATTGTAGTTCAGATCAGTAAATTGTATTTCAGAAAACGTCATAAGAAATTCAGAAAATATCATTTGTAAATCAGAAAATTATTTGTAAATCAGAAAATTATTTGTAAATCAGAAAGCATCATTTGTAAATCTGAAAGCTTTATTTGCAATTCCGGAATCATTTGTAATTAAGATTTTTTTTGTAAGTTTGTAAGTGCCTGCATGTTAAAAGCGAAGAACTGCATTTTTTAGCACGGACATCATGCAAATTCCACAATTATTTAAATTCATTCTTCACTTTATTTCAACGCAATCGTAACGGCAACTACTCCACGAAAATCTGTTGATGGTTCCTAAGGTGTACCTACTAAGACTTATTTACTGTGGTATGCTGAAAAAATATATGTATAATTATTATTTTCTGAAATACAATTTACCTTTTCTGAAATTGATTTCGCTTTTCTGAACTACAATTAACACATTCTGAAATACATTTTACGTTTCTGAAATACAATTGACACGTTCTAAAATTCATTTTTTGCATCTGAAAAACATTTGACACTGTCTGAAATTAATCTGTTACTTTCTGAACTACACTTGGAAAAGGTGTAGTTTTAAAACTGTTTATTATTCAATTTGAACCATACTTAAACATGTAACAATGTTCGTCGGTATTAAAGGAAACTGTCATTTTGATTTTTTAAAGATCAAAATTTAATGTTGATAATCGATTTAATAACTGAATATTTTAATTGGGTTAATTAGGAAAAAAATGGCGCGGATGAATATTCCAAATTCCAACGTCCACAATCCTCTCTCTAACGGCATAAATACTAATGATAAACTCTTGACATACACGGATTGGCAAGCTTATAAATTTTATTTTAAGAATACAGACGGTTACGTTAAATTGGTCCGCTTATCGACCGTGCACAGTGCATATAACAGCGCGCCAGCATTGCAGAGGTTACGTCGGCTTCCAAAAAAAAATTAATTTGCTTATCCAAGTCCGTGTTAATTGCGGTGTTCGCGAACAGGTTCTTCCTCAGTCCGGTTCACACGGTATCATCGCGATGACATCGACGAGAATCTTATCACCGTTTATCTACCGCAATGGATACAATCAAGTGCGCCGTGCGACCTTTGCGTCGCTGGGATGGGATAAATCAGCTGATGGTAACTATCACTTTGCACACAATTCCTCGCGAACGATGGCTACGGCAGCACGACCAAAATGTTTGAATATGGACGACCTCAACCCAAACATAAAAGTGATGGAATACGCTGTCCGAGGACCGCTCGTCACCAGAGCGGGAGAGATAGAGAAGGAATTGCAGAAGGTATTAATAGAATTTATTTTTTTTGTTGGCGGAGTTCCCAACAGATGTTTCGGAAGCACGCTCACGGTCATTCGTGCAAGCGCCTTGCAATTGTTTCCTTCAGCTTTTATTATTTTCGCAATAATTTGAGTAAGCGCGCAAATAAAAAAAAATCAATAAGGCGTCGATTCGTTTCCCTTGAGTGTATCAGCTTTACCGGAGCTATCGAATGGATACAATTAATATCGCAATTGTAATACTGATAAACTTAATATGCGATAAGCGATTAAAAGTAAATATTTTTTTATTACAACTACGTCTCAATTAAAATAGCACACATACCATTTGGGATTTGTTTGCGGCGGAATCAATTACGTACTTCACGATAATGGGCTAATTATTATCAAATAAGATGAAGATAAAAAAATAACTCAGCGACGCCCAAAATGTCGTATGCTGCCCCAATTACGGTAATGAATGACGTCAAACGCCAAACTTTAGAAACAGCTGAAGTATTTATTAACCCATCATTAGTTTAAATATTGATTAATGACGTCATCAGTCACTAAATAATTTACTAAACGGTACATAATTGAATGTAAATATCTTTTTTCCACTACTAGTACTATAGCCTGTCTTTTTGACATGTGTTAGGTTGCTGTGAAAAACAATTTCTCGACCTGAGGTAAATAATCTTTTTATTATTTACCACGGTAAATAATGAACATCAATTGTTACGTACGCTTTCAGGTACAAATCTTTTGATTTTTCAGGCAATAGATTGTTTGCCACTTGTCCGGCAATTTCCCGTATTTCAGGCGGCGCGGCGTACAATTTAATTCGCCGTACATCGTTTACCGTACTTACTTTATTTAATTGACGATTTGGCAAAAAGATCGACGTAATGTTTGTGACAAATTAAAAAATTTGAATCAACTGTTATATCGGTAATACAGAAAACTGTAAACCTTTCGTAATTTATAATAAATATTTGTTCAAATTAAAATTATCATTTGCACTAGTAGTGGAAAAAATAGTATATACACCACAGTAGAGAAGTCTTATAACCCTCGCCCCTCGGGTTATAACACTAGACTTGTCTACCTAGGTGTATAATATACTATACTTGTTATTTTGATCAAAATGTTGACAGCTTTATTTGTCCTGGATTTACAAACATTACCTAATTAGTTCTAAAACAAACTATAATCAATAATCACTCAAGAGAGTGATTAAAGAATGCTTTTAAAAAACAGTTGGCGCCCATCAGTGTTGCCAATTTAGTGATTTTGTCACTAGATCTGGTCTTTCTGTTGAAATTTCAAACAAATTTTAGTAAATTCAGACACGTTTGAAATTTAATGGTTCTGTGACCGTTTTAGTGATATATTTAGTGATTTTTTCATTTAATGAAACTAATTTAGTTATTTTTTTTAATTTTCTGGTAACTTCTGTCATAAAATAGTTAGCGATGTTCACCAAGTACATTTACAAACAACATTCTGTAAACTTACGCCCATTGTTGACAATTTAATGATTTTGACACTAGATTTAGTGACTTTCTGTTGAAATTTTAGACAACTTCTAAATGACTTTGGCTATGTCAAAAATTTAGTAATTTACATGACCGGTTTAAAGAAAAATCTAGTGATATCTTTGAAAATAATTTTAACCAAATCACTTAAGATTTAATAGTCGTTGATTCTGTCATTTTGTGGTGACATCTGTCACATGTCATTTGTCATGTTCACCCAGCATAAAAGCCGCGTTTTTCTTTATCAACATGTGCAACAAAGAATTCTTTGGGAATTTGCAGAAGCAGAAGGAACACAAATGACGACCGATTCCTGTCCCGTTTTTGAACAATAAAAAAAATAATCAAATTTTTCTTTTCCACCACCCATCGTTTATTTATTACATTTATTTTAGTGTCTTTCGATATAAACACTCGTAAATTTGTTTGACAGTTGACTGTATTTTGTTTTTTAAGAGGAAATTTAATACAGATGGAAACTGTCATATGAAATTTGAAAGACGCAAATTTAAAAAAATTCATCATGGAAAAACGAAACACAAATTAAAAAATTAATTTGAAGGGTGGTGTGAAACTGGATGTTGAAGAGCTAATAACATTGGTAACATTGAAAGTTTTTGCACACTGTAACACTATGGGTGCGTTTCGTTTGCGCGCTCACACGCTTTAAGCGCTCACGCTTACAAGCGCTGTTTTCTGTTGTTTCCTTTGGGGTTTAGTCGCTTAAGCCGTTATACGCAAAGGTGTTTCTTTTGACTTTTGTTTGCACAACGAATTCATAACCTCAAAAATATAACTTCAATAGCGAAATTGATTCAATCATAGCTGCTGCAGCTATTTCTAAAGTGTAATGTTTGTTTATAACCTGATTATGATTAGCAGATCTCCTCATACGTTCCATTTGGAACATAAGCGCTTACGCTTTTGCTGCTCTACCTCGATGGAATAAGCGATTGTGAGCGAAGACTATGACGTCATAATGATGTACTATTTCGTCAGCCGGCGCTTTGTGAGCGTTTGCAAAGCCAAAGGGAACGATTTAAGCAATGCTTATGAGCGCTCAAAGCATGTGAGCGCGCAAATGAAACGCACCCTGTAAGTAATACCCAGTAGCGTCACTTAAACGTCAGTGTCAAAAAAAAGCAATTATAAGGTTTGTTCGTTTGTCTACACCAGTGCACACCATGTGCCCTAGTGCAGAAAAATGCGTTCGTTTGTCACAGTGCAAGTGCACTGATCGCGTTCGTTTATCCAGTGCAATCTGTTCCAAGTTACTCTAGACTGCACTTTCTTGCTCGGTGTTTAAAGTGCGAACAAGTAAGTGCAGTATATCCTAACCTGAAAAATCTCACTTCTAATGGTCGATGTTTATCCTAAGGTTAATTTATCTGTCAGTTGGAATGTGACGCTAGTTGAATGTACACATTCTAACTGACAGATAAATTAAATTTAGGTCTTGCATATAAATAACTATTAATATAAAAATAGTTCACACTAAAAATATTATAAGTGCTCACTTTCGCGTGATTTTAAAATATAGCACTGATTCACAGGATCAACGTTTGTCACCGTACAGTTATAATTATAAGGTCCGTTCCATTCGTCAGGATTTCGAGTTCTGAACCGTTCAAAATCTTACTGAGCATGAGCAGTGCTACAAAATTGGATATAAATTTCATACTGCGCATGATCTGAACGGTCATAGCTTGAAATTCTGTCAAATGGAACAGACCTATAGGGACCATGCACATGCGATGACAGCGCCACCAATGGCCATATTTTGCATAAGTGGTATGAAAACACAAGTGACAGTATAATGACAGTTCAAATGTACATCTGTCATTTCAAATGCCCCGTGTACATTTGAACTTGAATTTTGTAATTAATTTCATACTAGAAGGTCAAATACTTATTATGTACTACAACTGTAAATTGTCATAACAGTTATAGTAACAGGAAAAGTGTTAAATTTTACAATTATCCAGACAGTAGTAAGAAAATATATATGGGTTGAAACATTTAAGTTTATATGCTGTTTTGAAAGTGATTCATACATTTCAATATCGGTTAGTCATTACGTACAACGTACTCTATTCGAAAAATGTGCAGGAGACTCAGATGAAATGAAAGTTTGAAGAATTTAATGAATAGAAGTCGGAAAGCAAATCAACAAATGTAGGCCAGTTTCAAATGCGGTTGATGATTAACGGATGGTTAGTCTTGGTAATGTGAATACATTTACGGTCAGTATACTGATGGTATGCGTTTCGTGTGAAGAAGTCAGTATAAACAATAGCCCCAACCGATCGTCAGACCGACTTCATGTCAAATGCATGTGGAACATGTTTTATATTATTTAACTAGAATACTTTGTGTTAATTGTATTAAAAGACTGATTATAGTATTAGTGATGTTTCTTAAATTAAGGTTTGTACTCAGATTTTTGTTTAATTTATAGCACTTTTACATTAATTGTATGAGTCACTCTCGTTACCCATTTTATTTATACAAATGGGTGTAAAAGAGCGAAGAACACGTTCCAGTTAGGCAAATTTCCATAAATTTGTGTACGGAGGTCATGCATTTAAAATCCACTGTGTTTGAAATGAAAAATTTAGAAATAACGGAAAGCGCCCATGTTCAATAATAATCAACTGCCGATCTTCTGATTGTTTTCTGAAATACTGTGCTCATAAACAATAGAATTCAATTTGTAATATATTTCCACATCTATTAGTGACACATGCAGGATTTGCATAAATTTTGCATATTTAGAAATTGTACTGATCATCAAACAATAAAACTTGTTGCAAGATTTGAGTAAATTTAGAGAAAGCCCTAAATATTTTTAACACAATTACAAGAAATAACAACAAATCTGCACACAACCAAAAATTTTATTGACCGTCAATGCCATGCAAGATTTCTTCCGCAAATACCAAAAACCAAAATTTTCACTTGGCTATTGAAGTTATGCATAGGGTAACTGCACCTGATGGCCGGCCACTACCAGCTGGTTGTCCACTTACATAAACAAGATTTTAAAATATATTTCAACATCCATTGTAATTGCAAAATTAAAAATTACAGAGTGACGTTAATAACGTCACTTCAACGTGTCACAGGTGTATTAACCTAAAAGCAATGTTTTCATACCACTAATGCATAAATCACCGCCAGGCGGCGCTGAACGCGGGCGTGTGCATGGTCCCTATACGTTTTTGTATGATCCATTATTTTATGCTCTTACCTGGATGAAAGCAAGGTTAACTGCACTGATCATCTGTCACGCATGTTTAAATTGCGTTCGTTTGTCTCTAAAGTTTTTTCTGCACGAATCTACACTGCACATCACGTGACGTTGTGCAAAACTACACCTAACTGTTTTCAGTGTAACTTCGTGCAGTACAAACGAACAAACCTATACTGTTTGATACCCTTGTGGAAATGTAATGTAATTTGCAAGTCGGTAGGTATCAAACAAAATGGCAAAAGTGACAGTTACACTTGAGTGACGCTAGTGTGCGATTCTTAACTGTGGGTTTTAAACCATTCTCTACCAACATGTTTTTAATACATAATTAGCATTATTATATGAGTTTTGTCACTATAACTAAATAAAATTTTCTCATTTATTTACGCGTAGGTAGTAGGAATTGTTTGACTTATCTTGCAAAACCGTTATGTATAATTATTCTGAAGCTTAATTATGTGTTATTCGAATGTTCGTTATTAATATGAGTGTTTTTCTCAGAACCATAATTGTTTATTAATGTTGCTATTATTAAGGAAACTAGTTTTAATAATTATCTGTAAAAAAATACTCTCCGATTTTTTTTTGTCTCCATTAGAGATTTTTTTATATAATTATTTAAAATGCTCACCGTTGGAATCCCGAATAAACTTTCGCTATAAAGTGAAACAAATAGTAAAATAAAAACGCAGAAAGCTGGTAAAGAAATCATAAGAACTGTACAAACCAGAGTACTGCATGATTACCTACGCTGTTACCGGTTACTAGGTTTAATCAACAAGGTGTAGCAACGCGATACCTACCTAGTACATACAGGTAATAGGTACTCGGCAGTAGTCTTTAGAGATAGGTAGTAGGTAACTACCAGGTACGAGGTAACATCGCTACCGGTATAGTTGGGCATTTTTTAGTCAAAATAAGGAATAAGACTAACAACTAATTTTGCATATGTTAGTCATGACCAATGACTAATCTCCCTCTCTCCCCCCTCTTTCACTTTCTCTCACCTCTCTCTCCCTCTCTCTCTCTCCCTCTCTCTCCCACTATCCCCCCTCCCTCTCTCTTCTCCCTCTCTCGCCCCTCCCCTCCCTCTCCTCTCTCCTCGCCCCTCCCCTCCCTCTCCTCTCTCCTCGCCCCTCCCCTCCCTCTCCTCTCTCCCCGCCCCTCCCCTCCCTCTCCTCTCTCCCCTCCCCTCCCTCTCCTCTCTCCCCTCTCCTACCTCTCCTCTCTCTATCCTCCACTATCCCCCCTCCCTCTCTCTTCTCCCTCTCTCGCCCCTCCCCTCCCTCTCCTCTCTCCCCTCCCCTCCCCTCCCTCTCCCCTCCCCTCCCTCTCCTCTCTCCCCTCCCCTCCCTCTCCTCTCTCCCCTCCCTCTCCTCTCTTCCCCTCCCCTCCCTCACTCTCCTCTCCTCTCTCCCCCTCCCCTCCCTCCCTCCTCTCCTTTTTCCCCTCCCCCTTCCTCCCTCTCCTCCCCTCTCTTTCCCCTCCCCTCCCCCTCTCTCTCTCATCTCCTCTCTCCCCCTCCCTCTTAACTTAACTTAACTCTCCTAATAATATGTGATAACTAAAACCCGGTGATATCCAATAATGGGTATTACCTGGTTCCGTAAGACAGTACCCGGTTAACCGGGTATTACCTGCTGACACTACCTACGCACTTGCAGTACTCTGCTCCCGGTAACATGTGCTACCTAATACCTGGAGATATCCGATAATAGGTATTACCTGGTTCCGTAAGACAGTACCCGGTCAACCGGGTATTACCTACCGACACTACCTACGCACTTGCAGTACTCTGGTACAAACAATGGTAATAAGTAAAGTACGGATTTAGGTGCATTTTAATGTCATGAGTCTTCACTCCACGACGCGTACACCCGAGTCAAGAGATTACTCATGATCTAAAAATGCACATAATTCCGTGCTTTAGTAATAAGTTAGTTGCCGTTGCTATTTGTTTCAGTCTGGCCACACTCAGCACGTAAAAAACATTAAAAACTACGGCGGAAAATTCAAATTTATCATTCATTAAAAATCATAGCAAGAGATCACTTAAAATTTTATAGTTTCTGCATTAAGTTTAAGATGTCGTCAAATTTCATAAAAATTATTCATTTTTATTATTATAATTGAATGTGCAGGGTGTCAAGAAACCTTTTAAAGAAGTGATAAAGGCAAATATCGGTGATTGTCATGCCATGGGGCAGACACCCATAACATTCATCAGGCAAGTCTTGGCCTTGGTCTCGTATCCACCGCTTTTTCAAGACAGCCGTTTCCCAGCGGATGTAAAGAAGAAAGCCCAGGATATTTTAGACGGGTGCAGGGGAAGCTCCGTGGGTTCTTACACGGATTCGCCAGGAATTGAATTGATTCGAAGACACGTGACCAAATATATCGAACGAAGAGATGGAATTCCAGCAGACTGGCAAAATATCATTTTAACTGCAGGTAAATATACCTTGTTCATAAATTAAAATGTTGGTGTAAAATACTAATTGTAAGTTGGCAAGATATTTGAAGTTTCATTTCAAAGTATGTATTTGTCAAATCAATTTTATTACTTATAATATTTTTGATATTTATATTCATTTTAAGAAGCCTTTTCAATGCCTCAAAAGCAAAAAAGAGGCATTCATCAAACGTTATTTTTCATAATTATTAAAAATTCAGAATTCATAACTTTGTTGTTTATTTCAGAGTGATCACACACGTATCATTTGTAAAATTTCTGACTAGGGCATTTGTTGCCAGTTGTATTTTTCACAAGGCAACACTGGTTGTGGTTTTTTAATTTGTGAACAGATGAGATTTTAAAACGAAACTCTAGGGCCAGTTTTATAATGAAATTGAAAGGAGACTTTAAACTAAAGTCACATTCTGATGTGTAAACAAACACATGTTTACACATCTGAATGTGGCTTAATTTTAAAGTCTTTTTTAAATTCCATTATGAAACTGGGGGTTATGTTTATAATAAAAATCGCACTTTATGGTAAACTAATTTGAATTCCAAACGCGCCTCCAACTACTTTATTGAATAATAAATTAGGAACATTATTACGTGGCTTATTTTTCTATTTAGCGACGCCTTTTATTGCTAAATTTAAACAGTTTATTCGTGATAAACGTGCTGTTTACATTTGCATTAAATTTAAATAAGTAAATTTCAGAGCACCAAACAAAATATGACGGATGTTTCTTAACATTGGATTTAGATTGGGAGTAAAGGTCATGTTCATAATCATGAAAAATAGACATACATTGCATAATAAAAATATTTAAGTTCATAATTTAACTAAAATGTTACTGTATGCAGGTAACCCAAGTTACGCTCATGCTGTCCTGGTTGCCTAATTTTGTATTAAGAAATATTGATGGAATTAAATAATAACAAACCAAAAATGTGCTTCAATGTAGTCATTTAAAAAAAAATGCTTTAAAGAATGAAGAAAATTAATTTAACAAAATTAAAAATTCAGAAAACAATGCATCGAATGCAGATAAAAAAATACTATCGGAGTCCGGCTCTGATTTTATTTTGAAAACTTACTTTGATTTAGTTTGCACGTTTACTTTTTACTTTTAGGTGCTAGTGATGGTATTAAAGGCATCTTAAAGTTACTTATATGCCCGGTGGATAACAAGAAGCCCGGAGTGATGATTCCAATTCCACAGTACCCCTTGTACTCAGCATCCCTGGCCGAATTCGACATGGACCAGATTGGATACTACTTAAACGAATCGAAAAACTGGGGCCTTGAAATCTCAGAACTGGAGGTAAACATGATCATACATTTAAACATTTAAATAGCGACATCTTTTGATCGCTTTTTGACCTGACATTGCAGTAGGATTTAAGTTCAAAAATATTTATTGGAATTTTAGAGATCTTACAATGAAGCGTCCAAAAAATCCACTCCACGTGCCCTGGTAATCATCAACCCCGGCAATCCAACCGGCCAAGTCCTTTCCAGGCAAAACATTGAAGAAATCATCAAATTCGCCCATAAAAAGAAGCTTTTCCTACTGGCCGATGAGGTGTACCAAGACAATGTATACGCAGAAGGCTCTAAATTTCACTCTTTCAAAAAGGTCAGTACTGAACACTTTTATAAAAAATAATTTTACACAGATTAGGTTTGTAGGTTTTAATAGAGATGGGGGACCCCTACGACAAAATGGAGCTTGCAAGTTTCATGTCCTGCTCAAAGGGTTACATGGGTGAATGTGGACTTCGCGGCGGTTACCTAGAAGTAATCAATATTTGCCCTAATGTTAAGGCGATGTATTTGAAGGCTATCAGCGCAATGCTTTGCCCGACTGTTCTTGGACAAACTGTAATCGACTGCGTCGTTAATACTCCCCAACCAGGTGAACCGAGTTATGATTTATTCGCAAAAGAGAAACAAGGGGTTTTAGACTCATTAAAGGTAACCATTGGTCGCTGCATTTAATTATTGACTTATAGGAATGTCATTGTATTTTAGTTGAGAGCAAAAATGGTTGCTGATACTTTCAATACTTTCGAGGGATTCAGCTGTAATCCGGTCCAAGGTGCCATGTATGCCTTTCCACAGATCAAACTACCTCCTAAGGCGATAGAGGCGGCCAAAAAAGCAAACCAACCGGCTGATGTGTTCTATGCATTTGAATTATTAGAAAACACTGGCATTTGTATAGTGCCCGGGTCTGGCTTCGGCCAGCAACCAGGCACTTTCCACTTTCGTACAACCATCCTGCCCCAGCCCGACAAGTTGAAGACAATGCTGGAGATCTTCAACAAATTCCACAAAGAATTCATGAAGAAATATCAATAAAGTATTAATTTTAGGTAATTTCGTAGGTGTAACTATTGTAATATATTAAAGATATTTTTTTTTCTTTTTTAAAAATATCGCCTCAAAAAAGATCGTACACACATTTTTAAAATGGCTGTTAATTATTTATATTGCTAAATGATTTTATGTAGTGTAAAATATAATTGTTTTTGTTACATTAATGTGTTTATATTGTTTTACAAGAAAATTATTTATATTCCAAGCACAAGTTATAAGCTTAATTACTAAAATGGCTGATGGATGGCGCTTGAATTTTTGTCATGTAATATTTATTTTCCAATTGGAAATAAAAAGAAAATTGATGCATTTTTCATAGTTTTAGCTAATGTTTGATATGTAGTTCTATTAGTAATTATACTAATTAATAATTTCATTTTAAAAACTCTTGATAGTTTTATCAAATAATAATTGATTCACATGGATGCCACAATTTAATTTTTGTAAAAGAAGTAAGTACAATAGCGAGGATAGAAAATAGGCCATGTCTTAAAGCTAAACTCATTGAGTAATATGTATGTATAAGTACTAACCACTCTACTCAATGCTAAAAGCTCAGAATCAATTTTTTTTTATAACTTTGGTCGTACTTTTTGAATACAGAAAACTGTAGTCATCATTGAAATATTCTAAACCAGAATTTGATATTTTGTTCGGTTAATTTCGAGCAAGGCGGCTATGTGCGAATATATATCAAAGCTGAATTTACATGGGCGTTAAGGGCGTCAAAATATCAGAGGTAAAAGCTGCGTTCGTTTATTTAACTCCGTTCACTTCATTTACTCCTTTCGCATTTTTGTCTCACTCTTCCTTATATTAAAACTTATTTGCTCTCATTCTTTAGAATGCGAGAAGAGTAAATAGGGTGAACGAATTTGAATAAACGAACGCAGCTAAAGTACTCGTTATGCGTATTACGCACGTAGAGATCAACAACCAATGAGGGTACAGAAAGCCCATAGACTACACATTCTACGCCCGACGCTAGAGATCGTGCCGTTTAGCGCAAACATCAACGAGTAAAGAATAAATAGGAGGGAATTATACTTACAGTAGATTCTTGTCCAAAGTGGTAACTAAATATAGCCGCTATCTTACAAGCGCTCAGAAATGCCTGCGTTCAGCCTGGCAGAAAGCTACGTAGCGCTTCGCGTGCGCCACGTGGCGTGACGTCATATATGTGTTCAAGCCGAAGCTAAACTTCTGCTAAGGGAGAGCGATAAACCTAGTGGCCGCCATGTTTTAAATCGCTTTACGGAATAAAACCAAGAATCCGTTCAGCCAGTTCTCAATTAGCTAATACGCTACAAATTAGCGCTCTGCTACGTAGCAATAGCGAAATGTAAGCGCTATCTTTGGCGGAACGCAGTCAATGTTTTATAAAAGGTTTGTTCAAGTTCGAAATTTTAGAACGGTTCAGGGATTGTGCAGAACTGTAAGCGCAATTAACAAAAATCTGAACTGTCTCAGAACGCGAGAAAATCCGATAAAACCAAAACGCTTTGTTCAGTTTATAAAGTAGCATGTAGATGGCGAGACGATACGCCAACTTTTAAATTATTACTTCCTAAATGTTCTATAAATTCGGCATCTCTTCTGCTGTACTCTCTACATATCCCTCTGTTTTTGTGTGGAAATGAAAATTATCAAGGCAGCTGCATTAAATTCAAAAGGCGCCTCAGAACCAGTTCTCAATCGTCCGCACTTCGGAGCAAGTACTGTTTAGGTGCGTCCACAAACCAACAGTCCATCATCGTTTATAACACACTTACTACATTAAGGCCCGGTTTATTCATCTCTAAGTGCCACGTTATAACTTGACGGATTAGCGCAATGCGTTACCCTATCTTTAATCTATTAAGTATTTTCTGGCCACTTACTCAGAGATGAATAAACCGGGCCTAAATTTAACTAAATAAGATTCGAGAAATATCAATTGTATTCTATACATTGGAGGCCTATGACTAAAAGTACTTGAAAAAGAACTTACTTACCTACATTACGCTTGCTGCGCCACTGAACATAAAAAAATTCCAAAACTAACCTAAAAGTCATTTACTTTTTAACTGAAGTCTATAATAAAATATCAACGTATCGTTTGAATATACACTCCGATACAAACACAAAATCCGGCAATTATTTTTCCACTACGGATGTCAAAAAACAGACATATCGCAGAAACTGACCCACCGCAAAGTGGTAACATTCATCAAATATAACTGCGTTTTCCCACTATCATAGGTTCTTTCCTGTTAATTCCTTACTCGTAGGCTACAATAGCCAACTGCTTTACATCAATTTCGATTGATCGCACTCAGAGTATCTTCATCTTATGTTATTGCCTGAGGTTAAAAGAAGATGCAATTACACTGAGCGCAACCGGTACAGGTGAATCGAAAACGTTATTAAATTTTTGGAATATTCGGAACTGACTTACAGAAATCTGTAATTTTAGAGATTTTTAATAACCAACGGTTTGGTTACGGTTAATGTTGGTTATTATTAGAGAGTTTTAGCAATTTTTACGATATGGATAACGTTTACGCTAAAAGCTACAAAAATTATTAATGCGCATGTTCACAAATATATGAGCAAGTGCGTTACTCTCTTTACAGCATTTAGCGTAAACGTTATCCATATCGTAAAAATTGCTAAAACTCTCTATTGAAAAAGCAGGTTATTTATGAAACGCTACGGTCATCATCGTTCACCTTGGAAATTTTATTCTCCGAAATAAACAACATAACTTTACTTTTTATTTGGAAAATTAGGGTGTTGGTGTTAGTTAGTTAGTTAGTCGCATTGTTATTATTTATCATATTCCGTACTGGATTATGAATGTAAATAACTGTAAATCATATAGAGAAATTTTTGCGGAATCATTTTCAACATCTAATGAAAGTGAAAGCAACAGTAGAATTTGAATTTCCAAAAGATAAATGTTTTTGTAAAATAATTAATATCAAATATGTACTATTTCACTATTCCAGACGACTCATCTATTGTTGATCTCAAAATTAGAAAAATGTGTGTGGATTTACAGCTAAATAATCAGATAAAAAACCTAATTCTGCAGAACAATAAGCACACGTCAGTAATGTGGTAATACTCCCTAAAATTTATAAAGCTTCATTAATACTTAAATCTACGTATGGTTTTATGAGAAAAAGAATTATTTACCTTCAAATAATCAATTTCTTATTAGTAGATACCATAGAGTAATAATATCTATATACTAGATACCTAGTTACAATTCGTAAATTGCCGGTTTTCGATTTAACCACAACTTTTCTGTTCTGGTTACTTTGGTTATGACCACGAGTTACCGTTTTCAGGAAACCGCGTTTCATAAATACATATATTTCAGGAACATATTATTTATGGAACACAAAACCGAAACCACGGTTAAAATAATTCAAATAATTAACACGTTCCGCCGTTACTTTGTGATATTCCATTATAACAAAAACAATACACAGATAATTACTTTGTTAATATCACATTTATTTGTCAGAAGAGATACCTTGCTGATCTATATCAAGGTATTGCACGCAGAACTGTCATATAATTTACATAATGTAGAATTTGATATATTAGATGATAACATTAGGCAAAAAATCAGTGAAATAGTACATAAGAAATATTTAATCCAAACTAAAAAACTGAATAATTTAGCTAAAAAATCTCAAACATCCAACTGCAATCGTGATAAAAATAATTCCAAAAATTTCCATCCTAGAGTTAGTAACCTCTCAGATGTAATTTTCACAGATAAAGAACTAAGTTTATTAGAAAAAGGTCCTAAATACTCCCCTCAACCCGTTTGTAAAAACTATAAAAAACTGTTAGCTGTAGAATCAGAAGTAGCATTAAGAAATTTGGGAATCAGTAATTTAAGTAAAGAAAAAATTGTAAATACTATTAAAAATAATAATTTAGAAAAACCTACTGACACACACATAATTAAAAGTATCAACAAAAAGATTAAAGATAACAACTTAACAGTAATTAAAGCAGACAAGGGGAACACAATAGTAATCATACCAAAGGCAGAATATAAAAAGAAAGTATTAGAATTTATTAACAATGATAACATAGAAGAATTAAAAACAGACCCCACGAACAAATACCAAACACAAGTTAAACAAACACTCAAAGATTGCAATAGTATTTTATCAGATAAAGAAAAGCGTTGGCTAACACAAATGAATCCTCAACCGCCGCGATTATATGGTTTAATCAAAATTCATAAAAAAGAGGCCCCTATCAGACCCGTAGTATCATTTTTAAATTGTCCAGTTAAAAAATTAGCCGACAAAATAAATAATATTTTTAAACATCAAACGAATTTCTCGGACCCCACATCTATTCAAAATTCTATTCAACTAGTTAAGAAACTGGAGAAAGAAAAAATACCAAATAATGCAAAAATAGTATCATTCGATGTGTCCAACATGTTCTCCAACATACCCGCTAAAGACTGCTTAGATTTAATGAAAAATATCATGGTAGAAAAAAGAATAAATCCGTTAATCTCAAGTGAAATTTTAGAATTAACAAATTTAATTATTAATCAAAATTATTTCATGTTTTCAAATAAATTTTATATACAAAAAGAAGGTTTAGCAATGGGTTCACCGTTAAGCCCGTTACTGGCTGAAATTTTTATGAATTATATTACACAAACAATCCTGTCATCCGATTTAAGTAAAAAGCATATACATTTCTGGTATCGATATGTGGACGATATAATAGCATGTTTTAGTGGTACAACTAGGCAGTTACAAACCTTTTTAAATTATATTAACTCATTACTAACTAATATTAAATTCACATTCGAAACAGAGGAGGATAATAATTTAAACTTTTTGGACGTAACTATAACCAAAACAGCAATAATTTAACATTTGATATTTTCCGAAAACCCACATACACAGATTCAGTAATTCCTGCAGATTCTTCGCACCCACACAAACAAAAACTTTCAGCATTTAATTCTATGATCCACAGAGCCATTCATCTTCCACTTTCACAAGATAATCTTAAAAAAGAAATAACAACCATAAAACAAATAGCTATTAATAATGGATACAACAGCAACATTATTGACAAAATTCTAAAAAATAAACTAGAAAAACAAACACTAAATACTATATATCCCAAAGGTAAATTTGAGTAACAACAAACAGTACATTTCACTTACATATTTTGGTAAAATATCCGAAAAAATCGGCAGAATAATTAGCAAAATCAAAATATATTGCTTGCATATAAACCCTATAATAAAATCTCAAATTTGGTTTTAACACTAAAGATAAAATAGACAAATTTAAAAATCTGGCGTATATAAACTTAAATGTAATGATTGTAAAAAGGCGTCTACATAGGTCAGACTGGGAGAAATTTTGCCACACGCATTCAAGAACACATTCGGTCTTTCAATCTACAAAAACCGATTCAAATTTTGCCAACCATTTAATTGCAGAAAACATTCTTTCACTTCAGACAATACACAAATTTTACATTACGCAGAAAAAAGTCTTAAATTAAGCCTACTGGAGTCACTAGAAATTCGTAAAGCGGCGAGTAATTCCGAAGAAATTTTATTGAACGACCAAACTGACCTAATGTATTCAACCTTCTTCAGAAGCTTGTAATTAAAAATCCTCAGATGTTACGTAGTTATTGTCAATAGTTTAGAATTTAGTTTTCTTGGTGTATATATAGACTAGGTTTCAGTTTAAATGATCAGTTTGAAAATGACATTGTAATGTTGAAACTGCAGTCACTGTGTGACAAATAAATGTGATATTAACAAAGTAATTATCTGTGTATTGTTTTTGTTAAAATAATTAACTACTGAATTGTTCCTCCTGGTTTGATGGCTAGAGTCTAGTCTAGACGTTGATTCTAATGATATCGTATAGAACAGAAGAGATGAAATGTAAAAGGAATCTTTTGCACTGTTTTCATTCATATTTTAAGAAAAAGAAGACACGATTTTTGTTTCATTTGAAAATGAAATGTGCAGAATTCGCTCGCGCAAAAAATAGACTATACTATAGTCGGAATGGTACGCTCATGGAGATGAGAACACAAAGATAGTTTTTAGTAATACATGAGAAACATCTCTACAGATCTTTCTTTTTATTATGTATATGCCGATCGGAAGCGGAACAGTCTGAGTTAAGAATACAACGTGACCTCTGACTGCGAGAGGCAAAGCTGTTTCAAGAAAGTTCTTAAAATTATCAATCGATCGATTATACACACAGATTTATCAAGTAGCAGATTCCATGTAGAGAAAGAGGAATAGATATTAACTTAAGAGTGAGATGGTACATACACCCGTTTAAAAAGCGATTCCATGAAAAAAGCGTACACGAAAAAAGCCCACACGAAAATTGCGCACAAAAAATAGCCCACAGCGAAAAATGCGGACAAGAAAAAAGCGCACAACGAAAATTGCGCACACCGAAAAATGCCCACATGGAAAAATGCGTACACGGAAAATTGCTCACACCGAAAAATGCTCACATAGAAAAATGCGTACATGGAAAATTACCCACACTGAAAAATGCCCACAGAGAAAATTGCGCACACAGAAAATTGCTCACACCGAAAAATGCTCACCCAGAAAAATGCCCACATAGAAAAATACGCACATCATATTTTATTTTCACATAAAAATGAAATTTATGTACATTTTCATTACATTACATGGTGTTTTAAATAACGTGCCTTTTTTAAAATTTCTCCTCGTAGTTCTAGACGGACTATACTTGAGAGTTGTACCTCTAAGGTCCGGTTTTACGATCACAGTTTAACTTTAAACTTCAGTTTATTTCCATTGCCGCTATGGGGAAAAACCGAAGATTAAAGTTAAACTGCGATCGAAAAACCGAGCCTAAAATTTCAAGGAAGATCCGAGACTGTTATTTGAAACAGTTGAAACAGTTAATGGGGAGCAATTTGAATATCTTTTATAATCAGTTAGGGCCAATTGCTCAAACATCGTTCAACTCTGAACTTGGTTCTACCATTACGGTAACATATGCCTTTACAAATGTTGTCATGGTAATAGAACCAAGTTCAGAGCTGAACCATAGTTCAAATGTTCGAACAACTGGCCCTAAGTGTTAATATTGTTTATAGTGGTTTTAATAATTTGTTAATCTTTTATAATAATTTTATAATAAAAGCATAAGCATTTAAAGCTCTCCAAATAGTAGACTCAGAAAATAATAGTTATTTTTTATAAATAAAAATAAATTTGAATTTTGTCATCTTGTATAAAAAATATGAAAATAACTGTTACATATTTCTGAGTCCATATTTGGAGAGTTTTAAACGCTCATGTTTTTATCAAAAATTAACAAAGTTATTAAAACAACTACAAACAATATCAACCCCAACTGATTATAAAAGATGTTCAAATTGTTCCCCATTAATTGTTTGAACTGCCTCAAATAACAGTCTCAGATCTTCCTTGAAATTTTTCTTTACAACCCACGGTGAATTGAATATTAATAGTAGAAGCATTCCTTTCAAGAGCTTCAAGCTCCGTACAGGGCTGTGTTCGAGAACTACACCCTCCAGTGTAAGTTGGGCGTGTATCGGCATCTTTCTCACGCACGATTTCAAACTCATTTTGCATCTCACTCAACTATTTCCAGACCTCTTGTGTTTACACTATTACCATGACAATAAACACATTTTCTACACCCTACTTAAAAGTGGGACGTGAAAAGTGCGATCGTTGCCATGGAAATAATGTAAAAAAAGACTTCTTGAAACAGATAAGCGAGATGCAAATGAGTTTGAAATCGTGCGTGAAAGAGATGCGATACACGCCCAACTTGCGCTCGAGGGTGTAGTTCTCGAACACAGCCCAACAATCGCAATCATAAGTAATAACGCTTACAGAAAGCTTATAGAACATCCTTCAAAACTATGAATGTCGAATACATCCAAATCTTACTAATACTCAAAAGTGAATCCGGGATGTCGTAAATTCTTTTTTGTTTGGAAACCACAAATAAAATGAGTTTTTCTGTGAAGGTTATGTCATGAATTATGATTGCGATTGTACATTGAACTATGTATTCTGTGCTGTTCAGAACTGTTCTAGTTTGTGAAAGGAATGCTACTAGTGGCAGCATTCAAGTGAAATAGGGAACCGTTGCGTCATCGCATTCCCGCTTTTCCCTCTAATACAACTGTCAACAGTGTTGCCAGGTGGCCGCCACAAGAATTCCCTAATAAAATGTCGAATTTTCCCTTTTTGTAACATAATTTCCCTTTTTTATACTTTATATCTTTTCACTGCAAAATTTTTGTTGTAGGGGTTTAAAAATAGGAAAAATATAATCACTACTTTGCACGTTTCTTTTGTGTTATTGTTTAATTTTTTATAACTTGTCACTTGTCAGCCTTAGCTTGTTACATGTTTTACACTCCAAAGCTATGCTCGCAAGATCGCACGTTGCAGACATGTTGTTTGGGAAATGAGTAACCAATAATCCATAACGCCCATAATCCATAACCAACTCGGAACGAAGAGTGAAAGCGTGATTGAACTGGTTCATCTCCAAATTCACAGCTGCAGTATTTCAGCTGCTACTTTAAAATCTTTGCTACGATGTATCGATTGAGTGAATGTCCCTCTTTTCTAAAGATATTCCCTGCATCACTTTTTGTTCGATTTTTCCCTGCAAAACGGGATTTTCCCTGCAACATGGCAACACTGACTGTCAACCGTGACAGTTAATATTGGTTGACCAAGGCACGTGTGAGGGAGCCACCGTAGACAAGTAATGCGTTTTGTTTACGTTTGATTTATTTGTGATAAAATGTTTAGTTAAACAACATTTAAGTATACTTTTTATAAAAAAAAAATATTGTTATTGTTTTGCAAATTATTGCGAGTTCATTAGTAAGTAATATTCGGATTGATTGTTTCTGCAGACCACGGTGCTTCAAACGTTCAAACTCTAACATCTATACTTTATTATCAACAGATTTAGGAGTTCTGCTTTTCGTAATTAAACTTTTTGGAAAGTTATATATTCCAAAAGCAATAATTATCAATTGGTAAGTGCCAATCATAATATTCTACACTACTTAAGCAAAGTATAACAAATTTGTAGGTTAGTGCGAGAACCTGCATTTTTCGTCGAAAATCGTTATTCTTTCTAGAATGGCAATTAAAGACATAACAGTTTGTGTTATGCACTGTTTTTAGGCACGTCGACAAAACTGTGACTATAGTTTGTTTTTAAACTAGGAGGAGTAATTTCAATTACGTTGAGTTACGTTTCGATCTTCGACAAATATTTTCTTATGTGTTTCAATGATTGTTTTCATATCTAGCGGAGCGTATCCGTTCATGCAGCAACCGTTTATGCGGCACTCAATACGAGTACGTGTGAAAAAAATTTACCCGAACCGAAACGTAACGCTCATTACCCGATAATGTGAATCCAGTTGAAAACCAATTTTTATATGTAGTTATTGTATCTATATCTACGTACCATCGCTGGCACTAGAAGCGAAACGAAAAGCAATAAACTCGTTCGAAAATGAACCTTAGACAGTGCTACTTACGGCTGCAGCCTTGGTATTGCGTTTCGTTTTAAGTGCCGGCGAGTATACATCACTCGTTCAGATTGAAAAAGGAACGTCTTTATATGAATCTTTGTAAAGTAACATTTACTATTTATTACTTGGCTTGAGAGTATTGATGGGTTTCATACGGATAAAATCAATGACGTGCGTAAAAGATTCATTTAAAAACTGTATTTTATGACTTATGACATTTGTTAAGTTCGGCAATTCACGTGATATAAGCATGGAGTAAAAGTAGAATTACTGAATTCAGAAATTTCTTTTAATAAAAACATGAAGTTATATACAATGTCAATTTAAGTTTCAAGCAAGGCTAGTTCACAACTAATAATTCACGACCAACTACGAGGAGAAATTTTAAAAAAGGCACGTTATTTAACACACCATGTACGGTAATGGAAATGCGCATAAATTCCATTTTTATGTGAAAATAAAATAAAATGTGCGTATTTTTCTATGTGGGCATTTTTCTGGGTGAGCATTTTTCGGTGTGAGCAATTTTCTGTGTGCGCAATTTTCTCTGTGGGCATTTTTCAGTGTGGGTAATTTTCCATGTGCGCATTTTTCTATGTGAGCATTTTTCGGTGTGAGCAATTTTCCGTGTACGCATTTTTCCATGTGGGCATTTTTCGGTGTGCGCAATTTTCGTTATGCGCTTTTTTCTTGTCCGCATTTTTCACTGTGGGCTTTTTTTTGTGCGCAATTTTCGTGTGGGCTTTTTTCGTGTACGCTTTTTTCTGGCCACCTTAAAAAGCATTGTTCATTCTAAGTCACGTGATCTAGGCTTTGAGTGGCATCCTTGTCGCATACATGAGCTAAAATTACTCACAGATATTCGCTATTTCACTCACATGCTGATATCAATCGACAATGCAGGAGACATAAGGCACTGTGCATCTACCCCTTACCAGATTATTGATTATACATAATAAAAAAACGATCTTTATTTATGAAATTAGAAGCAAATTTTTGCGAGATACCGGTATCTTTGTGTATGTATTCATAAGCATACCACTACATTTTTGCGAGAAAAGGTATCATAGGGGAATCTCAGATGACGTCATTATTGAGAGTCAAATAACATACCGAATGTAACACAGTTTGCGAGGTGTGTTACTTGCGGTATGAGTATAAAGTGAGGTTAGTTGTTAGGAACAGTGAGGAGGGGCTACACATCCGATGATGATCTTTGATATGCGCATGCGCGACAAATTTTCCAATATTGCCATGCAGAACTTTCTATACAAGTACGTGGGAAATTTGAATGTGGTGAATGTTAAATTATTATGAAATATTATAAAAAAGCAAAATAAATTGGCTTTAATGATCAAATATGTGAATTCAGAAACTTCAAAAAAAGCGAAATTTAAACTGGATGTGGGAAGATGGCAAACATTTTGGCGACGACCAAAACAATGATTCTGAATTTAAGTTGAGTTTCGCTTGTTCATTAATTTTGTTTGAGCTTGATACGGTTTTGATCGGACAACTTTATTATTTGTAAACAATTACAAATTGAAAAATCGAATTATTGATTTATATTTTGATATATATCATAAAAATCTGATTTTTTTATTTTTATATAAAAGTCATGATTTTTTTCAAAACCTGGTTTATAGTAAAACATATAATTGAAAATGTTTGTTAATTTACCACTACGGTTACAGTAGTAATACACAGTTTCATTTTCTTTACTCTTTTAAGTTTTTTGAATAAAATATTGGACATTTCTAGTTTTAGAAGTTTCTAGTAACCATGTCCCAAATAGATAAACTGCAACTTTTAAGTCAGGTATTAAAATACCTTCTGCACTATGGAATTCCAAGGTTTCTTCGGTAAAAGTCTTATTATGAACTTGAATCAAATGTTGTCTCAATTGCATTATGTTAACAAATGATACTTGGCAACCTTCCAAACACTTGTTCAGGTAAACGTTAAATTCATATGAAACAAGGTTTTTTTCAACTAGATTATGCACTGTTTTTAGGTGCCTGTTTAAATTACTTTGAAGCGTAAAAAGTTTTTCACAATATTTACAGACTACGGCCACAGATTACCCAGATACGAAGGCTCGAGGCGGTGCCTTTGATGTCGGCATGGCAAAATTCCGTGACCTTCGGCCATTGTTTAGATGGTACAGAAGGCGCGAAATTTGAAATCTACGGCGTGTTGCATTATTCGATTTCTACATACCGCTTCAAGTGGTCTATAGATTATAGGTAAAGTCAAATTCAATTTACCTATGCTCTTGCATCAAATACGAAATAAATAAATTTATTATTATTATTATAAGGCGCGAAATTAAAAACCACGTGTATGATGACTGCATCAATTTATTATAGAATGTATTTCTTAATTTTCCATGTTGGTCCGTGCCAAAGAATTTGTGATACAATTTTCATCGGACAAGAACCTGCTTTAATTATTATAAAATCATTTACAATAAGTTTCAGCAAGTTAAAGTTTTGTAAGAAGGTGTTGGCAATTATTACTCCTTTTACTGCTTTAGAAATAAATTAATTTTCAATGCCGACAAGACAAAACAAAAGAAATGCAAACGTATTGTATGAAAATTCATAAAATGAAGTAAAAAAAATAATAAAATAAATTCAACCTATACATGTATGTTTTATTTCATATCATATTACAAAAACGAGAAAAAAAGAAATTTTAATTTTTCTGTACCTCCTTTGAGCAGTGGACTTCATTTGCATATTACAATATTTTAAACTAACTATAAAAAAGCTATATATAAATGGACTCTCATCATTTGTTTCTTGTTTCTTTGACGTCCATTTGCGTTTGAGATTCTTCACCTGATGTCGCAACTTCTTTTTTCTTGGCGAGTTGTATGATAAGGAGGGTACTGTTTATTCGGTATCAGATTGTGTAAATAATGTGGGAACAGCTTCATTTAATAAACGTTTCCTATCATCTTTTGGTTGAGAAGTAAACCATTTCTGTTCAAAATGTAGCTCACAGAATTTTTAATTCTTGTTCAGTTCTTCACTGGTTTTAAAAAGTTAATCATCATGGCCAACATGCTTTAACCATTGCTGAGCTCTACAAGTCAAAATTGTTACATTTACTTTTACTGAAATCCTTTGGGAGTATGTTAAATTGGTGTTTATGTCATTGCTTTCCATTTGCACATATGAGCTGCTCGGAGCTACTCCGCAGCTGCTCCAAGTTGTTCCCGCTGGCTAATTTTTGCAAATGGAAAGCGCCTATAATATAATAACATATGGCTCTTTCAATGATAAACAGAAACCTTGTAATAAATAAGACTTTATTTACCTTTTAGAGTCCCCGGGGATTCTAAACATCGACATATTTCACTTGTTTCGAAGGGCATGGCCGATATATACAAACTCTTCCTCCTCTATAAGGCATTTTCAACTTATAAAATTACATAAACAGCTCTCTAAAATTATTTTACTTTATCATAACCTAACAAATGACGTTTATAGGTTGACAGATAAACCATCAAAACAATGGCGGCACAGTACATGCGCAAAGAAATTTTAGTCCGGCGGGAATGCCTAGCCTTCGCATCTGGGTAATCTGTGCTACGGCCATGAAGAACAAATTTATCAGCAAATCAGACTTTGCAAGAATAAAAAAAACTCTTAAACAGATTGAAACGTCCACAAACAGCAAACAGAAAATTAAAAGTTTCTAAACTCACTTTACTCACTGCTAATTGACAACGGGCAATGTTGCAACGTTGGAAATCGCGCATGAGCATAACGAAGATCATCATCGGATTTCTAGCCTCTCCTGAACAGTGGGATACCGTTCACCTCTATATTTTTTCTTAATAAGGCAATGCATTTTATTTGTGAAAATAAAATGTGGGGAATAATTAAATGTGTTTTTCTTTACGCGAAAGAACTTATAATAAAATAAAATTCCATTTTGATGTACTTACTTAACCGTTGCTTATGGTATGGTTCATTTTTAAGTGATTTCATGTATTACAGACACAATTTTTAAAATAAACTACTTCAAATTGTCACACGCACCTGAAATATACCATACCAATACATACATTTTCCATTTTCTCGAATCAAGCTGTAACGCAAGAACTTAGTAGTGGGGGGGTTAAATTAATATAACCGCATGTAACCATAACGCATCATACCGGTATCTCGCAAAAATTTGCTTATGAATAAAAGCCTATAAGAAATGATTCATTTGTTGTTTCCGAATCGGCTCCTCCGCCATTGTTGTGACACAAAAAAGAAGTTTAAGTTCGGCGGTAAGTCTCGTATAGGTACGCCATTTTTACTTACTTTAAGGTTTTCACACCGTCAATTTTAAACAAAGAAACACGGAAAAAACATGAGTTTGCGGCATTTCTTGGCAATTAAAGAACGTAAAAGCACTTACCTTTTCGCCGTCACATTTCCTCTGCTATGCTAGGCTGTACCAATCAATCATTAACTTCTATCCTCACACAGACACACACACACTACACACGTACATACGTAATATTTAACGAAACACACGTGCAATTGCACTAAACAAAACGTATTTCCGACGCGAGTTTACCGGATGCGAAAATTCTTAAATTTAAAACAAAGCGAATCAACGCCTTCGACGAGCATTCATGACTAACTACTGATCCCTGCAGCGATTTTCAATTTTTTGTTATGCATGGCCAATGTGATTTGCACTTTTTTACGCAGTTGCTTTTGTTTCAGATATGTGTTTACTTATTTTAAATGGATCTGGAATAGCGAACGCGCAAAAAGTTCAGTTTTTTTGTCGCATTAAGTCTGCCATAGACACAGAACTATGTTCGCAGAGATAAACTTACGTACAAATAAAAAATTATCTATTTACATACAATTACTTTGCGATCCGATTTTTCTTTAACCAGGAATATAAATTAGCATATTTTTGGAAAAAGAAGAGAATTATTTTAAAAATTAAATTGCATTGCCCACCCTGTCAACCCCAAGGGACCGCCACGAGTGGAGATGGTTCTCTCTCAAATACAATGTATCAGTCCGTGTTATTTCATCTCTCAAGAAATTCCCGTCCCTCCACTCTCACTCTCAACTAAGTTAATTAAACTGAGCCGTCGTCAATTAAACAGGAAACCGTACGAGTGCCACTGAAGACATTCATGATATTCATTTAATCGGAAAGGTGCGTTATACGTTTCAGTTAAATCCTCCTCCCTGTTGTAATCGGGTAGTTCCCCGGATCTCTCTTTATGAACATTTAAATCTGCAGTGGCATCCGACGGGGCGTTACCATGGCAATGACATCTTTCCTCATCTCCGAGGCCCCTGGGGGGGTTATTCTCGAACTGGAGAGAATTGATCACTCCCGAAAATGACGTCAAAATGACGCATTTCTCGAAAGGTTTGTATAGGTTTATACGAGAGTCTACGTCATTTTGACGTCACTCCCGCAAAACGAACCCTCTCCCTCGTTTCGAGAATAAGGCCCCTGGAGGTTTGAACGCTGCATTTTGCAGGAGGCCTACAGTCGAACTGGCAACAACGTGGACTCAAATTATAACCATGAAATTAAAAATAAACATAACCGTCTCAGCTGACGTCTATGTTTCATTGTGATACCAATAAAAATGTCATCCTAACTCGCCTACTGGGACGAGGAAAAAGAGTAAATAGATTATATACCAGTTTATTTATTTTTTTACGAAAAATGTTTTCGAATTCTAAACATCAAGAAAAAAACTCTATCAGATACATTGTAACGTGCGTTCAATAAAAAAACGGTCAAGTAGGCTGTAATTTTTGTAAAAAGTTTAATAAATTAGTAATAAGTAGGGAATACACGATCCAACGTGTCTTAACACATGTACGTATGTACATGTTCGCCGAACATCAACGTCAAATAGTACCATACCACACACGATCGAACATGTCTTAAGACATCATAGTCCAGTTGTCAACCAAGACGATGTCCGAAGAGTCATGTTTGGTGGCAGTGACGTGCACCTAATAATAGCCGTCAGCTATCTGAAAGTGATAAAGCTGTAGTAAATCCCCAGTTTAATATTTCCAATTGCAGGATCTGCCACCACACATTGCCGGAAAGTTATTTATTAAAAATCATAAATTGGCAGTTTTGAGGTGCTGTGGAAAAGCTTATGCACGACGCCGACGTACTGCATTGAATAAGTCCGTGGCGAATATGTGCGTTTGGCAACCACACGGTCGTACTTACATGTACGTGCAAACATCAACGCACGCACTTGTTTTCAGGAAAATCAGAAAACAAGTTCGACGGACTTTTTGTATGTGCGTACATGTTCGAAGCGTTTTTCGCGCCAACACACGCACGTTGATGTTCGGCGAACATGTACGCGCGTACATGTGTTAAGGCATGTGGGATCGTGTATTCCCTGCTATAAACATTTATTTTTGCAATCAACCTTTTGATGTATCGCTCCATGTTAAAATAACATGAGAGAACAACACATAATTATAACATGCGTTATAACCAGAGAGTTTAAATTTAAATCAGTTTTTTTTATGCGCGTTAGTCGACCAAGCGGAGACGGCATATCTTTTCCGCGAGCTTCGATGCAGTAACGCATTTTTCGGCTCCGTGCATTCGCAGCGTCGTCATCGAGCTCGCCCACTGTTACTATGCATCGTATACTGGTTTCTGGTTACGACCTTACGACCCCACTCTTTCGAAGCGTACGCTCATGATAAATCAAACTGATGAAAACCTAGACTCTCTGGTTATAACAAAATGTATAATCTCGTATGATGTATCAAACATAAAGATTGGTCTGTTAAAAGCTCTGTTATGTAAATCTGCATTTCATCTGTTAAAATAGAAAAAAGGTTTAATAAAGACTAAAACGAGACAGACTTACGAAGAAAACTAAAAGTGCAACAAGGAAGGCGAACGACCTGCACAAGTGCGCGCGCTACGCTTCAGATGACGGCAAACGTCAAAATATGCCTGAATTGCGAATTTCTATTTTATCAGTGTTAATAGCTGCTTTCTTTCGTTTGACCACCGTTTGATCCAAACGCAACATAACGCGTTTAGATTTAAAGATGGATCCTCTCTTGAAAATGGATCTTCGTGAAATTTCAATCCCGATCGGTAATCCCATTTCCCCTTTCAATCTTCCAATTTTACGATCCGTTTGGATTGAAATGCATTCAGATCCAGAGCGGGTAACGAAAAATTATTCGAATCATGATTCAAACTTTTCAGCAAAAGAAAGCAGCTAATAAATAATGAAATGTTAATATTGCATCCTCGCATTACTAAAGATTTCGTTTTTCAGTTATTATTGTGAATGTGTCGCGCAGTTAAAATGAAAAAAAGCATAATCAGGAAAAACTGGGTTTGAAAACCTGAAGTATAGAATAAATAAAAAGTGCGCAAATAAAAATCAGATTAGAGTAGGCGGTGCAAAGAAAATGTATGTCTGTGATTAACTGAATTAATTAACCTAATACCACAGATTAATCTGTGCTAATACATTCATGAACTGTCAGATCAGCCTAACCCGCTTAGTAACAGACATACTTTTTCTTTGCACCGCCGACTCTAATCTGATTTTTAGTTGCTCACAGGTTACTTCTTCTCGAAATTCAAACGGATTACCTATTTGTATCTCTTAGGCCCAGTTTTACAATCGTGGAATAAGGACGGAATAACTGTTCGCTTAATATCCTTACGTTCCTCCATATCTACGCCACACCTGCGTCACGTTATTCTAAGAATAATGCTTATCCGACGATTATACATAAAATCAGTCTTAATATGTGTACCTTTGAATATTTTCTCGAAATCTAAACGTAGATTGCCATTAAAACTCCGAGGCTAGTCCTGAAAAGTATGGACTAGTAAATTATTGTTGCAAGCTAATTACAATTTTAATTATTAGTAAGGTCTTTTTCTTTGAGAAACACAAGCCGTTTAAGCCGTTTTTTGGCGGTGCACTATTTTGAAATTATTTTGTGTGTTTCGATATGTACATTTTTTAACGTTGAAACAACAACCTTATGTTTTGAAACAGGTGTATACTTTGTGTGTTTTGAAATGGAAAGTTATTTTAGCGGGATCATCATTAAATGACGTCAAAAATTGAAACAGCACAAGTCGTTTAAAAACAGTTTTGTACGCCAAAAAGCGGCTATAATCTCTATTTCATTTTTTTTAAATGAAATTGCTATAAATTTTTGGAATGTTCTGAGGTCTGAAGTTCTGATATAACAATAGAAGATAGAGACACTCCAAAAGTGCTCAAGAGCAGTGTTATGCGAAGTTACGATTTACAGAAATAAATTTTCACCTTACAACGCTGATACTTCTGCTGAGTATGATTTCTACATTGATCACAATACACAATTCTAGTCGCTTCCATAAAATACTATAAGAAATACTATGTATGTACAAAATTAAGCAAATAGTAATCAAATTGATTTGTTTCTGCTGGTATGTGAAGAATGAATTCCTCAAAATAGTGATGTGTAACTCCGGATTAATTGAGTCTCGGAGTGAATGGGCACTTCTCAGAATTGACCGGTTACTCCACCGGTAGACATTTTAAAATTCTAAAATCCACTGTAAAGCTATAATATGTTATTTTACCTATAATAAGTTATTAACTTAATATAACTGTATTACTATTATAGGTATACTTATTATAGCTATAATAACATATAATAGCTTTACAGTGGATTTTAGAATTTTAAAATGTCTACCGGTGGAATAACCGGTTAATTCTGAAAAGTGCCCAATCTTTTTGCGAGAGCGGTTAGTCTTCGGAGTGACTCGGAATAACTCCGTGCACTAAACGGATCCGAATCTAGAGTTCCAACCACTCCCAAAGATTCAATCCTTGTAATGAATCCCACTCTTTGCGCGGAGTGATTTCGTTCCGAGTCCGAGGCCAGTTACGCGTCCTAACGGAAGAGGACGAACGGATTCGGGTAGACAGACTTACATTTGAAACTGTTTAATTTCGCTAGGATTTAAAGGCACTCATAATTCCGGATCAGTTCCTAGTAAAAGGTAGGTACTGCTGTAAGTGTTCTAGAACGGTTCTAGAACAGTTCTAGAAATTAACCAAAACAGTAAATTGTTAGTTCGGAACTGATTCTGAACGAACCAAAACACTAAAAGCATATGTGCGAACGGTTTCAGAACAGTTCCAAGTTAGAACCAAAACAAAGCTACTATTACAAATATTTACTATTGTCACAAATATCTTTTATGAAAGTTCTTTGTCAAAGTTCTTTTATAGTGTAATACCAGTCCAAGAGCTTTTTATTTTCCCCCACCACGTAAGAGTATGATAAGATATGATATAAGGCGCTTGTTTATAAACAGAGTCGCAAATTTGATTTTAGTCATCAACTGCAGTGAACCTTCTGGGCCAATTAAGAGTTTCTGTAAAATGTTTGCTAAAACACCGAATTCAAAAACTGAAGAAAACTCAAATGAATCGACTTCGATGGGCAATGTCGTTGAAGGTCCCCTAGCTATAAAAGCGCAAGAAATAGAGGATGAACTAAAAAGGGTAAATTAAAAAAAATTTCTTATATTTTGTAAAAAAAAAAATTGAAAGAAATTTCTATTTAATAGGTTTTTCACAACAGATAAATAATCATATATTAATTATTTCTCATCCCAATTATATGAAAATTCGTAATTATTAATTACATAGCTGAACTCTTTAAACAGGATGTATGAATTGCATTTTTAATATTTCCCATTAATTTGCTACATGGAGAATTAATTACTTTCTGTGATCGCTTGGTTGTGATAAGTTATATTTTTTATCATCCACAAAAGATAAGAAGTTTTTTTTTAGTTACTCTTGAGACAGGGGAATTGGAGTGTGTAAGACGAAATTTTGTTGTAACTTTTTTATTAATTAATGAGATACTACAAAAAATGAATTAGGCAATGGTGTAAAGTTCTATCTAGCACATACATAAATATTGTTCCTTTCTCATGAATATTTATTTAATAATTCATTTGAGCAGATATTTCAAAAATACGTACGGAAACCCATATCTTGCCCTATTAAGTCATTGTCTATTCAGAGAATTATGTAATTACCTGTATTTATGTAGAAATAAATTGTCTTTCATCTCCAGTTAGATTGATTACAACGGACTGAATAGTTTTTTTTTTAGATATAGACCTTCAAAGTCAGAGGTCAGAACTTTTTACTCCAATGGTAATGACTGTCGTGATTGTATGTAATTATTAAACTTTCTTGAGTTATCTATGAATAGCTATTACAGAATGTGGATAATCAATGATTTAATTTAACTAACATAATTTGATACAAATGCAATGTTAAAAAATAAATGTCATAAGAGCTTGACCTTCATTGCTGATTTACATTGAAAGATTGTAAGTTAGTAAAATCGTGAAATGGTAAAATTCTTAAAAAAAAGAAACTTCAAGACTAAAAGAATTTTTTTTTAATTTTAAGTACTCCGAAAATTTTCCGTCTATTTTTGTGACTGCATTGCGTGTATAAATAATACTGAGCACGACGTTTCGCCGTATTTAAAGCGCGCACCATTTCGTCTGATGTCTGATAAAAGTCGATGTACTTTAACAACAGAAACTTTGAATCCAAATATAAAATCAATCGCTTTAGAGTACGATAAGCAAAATGCTACAGTTTTAATTGAACGAGCGGACTTTCTAAAGAGCGAAATTGAGCGGGTTGAAGAAACAATGCAATACAAAACAACAGTATATTATATAAATAAATAATTTCATTTTAGGGAATAAAAAAACCGTTCCCCAGTGTAATCAAGACAAACATCGGATGTTGTCAGATGATGGGGCAGACGCCCATAACATACATCCGCCAGTTCCTGGCGCTTTTGAGTTACAATCCCTTGCTCGAGGAACCAAATTTCCCAGACGATGTTAAAGCCAAGGCCCGAATTTTCCTGGACGCCTGCAGAGGAAACTCAGTTGGAGCCTACACGGACTCTCGAGGAATCGAATTGGTTCGACGTCAAATCGCCAGGTATATAGAGGAAAGGGATGGAATCTCAGCCGATTGGCAAAATATAATTTTAACCGCAGGTAAAAATCCTTTCATCGCCAGAAAAAAATACAAAAGGAAGCAAGCTACTTTGCCCCCTTGTTTTAATTTCTCCAAATTGATTTAAGGTGCAAGTGCTGCAATCCGTAGCATCACCAGCATTTTCAGACACCAAGAAAACGGCAGAAAACCAGCCGTTTTGACCCCATATCCACAGTACCCGGTGTATGCAGCCTTATTAAATGAATTTGGTATAAAAAAACTCGGCTATTACCTTGACGAAGAGCACAATTGGGGCCTCAAAGTACCAGAGCTGCAGGTAATAAAAAACAAGATTTGAATAACAATCACATAAGAATTTTCTGCAGCAAATCATAGATGAAGTAAAGAAAGAATACGTTACCAAAGCTATTGTGATCATCAACCCCGGAAATCCGACAGGCCAAGTCCTAACACATCAAAACATAAAAGAAATTATAGAGTTCGCACACAGGAATGACCTTTACATTTTGGCAGACGAAGTCTACCAAAACAATGTTTATGCAGAGGGAAGCAAATTTTACTCGTTTAGAAAGGTAATTCTCTTGCAATTAATTTGACTTTGCGAAATAAATAAAACTCCGTAGGTAATGACTGAGATGGGAGCTCCTTACAATAAGGTGAAGCTAGCGAGTTTCATGTCGTCCTCTAAAGGGTACTCGGGTGAGTGTGGCTTGCGTTCAGGCTATGTCGAACTCACGAACTTGACCGAAGAAGATAGATCAAATTTTCTGGACTCGGTTAACATAAGTCTCTGCTCGAATGTTTTCGGGCAAGCTGTTTTGTATTGCCTCGTGAATGAGCCGAAGGAAGGCGAAGCCAGTTACGATCAATTCACAATAGAAAAAAATGCTATACTCGACTCATTAAAGGTAGGAAGCGAAACAGTTCTTCATTAATTAATCATGCAAATTTCAGGCGAGGGCAGATTTGATTTACAAGGCGTTCAGTGCGTTCGAGGGATTTCACTGTAATCCGATTCAAGGTGCTATGTACGTGTTCCCGCAAGTCAAATTGCCTTTGAAGGCAATAGAAGCTGCGAGGAAGATGAATTTATATCCTGATGAATTCTACTGTTTGGAACTTCTTAACGAAACTGGGATTTTGGTGTTACCCGGTTCAGGTTTCGGGCAGAAAATAGGGACCTATCACTTTCGTTCGACGATTCTACCTCAAATTGAAGTGGTGAAGGATTTGTTGAAGAGGTTTGACGTTTTTCACAGAAACTTTTTAAAGAAGTATCAATAATATAAATAACTTAAAAGGACCAGAATCTAGTCTTACGGTGTAAGCATAAATTTTCTGATATCATCTTTCTTTGATAATTTTTTTTCCTCCATACTATTACCTTCAGCTATGTGTATCTGAAAATCCATAGTATTTTGCGATGGTAATCAAAATAATATTCTGTAAATTATAAAGATTACTTTATTACAATTACGAGAAGTATCCTTAACAGTACAATCACAAAAATATTTTTATTATAAAATTTTATAATATCAGTTGTTTGTGTTACATTTAAGAAGCAAACTATGTTATATACTCTGTGGTTTTTTTTTCTTTTCGTTGAAAGCGTATAACATAGTTCATTACGTTTAGAATGATAATTAATTATTACATCAAACACATAGGTCATAGGCATACACCTGTACTTACATGCCACTTGTAAAAATGCTACTTGATAAAAATAAGAGTTTTCTTGAAACGATTGGCACATGCACTTACTGTGTTCGTTGGCCGACAAAACGTATATTATAAAGCAGAAGACGAAATCAGTCTGACAGAAATCACAATTTTTACTTTGTCGGAGATTTGCGCTGACTAGTGTTTATGTCAAACCAAATTCTTCACTTTGGACGCAGGAACGATTCGAAAAACAAAAAAAATTTTAAAAAAAAAACAAACAAAGAAATAAGAATCTGAGATCATCACTTAACACCACCACAAAGCAAGCAGTCGTATTTCATATAACCTCTTACTTACAAGACGACAACTAAATTATTTCGAAACTATGAAAATAAAAAAGTTTTAAAACTAAGAGAGAAAATAAAACAACAAGCATTACTCAGTAATGTATACGAAATTAAATCAGAAATTTCAATATAATAAAACATGTTCACCGAAAAAGAGGATGAATCAATAGTAATTTTATTAACCAGACATTTTCTGATTCTCTATCCACCCAATCAAATTTTGAATTAATGAACGGAAGCTAAATGGCATAAAGAAGGAATGTAATAATATAAATTAACGACGTAAATAGAAAATGGCCTCAGTATACGACAAAAAAAAGCTTATTTGGAATAATATAAAATTCACGTATCTTATTCTATACCGTGAGCAAATATCATGACGAGACCCGGTTCGACCATCATGTCTTCACTCATGTGCGTGTTATCACAAGATAGCACAAGCACAGCTTGTTTACCTGGCACACGCTTGCAAACGTAATTCTCGTACTGCCTTCGATTATTCTGGCGAGTTTCTAGCGAACACAAGCCGGGAGGCCAACGTCTTTCATGACAGTTCTCCATCAAATCATCGATAATGTGAGACGGGCAACCGATTTCACTTAAAGTTCTCTTAATCATACGCTACGAAATGATATTATACATGTGAAGAACGATTCAAAAATAAAAGGATGAAGTAATACCTGTAATACTTCATCGGGTGTCGATATCATCCCACCCCATCTGGTTACTCTGGCCCTAGTTAACGAATTGCTCCATCTTAAAACTTCATCTCGTTCCATTGCATCGGCAATAGCTCGCATTGCCGGGTTAGATATTCGCATCGCTCTCATAAACTCCTAAACAATGACACATAATATTTATGGTTTTTAGTTCATTGAGGAATAACTTACCTTTAATAATTGCAATTCTCTCTTTTGCTCGTTAATAATAAATCTTTGTTCCGTTAAATCTTGTTGAAAATCATTAAGTTTCTGCTGTTGCTTCTGTATTAAAGTCCTCAGTTCTTTGATGCAATTGTGATCTTTGAGTTCGTCTTTCGGGATGATGAGGCCGCATCCTTGCTCGCAAGGCAGAGGACGCTTGGGATTGTGTTCGCATTCTTCTAGATGAGATTGTAACGTGTCTAATTTTAACATACGAGTACAGCCATACTGAGCATTATCACAATTAATTGAAAGCCTAGAAGTCTAACTGTGAGACATCATTTATAATTTGAAGATACTCTCACCTAGACAGCAAGTTTCGTAAGATTCGAGGTACTTGCCTCAACTGGGCAGAGGTAATGTGTTGTCTGTCGACGGGGCAAGTCGGTTGACGAGAGATCCACTCGTGTATGCACGATCTGCAAAACGCGTGCTCACATACTGGCGCCTGAAATAAAGTTGCGACAATAATTATTAACACAGCGAGAGAATTGCAGTTTTGCACCTGTAAGGGGTCTTCTAAAACGCCCGAGCATATAGGACAAACGAGCTCCTCATCGACTTCTCCTTGAAAACGATTTAATTCAAATCCCATGATTTCGTTTATAACAGTAAAAGGCCCGATAACATTTCCGCAAGTTAAAAATTTACATCCTTTCCTAAAATGTCACAAAATGTCTGGTTCACTTCCAAAACCTAAACAAAAAAAAAATTGTACCAACATTACGAAAGTCCCCTATCCTCAGTCACATACAAAAAAATTTTACATTCCTTTCTTTCAAATTTAAACGAATGCCGTTTATCGTACTTCCAACGTATTTTTAATAGTGCAATTTGTTTATAGTCTTTTCTTTGCCTTTACTCTCTCTATATAATGGTAATAAAATAAACAATTAAAGTCACTAGATATAGAAGTATTTCTAGTGACTATAAACAATTTGATGATAGCGCCATCTTATAAAGTTAAGCGTACTTAATACTTTTATTTGAAAATTTCAGAGTTAAATTCATTTCAAATAATTTATAGATTTATTACTAAACCGTGTGACACCATGCAAGATTTGATAACATTTTTGTTACAAAGTGAGGGAGATGAGCTACCACCTGTGCTACCACAGTGAATTCTGATTGGCTTAATTGGCACTTCTCGCTCACTTCGTAACAAATCTTGCACAAGAAATATCATAAGCCGCTTTCCCGTTACCTACTTTGTGCATGTAAATGAGCACAAAAGCGCAAAAAATCACGAAGCGCACGTTCCAGTAAGGCAGGTTTCCATATATTAATACAAGAACATCGTGCGTTTAAAACCCAATTGTGCTTGAAACGCAAAATTCAACCCAACCCAACCCAATTGTGCTTGAAACGCAAAATTCAGAGCTAACGGGAAAACGCCGTGTCACACGCATAGTCACACAGGCCTTGGTTTTAAAAATTATTTTAAAAACCTATTTTGGCGATTCCTGTTCAGTCCTAGTGCGACATCTAACTTCAACAGCTTCAACTTCCAATTCCAACATCTGTCAACCTTGAACAGGTGATAGGGAGTGTCATTCATTCACATCAACAGTTTGACGTTTTGTGTTTATGTGAGTCTTTTAAATCATTTATTTAATGAATGAAAATGTGTTTACGACGTCCATTTTTCAATTGAATAGTATGAATCATCGTAATCCATAAATTAAGCTGAGGTCGTCGAGTGTCAACAACATGCCTGCGATGAAGGACTCGAACATAGTCAAAATAGCTGTGGAAATGGGGACCCTCGTTCCACAGCTAATCGAATTTAACCAGAATCAACCCCTCGCAGGCATAATCCAGGAGCTCTGCAACGGTTGGCAACTCTCAGACCCCGAGCAGTACGCGCTGCAATTCAACGAGAACAACAACAGGAATTACATCACGGAGAAAAATAGGAACGAAATCAAGAACGGGCAGGTGCTGAGGTTGGAGCATTCTCCATCGAAAACCGCTCAAGATATCTTGCATAAATTAAACGGGGGCAATTTGGAGGAGAGGGCGGATGCGATGAAGAAACTCTCGACTTTAAGTGCCGATATGACGTTTGCGCTTGATTTCATTAATAAACAAGGATTGGCTTTGATTATTAGGCAAATCGAAGGGGGGAAATGCGAGACTCAAACTTTGGCTAACACGCTCTTGTCTTTCGTTGAGTTAATGGAACACGGCATCGTCTCTTGGGATATCCTAGATGGCAACTTTATCACTCGAGTTGCTGGTTTGGTTACCAGTAATCAAGAGGCTGAAGTAACACAGGCTGCTTTATCTATATTAGAAAATGTGGTCCTGAATAGCACAGAAGGATACGGACAGGTAATTTCCGTACAATTAAGCTGTAGTTAATAATTAAAATTTGTGTGTAGGTAGAAAGAGAAGTCCCAGTTGGTTCTTTGGTCATTCATCTTAAGGGTACCCCGGTGGTTCAACAGAATGCCGTTGCTCTTATAAACGCGTTACTTTTGAAGGCCGATCCTGCGAAACGTCGGGCGGTAGCTGCAACCCTTACTTCAAAGCAAGTGCGCCAGGTGATTCAAAATAATATAATACAGACGGGTGCAGCAAAAGGTGCAGAAATGGCTCACCAATTATACGTTCTCCTAACGTTAACGCTGGGTTTGCTTGAACAACGAATGATGACGAAAATGGATCCGCAGGTATTGTCATAAAAATTCAATATTGTTTAATTAATTACTTAAATAAATAATGCCTTTCATTAGGATCAAGATGGGCATGATAAAATCAAAGAGTTAAGAAGAATTGCATTCGATGGGGAAGGGGTGGGTAACATGAGAGGACCAGGCGGCTTCACCAGGGATTACAAAAAGCTTGGCTTTAGAAACGACATTAACCCTGCCCTCGATTTCACTGAAACGCCCCCTGGTTTACTAGCACTAGACTGCATGGTATATTTTGCTAGAAACCACCCCGATAGCTACACTAAAGTAGTGCTAGAAAACAGCTGTCGCGCTGACGAACACGAATGCCCCTTTGGACGTGCGAGCGTCGAACTAGTCAGAATCTTATGCGAGCTGTTGAAAATCGGCGAAGCCCCTTCGGAGCAAGGCGAGTCCTTTCAACCCCTGTTCTTCACACATGACCATCCATTCGAAGAGTGCTTCTGCATTTGTATCGTGCTTCTGAATAAAACGTGGAAGGAAATGAGGGCCACCTCCGAGGATTTCGGGAAAGTAGCGAGCGTCGTGCGAGAGCAAATCGTTCGTGCCCTCAACGTGTCACCCCCTTCCCTCGAACAGTTAAAGACACGCCTGCAGCTTCTCACTTACAGTGAAATCACAGCGCTTTGGCAGCAGGAACGAACCTCAAGGGAGGAGTGGGAATCTCACGCTCAACCGATAGTTGAGTTACGCGTGCAAATCACTCCCGACATCCTAAATTTAATCAAACAACAGAGGCTGGCGTTTTTAGTTGAGGGTACGAGGTTCACAAAGTACTCGGCTCGAGGGCAAAGAATCAAAGATAAGTTTTGGTTCATGCGATTGTCTCCGAACCACAAAGTATTACATTACGGGGATTGCGATGAGAAAAGTGCACCCTCGGCAGAGGAACTCGGCTCAAAATTGGCTGTTGCTGATATAAGAGCGCTTCTGATTGGAAGGGATTGTCCGCACATGAGGGGGCGTAAGGCATCTTATCAACTGGCATTTTCGTTGGCCTTGGAAGGAGTCGATTTGCAATCGCTGGATTGTGTGGCTCCTGATGAGTTAACCTTGGCTTATTGGACTGATGGTATTAACGCCCTTTTAGGGCAGAGAATGCAGAGTAGAGAGACTGAAAAGGATCTGGACACGTTGCTTTCAATGGAAATCAAGTTGAGGCTTCTGGATGCCGAAGGCGTCACTATTCCTCAGGATCCTCCTTTGATACCTCCGGATCCACCTCATTATCATTTTTGTTATGATCTGAAATAATCTCAATGTTTTTTTTTTGACTCACTTAGAATCTTAAGTGCATTTACTGACGTAATTTATGGGTATTATTTATTTGCATTAATCTCATTTTAAACTGTTTCCAAATAATTGGGTGTATTCCATATATCAGTGATCAATAAACACTGAATTATGTGCATGTGCTGTTACTTTTAAGCACTTTTTAAACATTTTGGTATTCCACAAACGCAAATGACATTAAAAAGGATATGCAATTATGTGTATTTAGTGATTATATTTTACAAATGAAGTTAGCTAGTGTTTAAAATTGTAAAATAACCACCGCGTGCTTATGAAATACGTCTTTAATAAGTAATTTAAAAGCAGTGGTTAAGAAGTTATCATTAAGTACAGTGTTAATAAAGTGACAAATAACCACTGTATTATGGAATACACCTGAATATGCTCGAATTTAAATAACTTTTTTTGTTGTTTAAGATGTACAGGTGGTTGTAAATTTGGGTAATTTTCATTCGTCTATTATCTGAAGGTGTTTATTTGATTGGGATATTTTGTTTCAAGTCTTCGTTCTCTCTAATGTCTTTGTTACAAGAGTTCACAAATCGTCTTTTATATTTTGTAAGGACTTCTTTCTTAATTTCAAGTTTCATAGATGTAAAAGTGTTTTGCTTTGATTTTTAAGGGTTGAGGTGCTGTCACTTATTTCCTTTAAAAGACTTTCAAGTTTATAGTACAATATCATTTTCTCTTTTCCCATCTCACGTGAATTAAAATTGTCTGACGTTTCCTTCAAATTTTGGAGCTGTATTTTAGTATGTATCACTTTCATTGACGATTTGTTCATAAAGTAATCATCAAATTATGAATTTTTATAATCAGTTATAAAAAGCAAGATCTGAATTTTAGAGCACCTGTACATACATTGCTCAAAAAATAAAAGTAGTCTATAGGCGTTTTCGTTTCATAAGTGATCACAACTGATCTGAATTTAGTGATCCTCAACTGATCTAATTCCATTTGATCCTATCAACGCTTTTTTCATGGATCAGTTCTGTTCTATTCAGTGCTGCTCAGAGTTACTCCACTCGTTGAAAACAGCTATTGTATTTTGCAAGCATATTTTCATTAAGGCTTAAATTTTTAAGTAAGACTTTGATTTAGTCAATTTAATTTTGAAGCATGTTAACTATACATCAACAAACCAGAATGACTACTTTTGTTTTTTGAGTATCGTATTTTGTCTGCTGTAATTACATAATGCAATTTTTGTAAGAAACTCATTAAATTAGATATTAAACGGTAGCTTTAGAGATTTTATATGAAACAAATAACTGAATATATCATCAAATTATAACTTCTATATTTATGAACCTCCTACATCTTTTTTTTGGATTTCAAATGAAAAGGAACATGTAAAATGTATTTATTTAAAAATCATTTGTACCTAACATAGCATTAAAAAATTATAAATACTGTATCACATCACTAATATTTGCATAAAAAATTACAATTACAAAAATTGAAGTACCCTCCTAACGGTGAGTTCTCATCAACATTCCAGGCCTTTCCCCAACCCCGCCCAGGGATCTGGGACCTCAAGGAAGTACCTGTGCATAGCCTCTATAAACCGTTTGCAATATTCTTCTGGTGAAACGATGGTGGGTAGTTTCACTTGTCCCCATAACATCCCAGACTTCTTTACCATGGTTTCTAACTTTTTGTCCCAGGTGAAGGTTCGAATGTAATCTGAAATAATGTAAACAGAAAAAACAATGAAAGTATAAATATAAAAATTATCTTCAATACACACATTTCAGTAAGTCAGTAAATACTTATTCTCTTTGCATAAAAAATGTTTTAATTTCTTAAAGGCTATTAGAATATGTATATTTAACCAATTGAATGTTCCTGTGATAAACACAATCTATTTTTTTTTAAATTAAATGCACAATTATATAATACCTATAATGCCCAAAACGAGTTCCTTATTCTCTGAATCCAAACCAACCAGCAGCGAGTAATCCATGACAGATTGGGCAGATAAGAACTCGGTATCATTCTGTATGGCAGCGGTTAAAACTGCCTTGGAATGAGGAAGTATATACAGCGGCGAATCACATGACACTACAACATCAAAAAGAATTATTTTTTATTACCACATCACAGTTATTTAGTAAACTTGTAAACATAGATGAAGAGGCTAAATCATAATAACATTCTTACTTTTTAAGAGATTTTCATCGAGCAAAACAATCTCTCCATCTTGATTGTCAGGATTAACGAGTCTATTCCTCATCGACCCTTTCAAATCAAACTTCTGCGAAACGGTTCGGTTATAAAACAAGTTTTCCATCACCAACAGATTAGTGCGGAGCGTCGCGTTGGTGCTATTGTTCTTAAATATGATCTGGTAGATTCCGACGATCTTGCCCAGGAGGGTTGGTTGAGCAGTGGTGTGGCAGCGCTTCATGTACGAGAAGTAATTGGGGGCGAAGTCCAAGAACAATTGGATCTCAGATTTGGGCATCTCCTTCAGGATGAATCTATCATCTAATGTGGAAGTGAGTTAGAAGGTGCAGATTTTAAGAAAGTCAAACGAAAATTACCTGTCGTTTTGCAGAATGTTGAGCCGGACTTTCCTCCACGTGCATTCCATTGTACCGACCTCGATAGTGATCGAACGTACGCTTCTTCTCCAATGGGCAGGACGGTGTTGCGCAGGATTGCAAATTTCTCTGCGTAGTAAATGCGGCAGAAGAAATTACAGTTGGAATCTTCGAAGGTGATATCGATGTGGCAGACCTTGTTCTTCTTGGGGTCGTCACATTTCTCGACGGTGGATGACTGTTCACTGATTTATTTATTTAAAAAAAATTGGATTAAAAAAGTTTTCACTTTCTTACCTGGTATCTGATGTGGTTGAGTTATTCGAGTTGCCCATCAAATCGGTCTTGCTATCTTTTGTGCGTAGAAAAGACAAAATCCTCGTGGACTTCTCCGAACCCACCTCGCCACTTTCGGGGCGCTCTTTATCACTCTGGAAGTAACGTTTGTGAATGGGGCTGGGCGTCTGCTCGTTGCTGTGCATTTTCCTGCCGAGTAGATCATCAAAAGCCCTCTTGTAATCAAACGAATTAAGTGCATAGGCGACTATCGAGCTCGGCTCGCTCTCATACACCACGATTGGCACGTAAACCCCAGTCGGGAGGGTGTAATGTTCTTGTTGGTGAAACGGTAGCTAAAACATACGTGTTTGCAATGTGTTAGAGTAAATGCTGTGTCTGTGATTACCGGAAGTGGCGTAAATGAGCTGCTGGAGGGGAGTAATTGAGACAAAATCGTCTTCACACTTTTTTTGTCGGACTCCTTCTTGCTATCGTGGCTGTCTTCATATTGAGATAAGACGGTACCATCTGATTGGGAACGATGATGGCCTTTCGGTGATGGAGGAAGACCATCTGGACACAAAAAAAATGAAAGAAAGTGCAATTTATGGCCTGAATTACTGATTGGCAAGATTTTTGTTTGGTTTTAAGCAGAAGCTCATGTGGGATAAGATTGGGGAAGGCAAGACACAAACTGTACCTTTGCAATTTTCAAAATACTTCCAAATTATTTTGTCGTTGTGGCTGGCCTTATCTGGAGGGAAGCTTTTATTTTTTCTAAACCTCGTGACAATCTGAGAGTCATTCAGTTTAAACTCGGGTAAATTTTGCTGTCCGAAATCCAAAGTAGCCTCGCAACTGTCTACCTCCCAATAATTTGAGTCACCCAGAGTCCAAAAAAGATTTAAAGCGGGGGTAGGTCCTAAGCTACCGCAACCTACTGCAAACGACAAGCCGTGCAAAGCGTATTTGGGTGCATTTTGCCTTACCGTCTTGGTCTAGACTTCGAATTTTCTTCGTGATTGCCATTGTGGTTTCAGCATTCGGGTTTGCCGCTTTCATTTCAAGCTCGTTGCTCTCGATATTCAACGATTTAGCATCCGTGCAGGGGCTCTCGAGGTCAGAATGAGACGACCTGTCTTTCTTCTTGTCGGAATCTCTCTTACGCAGAGAATCTGAGAATCTCAAGTTCCACTGTTCGACTGCTTCGACTATCATGCGCTTTATTCGAACCAGAGCATCGCCTATTCTCCAAACCGCTGCTTGAATTTCTAGAAAATTGACCCTCATGTAGTCTACACATTTTCGCATCGCACAAAGAACCCACCTATGATGGTATCACCAAACTGATCTTCTTTGTGTTCCAAAGTGGGGGAGGTCAATTTCAATTGCACTTCCTCAACTTTGTGCTTAAAAGTCGCCTGTTCCTTGCTCAAGATCTGTTTTAGATTAGCCAAACCTTCCTCATCCATGGGTAAAATCGATAGTTTTTCTGAAATGGTCGAGAAGATTTCGTGTCCCTTGAGGGCCATCATCCGTATCTCCTCGATCATTTCATCCTGTTGCTTCGAAGCATCGTATTTTATTTCAATTATCGGAGGAGGAAGCGAAATTTCCCACAACTGCACCGTGGTAAACCTAACAAGAAAAAAATGAAGCAACTTTTAAATAATTTAAACGACTTACTTACTTGAAAGATGCAACGATATTCTTGTACGCAAAGTATTGAAAGTTATCGTGATGAAGACTGTGCCGACATGCCACGTTTCCCCTTCTATTGTAAACGCCCCCATGGAACCGCAGTTCCAAGTACTTGGCGAAAGAGAAGGACCAGGTATCACCGGACATCGATACAACAGGTGAGCAAGTCTCGCATTTAACACACCAGCTCCACATGACGATGTTGTCTTCGCTAAACTCATTCTCAACGCTATTCAACGAGAGACTAACACATCCGGAATTGTGCACGAATCTCCTGATGTGTTTCAGCATTGGGGTGTCGCATGTTTTAGACTGGCAGCTGTAACTCGAGCGAAAGCAATATCGTTCTAAGAAACAACCCAATGGAATATCATTGCACCCATAGAAATCCATGTAAACAACCCTGTAAATTTATACATATTAAAATTAGCCGAAGCAAATTTAAACTCTTGGCCCACCAGGGGTTAACACAGAAGGCTGGTGCGTTATGAGATTCATGGCTGAAGCTGCAGAATAAGACGGCCAGTCGTTGGTGGTTGTTTGGGTCGAGTACATCGAGCTTGTCAAGTTCGATGCCTTTCAACTTCGGTTTGATGTTGCTTTCAACTTCTTTCTCGACGACCTCTAGCATCGGCTTCTTCTCTAATTGACCACCGCAAGCTCTGAAGTGAGCCAGTAACGATTGGATCTCATTGTTGTCTATGTTGGTGGTTATCTTTGCTGTTATAAATGGATGTGGTGGTTTCAGCTTTCAAAAAAAAAGCAGGAAACAGGTTTATCAAAACTCCAAATCTTTAGCCAAATACATACCTTTGTTTTGTGTACTTCGTTGTCACCAACCACACCGTTTTCAGTTTCCTTTGGGCACTTAGTTTTTGTCTTATTAACGAAATGCTCGCTATAAAAAATTTTCTCAGGAAAAAAACTTCTAAGCTTGCACTTCCTTCCGTTCTCAGTCTCGAGATAGGGCACGGAAAACACCAAGTACGGAGAAATACACAGAATAGTGTCATCCAAGGACTTGCGAAAGTGATTCGAGAAAGGCAACTCGGCCACCGAAAGCTTCTCGGCCTTCCTCCTCAAAACAACCTCATCTGTGTTGTCATACACATGAAGAGGATCTGTGTAATTGTTTACAGTCACCTCAGAATTCACTTTCTTCTCCTCGTTAACAGCCTCATCACAACTCGTGTGATTGGTATTAAAAAACTCGGTGTCGTTTTCGTTATCATCGAATAGACTCGTGCTTGCATCGCTGCTTCTCGATGATATCTTCCTCAGTTCACTGCCGTTGACTTGCGTGCTTGGGGCGGAAAGAATCGGTGAGTTTTCTTTGCTGTCATCGAAGAACTCGTCTTTTGTATTCGGGGGTTGAGCAAACTCGTCCATTAAGAACGACTTTTCCAAACGCCAGTTATACGAGGCGAATAGAAGTAGAGATGCCACTTTTTTTAACTTGATTAAGTCACTGCAAGGGGCGCCTCTGAGTAAGACGGTGCCACCTAATTGCGGAAGGGGGAGTCCCTCAAAAAACATTAGGGTTTTCTTTTCACCTACAAATTTCCTATTATTATTGTCATATTCTTAAGGGCCGGTCTTTCCATTTTCCCGTTAAAGTTATCTGACAAATAACTTCATTTTTATGAATGGTTTCCATGGTAGTTAAGTGTCAGTTTGTCAAGAGGTGGAAAGACCGGCCCCAAGGGTGATTATTAATGGTTGGAACGATTATATTTTTCAAGATTATCAGTTAGCAAAGTGCTTGCAAAGTTCAATGTGTCGAGTCAGTCAGCGGCGTCGTGAAAATTAGTATTAGCATGCGAGTAAAAACCAACAAATTTGTAGGCAATGGAAATGGTATACGCTTCTCCCACTATGTACAATTCAGTACGCCTTTGACTAATAACCTTGAGAAATATAATCCTTCCACCCGTCAGTGATTATTAGAAAATTTACCACATTCGTTCTTGTATGATCTGAGGTAAAAGTGTTTGCACATTCCAAGTCGGGGGCGTCCTATGTGAGCATCGACTGAAGTTACTAAATCGGCTTGTGTGCACCGAGCTATCCTCTCCAGGATTCTCTGCTTTACATTAAGCACGAGAGTCACACCTTGCTCTCGTAACAAATCTTGAGCTAATCTTGATACATTTCGTTGTACCAAGACAATGTTTGGTTGTAACGCAATTATCCTGGCCGCTACATGTCGAAGGAATTCATGTTCCTTTAAAGAAAAGACTATTAGCCTCAGAAGATATATATATATAATACAATACTTACTTGCATTAAAACAGGTTCAAGTGACATAAATCTACCTTCGGTTCTTTGGTAAACGATTGATCCTTCCAGGAGTAAAATTTTAGGGTTTTCGAATTTGGTCGACATGCCCTTGTGAGCCACGTTTTTACTGCACACGATCCCCCTAATGAGCTTGCAATCAGCTCGCTCACCCCCGGGCAACTTCTTAAATTGAACGTACTGCCTTACATCTAGATCAACCGCGTTGTGATTGACATCTAAAGATCATTTGCTTGTACGAAGCGATTGAAATAATTGCACAAAGTTAAACCTGGTCGTATCACGTCGATTATGTCGTGGATAAGAGGGATTAAGACCTCGCTCCAGGTCATCTGCAGCCCCTTCGATGTGAGCATCTGCTTCAATAAATTCTGCTCGTGTTGCTTGAACGTCTCCGCTAGTAAACTGTAGGCGACTTTCTCACTGTTTTCTTCTCTGAGGTGCGTCGGGTTGTGCCAACCTAAAAAGACTCCCTTCAAATTTTTTGGGAGGTAATCAAATTGTATTTTACCAACCGGACTCGGGTACTAACTCTCTTTGTTCCGATGTCCTCACCACCGATGCTTCCGTGCAGTAATTCACGTGCTTTTCCATATCCGGATCGCTCTCCGGTGAATTTAGATTGTGACTGGAAGGAGGGGGCTTCGATAGGTACACGGTGTTAGCACCGACGTTTAGATCAAGTGTGTAGGATGATGAAGACGTAAGTCGGACTGGTACTCTCGTAAAAGCAGGGGAAATTTGTTCTGTTTCTGAATCTGAATCAGGAAAAGTTTTTCGAACGGTCTCTAACAAAGGTGTTTCGGGTTTGAGATTAACTACTATACCTGTTGTACATGATTCTTGAGGAATGAACTGAACCCAGCTCGGTTCTCCTTGGTGGCTATTTTCGAAGACTGTCGGTATTGGTTCTGGGGAAGAAATAACCCCCAACTTGTATAAAGTGTATCCGTCAACGAATGAGCAAGGATCTGACACACACTCTATGTATCCCCCTTCAAGAAGTGCTTGGCATATCGCAGCTGCTTGAATCCTGAAATAATTTCATTTAACACCAATTTTTTAAAACTATTTCCAATTCGACTTAAAAACCAGGGATGGAAAAATCGAAGCTAAAATAAAATATTATTTACTTAAACAAACTTGATAAAAAAACAAACCTCGTCTCTGAGTAGACTCTGATAAGCAAGGATGTGTTTTTATTAAGGCCAATGAACTTATTATTGTATTGTAAAAATTTCTTGTATTCAAGTCAATGTAACACAAACAGAAAAGCAGAAGCCTTTGGAAAGTTTTTAGTCATTTTAAATCAATACAAAACATAGTTAGTTTTTGGATATTTCCGGTTAGTTATCAGAAAGCAATATAATTTTTTTAAACAAATAAAACGAGATATCAGTTATATCTATTTAGTTCAATCTGCCTGTGTTCTTTTGTAAATAAATTTAAATCACATGCGAATGAATCATGGAAGTTTCCAGTTACTTATCGACACATGCAAAATAAAATACCTCGTATTTGCTTTTTGTTGACAGATCAGCCAATCCACGACTTCAGATCCATAAAAGCAGCCCGAATAAGTCCGGAGCCTGTACCTGTGTGTTTGGAGTAAAATACCAGTCGTCGGTTTACTAACTTCTTCAAACAGATTTCGCAGAGAAACAGAATTTTGTAAAGCCCTGCATTTCTCTTCGGTTGTTAAGTAGTTGGCACTCGACGTCCTGTAAACAAATTAAACTCAAAAGGGTTCAAACCAGTACGACAAAGGCCAAACCTCCCCGGAGCAAAGTTTTCTTCTTGATACCCAACAGATATCTTCCTCTTAAGAGAACCCCCGGTTTCTAAAGTATCAGTCGAACTAAGCACTGGGGATAAATTATTTTGTAATAGTGACGTTGAGCTTGAAGATTGAATCTTAAATTTGCTCTGCAGGTTCTCCTGTAAAGCTTTGAGGTCGGCCGTCAATTCTGGGCCAATATCCGAAGATTGTAAGTAGGAAATGGCTATCTTACAGCAATAAGTACACACTCGTAAATCCCCTGAAAGAACCAGAAGCCTTTTACATTATACATATCATTATTAATCTTGGTTGAAATTACCTGTACAACCAAATATCTTCCCAGGGATTTGTTGATTGCAACATTGAGAGCAAAAAATTTGGCCGCACACCCGACAGTGATGCCTTCGACGAAATGTGGTAAATTTTTCACAGCATTCATAACACTCTTTACTCACGGAATCGGGCATCCAATATTGCTTTAATTCAGAATCAGAATACGCTTGTAGATTCTAAAAAAAAAGCCAAATTGATTCAAAGTTAATGATATTTTCACTCAAGTCGAGACTTACGCTGCTTTTAAGGGCCAGTAAATTGCTGATTCTTTTCAAAACATTCGGGAGACTTCTGCCTTCACCGATGTCGACAGGATAGACTCCCTCTCTGTGTGCATTGTCCGTCTCTGGCGTGCTGTCGATGGCCCAAGAAGGCAGCGATTCTTGCGACAGGTTTTCCGCGCTAGCCTCTTGTGAAACCTGTGGTTGTTCGGTGGTCGCGGATGGACGGCTTAATTTAAAAAATTTCGAAATTAACTGGCTCACGCCTTGCTGCTTCTCTTCCGGTTGCAAGGGGGCGAACTCCGTTAATTTCGTCGGTGACTGAAGGTTCTTGTTCATTTTTGAAGCAGCTACAACGATCCATCACTTCAACATTTCGTTTTAACTGACAGCACACTGACAGATCAATACAAAACAGCTGTTTGTCGGTTACGTCACATGTTCATTAGAGCTACTTTACAATTAAACTACAGATTTCGAATCTCAACATTGGGCCCGTTCAGACGACCACAGCAGCTGAGTTGCTGGGTCAGCAAGTTTCCTGAACCGACACGCTAAGTTTCAGCAGCTGTCACTTCTACACAGCGGAATTTATTGACGCTGAGTTGCTCAGCGCTAAACGTTCATTGGTGGAGGTAACAAACATAACCTTAGCAAAATCTTGTATTATGGGCAGCAGACCATTTAAGTATAACCCATCGTCGCATAATAATTTCTCACAACAAAATATTTTCTGCCATTGTATTTAAATTTATAAAACATCCAAAAACGAGGTTCAATAAATTTCAAACTTTTGAAATGACACAAAAAAATGCTGAGAAGTAACAGTCCGTTCAGAGATACATGACCGCTGACTTTCATCATGCTGAGCGCTGACTTGCAGCAGCTGTGTTACCTGAACGGGCCCATTATCTTTGCTATTACATAAATACATAAAATACTTGTTCATTCATATACATATTGTAGTTAAAATGCATTTGCCTCATGATATATAAAATATTTGAATTCACTACTGGGTTTTTTACGTCAATTGCTGTTTAAACTGTTTGAATTTGTTAAAAAAATTTAAATTTGATTCTACTTGTGTGTATGAGGAATTATAATTTTATTTTGAAGAAATGCCGCCTAGAAGAATAGTAATTTGTATCACTAGGCCAGAAACTGTCATTTTGCAAGTGAGAGCACTTGCAAAGCAGTTTCGGGCCGTGTGATACACACTATTTTTTGGTCCGACCTATTTTAAATTGTTTCAAAAGTTCAAAAATAAAAAAACTAAATAGTTTGTGCTAGGGAAGTTACATTCAGGTTGGCAACACAATGTCCAAACGATTTTGAATTTGATATTAAAAATTAAGTTACCTACAGTTCAAAATTCCATCTTGATGACATCGATTCCGCCAGTGGTGAAAATAGAAACGCAAGAGTCTTATGTATAATACTGTCTTTAAAACGTTTTATAATTATTTCTTGTGCATTTATAAATATTTCAACATTGTTCTATACAATTTACATATAAAATAAGGATGAAGGTGAAAATGGCAATTAGTAGGACGAAATTTAAAAATTGAACGCATCCAGATCCAGACTGCTTTGCTACAAGCGATAGCGCAGTGCGTGAATGGTCGTCGACTCCAGTTTTCAATATAGGTCAGAGCACTTGGCCACTTGATTCTAGGAATCTCAGCGAATAAAACTTGATTGAACGAATTAATGTTTGTCAACAAACATATACATTTATTAAAAATACACCAATCATTTTAAAACGTTCTACAACTGAGATAAAACAAAATCTTCAAATATTCTTTTAGTGGAAATGCAGTTTGTGCTTGAATAAATAAATGTTATTCGTCCAGAGCTACGTATAGCATATCTGGCTGGACGTAGCCAATGTTACAAAATGTTACTAGGTAGCGGCACACTGAGCTTTTAAATGGCTGGGCGCACTTAATAAAAAGCATATTCCAATCGCTGCACTAGTGCACACTCATATAATAACAGATGAAGATATAGTGAGTGTACATTCACTAGTGCAGCGTTTGGAACAACTTATAAGTCACTGGGTGCGTTTAGCGACCACAACGTGTTGAGTTGCTAGCAATGCTGCATTCGCTAAATGATTATGTCGTATTATGCTGTGTGGCAGTAGCTGACAGACTTAAGCGTTTTGAAACATCGCTGCCTATCCGTTGAATGTGCTACATAAGTGGCCTTGATTAAAAAATAAAAATTGAATGTTTTGTCATCTAAAATGTTATTCATAATTAATAAACATGGCACAATAAAATACTAAATAACGGTACGTAACAAAATGGCGGTATATATGTGAATCAGAAACAGCGGATTCATGGTTTAGTGAATCATCTGTGCTATTTATCAGTGCATTTAGGAAAGCAAATATCTGTTTCTAATAGCGTTTTTCACTGGGACTAAATTGTACACTGAGTGCGCACTCAGAATATCTCCATCCCATTTCATTACATGAGGTTAAAACGAGATGAGAATATTCTGAGTGCGCACTCAGTGCACAATTTAGTCCCAGTGAAAAACGCTATAAGCTGTTGCATTCGCTAACCGCGCTCATTAATGCGTTCAGCGAGGTATAGCGTGATTATTTTCTGTCATTACTACAGAGCAATTTAAAACGCGACAATCGCTGCATTAAAGGCTAAGTTTCAGCGAAAGTGTAGTTCCTCTATGGCTTCCGGTAGGAAGAAGGTAGACTACAGCCGCGGAGGCTTTCAAGTCCACGAATTTGTACCTAACTTGTAACTTGAACATGTGTATGATGTTACATATCATGAAGCGCATATGCGGAGTGGTGCCCTTGGCTGAACGCAGTCTTTCTGTTGTAGTTGGAGTACTCGTGGCGCTAAATTGTAAATTAAAAAATTGCCCTCTCTTTTAAGCTTAATTTCAGAAAGGAATTCTTGAAAAAAAAATACTACCTACATTATTACAAATTTGTTATTTTGTTTCAGTACAACTTAATTTAGTTGCTAAAATAATACAAAAATAGTAGAGAGATATAGTTAATTCTAAGGCCCAAATTCAGAAACCTCACTTGAGTGGAGAGAGGACTCCACTCACTGCACTCTTTGAAATTTAGAAAAGCTTTAATTTTCCGATTATACAAGGCGATCAATAAAGAGTGTTTGAAAAAACTACTTTGCAAGAAGAATTACATCAATACATATTTAGGTCTGAGTTATTTACGTCAGCTGTATGACTTGAGGACTTCTAGGGAAATTTAGTAAATTTTGTTTACTTTATTTCATTTTCTATTTATTGACAATCACTAGCGATATATATTATGTTTGTTATTTAATTCGTTGCTATACAAAGTTATTTTAAATCAATCAGCTGGGTTAAAGATTGTTTTCCATTTCAAATATTTTTCGTAATTAAAAGTAAGTCTGGATCCAATTTTTGAATTGGCTTCCGGTTGGAACCGGACTAGTCTCAATGACTAAGGAGAAACAGCAGCAACACTAGCAGCAGCAGCAGCAGCCCTGAGGAAGTTCTTCTGCAATGGAAAACGAAACGTCGTCGGCAGTAGAAGAAGTCAACGTGACGCGGTTCCAACCGAAAGTCAATTCAAACACGGACGACGGCTGCGGAAGCCTTCAAGTTAAATTACAGTTCTCCATTATTAAAAGGTGACGTATTTGCAGTAGGGTATATATATATACCTTTAGCGGCATGGACAGTCACTATTGATCTCATTGTACTTTCTCATTAAATGTCTCATTTACAATTCTGAATAATTATGCCTACTGCTTTTAGTTAGATATTTTTCTTTTGATTATGTTTGTTTAAAAACTAGTGTAATCGATAGATAAGAGACCCCACGGTTATTAAACATTATCTTTAACTTTAACAGTTTAGGTCGACCGATCTTGCGACCGATTTTGGACCTAAAATAGTGTGAAAAATTACAAATAGCAAACCTATTTGTTGCTAAATAAGCCATCACACATAAGGCGGCCAAATAACGCTATTACAGCTGATGATGAACCAAATAGAGCTGAAATAGCTATCCAGAGGATGTTCAAGAATTCCATAGCAATCATCAGTTTTGATTGCAATGGAATTTTTGAGTGTCCTCTGGATATCTATTTCGGCCTTATTTGCAAAAAATTTCTAAATATGTAGATATCTTCTTATCTGCATGCTTTGCATGTACTTATTTAGAAAAGTCTTTTATTTATGAGTCAAAACATTTTTATTTAGATGTTTAATTGTAGTTTTAACTGGATATTTAGGGCCTATTCTGTATCGGAGACGTTAAATTTAAAGGGTTGTTAATTTTTGTTACCATAGTAACAGCCAATCACAAGACTCTATTTTGAATTTTAACGTATCCTTAAATTTTAACAATCTGTTAATAAGTTACAGAATACGCCCTATTGTATGTAGAACCTTCCATTTGAAAATAATTTATTTATTTTCAGCGACAATGGAAATTTTATTTAAACGGTAGCAAATAAGTAACCTCTTCTTCTTTTTAAATTCAATTTAAATTAAAAAAGAGAGCAACTTCAAGAGTCGATCATATCAGTGCAGAGACTCTCATTTATTTAGTTTTGGTTCTGTCAAACGTAATCAAAAACCCCCGTCATTTTCTCACACCCCATCCCGAATACATGAAACTTTCTAAATTCCAAGAATGGACCGGGTCTACCTGTACTCAATCGGAGCTACCGTCGGTGGAATCCTGATATTAGGTTGTTGGTTTCTCATCGACTACCGGCGTCGGCGAGACCCGAATTTCAAAAAGAAACTAAAATTGAAACGCGAATACGAAAAGAAGCTGCAACAGCTGACCAAATCCAAGGAGCAGCTGTTCCCAGTGGGATATAACGAGGAAGACATGGTCATCATCCACGAGTTGCAAATTGGCGAGGCGTTATTGGCGAGGGAAAAATTCGAAGAGGCGGTTTATCATTTTGCTAACGCGATTGCGGTGTGTTCCGATCCTGAAAATTTCCTAAGAATTTTGAAGGCGAACTTAAACCCCAGCTTGTATTACATGCTATTGAACGTACTGGCGAAAAATAATAACTCAATTGTGAGTGCTAATAATAATAAAACGATGAAGCATGCTGCTTTTGTCAAGGACCCCTTTCAGGCTAAGTCTCATGTAGTGATTAAATGCTAGAAATAATGATGTAACGCAAATCAAGGAAAGAGAACGGCGATAAATATATGGCAATGCATTTTCCACCTTGCAGTTATATTATTTTGTGATTGCGCACGTGTTGGGGTGTCTCACCCCTTAGTACGTCCCCGAGCATCGGTCAGTATATTGCGTGCGGTGCTCTAATGTGTAATGTACACGTGCTGGGTTTAGCGGATTTATTAAATCGCGAAATCCAAATAGTATTTTATCCAAAAGCGTAAGCTCTTTCTGAATCTTTAATGTGAGTGAGTTAAAGAATTAATTTGTAGTACATAAGCGAAATTTCAGTTAATACTTTTTAGTTCAGGTTTTTACATTAAAATTTTGTGCAGAAATTGAAAAAAAAAAAAATGAAAAAAGTTGGAGATGCCGGGGATCGAACCCGGGGCCTTTCACATGCAAAGCGAACGCTCTACCACTGAGCTACATCCCCACATCATACACGCTCTATAGATATGACTGAAATATGTCATTATTTAGATTCATTTTCATTTAAAATCAAATATACAGGGTGAGTCAACACGGAAAAGATCATTTAAATATTTTGAGTAACCATGGTGTAAGTAAAAAGTTTATGTGAAGATCGACGATTTTCCAACGAGACCAAAAAAGCGGAAATAGTTATAACTAATAGTTATGAATATAAAAAAATAACATGAAATGAATATAACGTCACAATGAACAATTGAAAAAATTTGAAATTTGGCAGAAAGTAAAAGAATATAGGAAGACTCAATGGAATACGAAAAAATTAATTCGATAAAACTAAACAGAAGAGAAAAGAACAACAACGTATTTTGAGAATAAAATAAACGAACAAACAAAAGACTACTGAGATCCTCCTCAGATTGATGAGAAAACAAAATAAGGAACTATAAGAAACGTTAGGTACCTGAAATGATTCAACAAAAGAAATAAAAGCAAATTGTACCAAACAAGAGTAAAATGGACAAGAACAAAAGTATGAACAATTCTAAAGATAAGCAAAGACTTACAGAAGAAATTGTATAAAATAATAACAAAAGAAAATTCTATAAACAAGAAAATCTCTACTTTTGTTTCTACAAACTGATCAAGAATAAATGTTTGAGTTGGCAATACAATTAAGAGCATTTTTTATTCAGCTATTAGCAACACTGCTACCGGAACTATTTATTTGCGCAAGATTGCAGGTTATGTGAATAAAAATTAGCGTTTCAATTTGAGATGTCGCTTGTAAAGTGACGGCTGTCAGTGTCAAGCCGTCAACAATCGGTTACGCCAGTTGTAGCTACTATTTAAAAATAAAATTCAGCACTGAGTTGGTAGTGCTGAATTTTATTTTTATATGGTACTGTCATTCTTGACCACTTTGTATTTTAATAATTGTATTATTTTAATAAATATTATTATTTTGGTTATTACTATTATTAAATAGTTTAGGTTGCGACATCCTGCGGCCGATTTTTGACCTAACACTGTGTGAGAAATGACAAATAAATTTCAGTTGAGTTCTCGAGCTACTCTTCTGCTGAAGAGGCCCCAAATTGGGCCAAAACAGCTGTCCAGAGGACGCTCGAGGAATCCATAGCAATCAAAACCGACTTGCAACAAAATTTCTAAACTATTATTAAAAATTAAACATTAGCATAATGAAACATGGAGTATAACGCGAAATTTCTTTTTGCAAATCTGACAGAAAGCACTAGTCAAAAATATTAAAAAAAAATATGGACGACAAAAGAAAACTAGAATTAAGTACATGAGAATAACGCGACAAACAACAATAATTGAAAATTCTTGAAATTGAGTTGAAGTAAGTAAAAGAAATAAAAGGCTCAATGGAACATGAAAAATTAAAAAGAACAACAACGAAATGCGATAATAATGGCAAGAAATGGCCAAGAAGACATAATAAATCGCCTTAATTAAATACGACGAAATAATAATTTCACAAAAATAAACAAAACTATAGCTAATACAGGCTGTTTTTTAACTTCATGCAAAAAATGAAACCAGTGAAAGTTGACATGAAGAGTGATAGAATGAAGCAGCTTTTGTGTAACAATTGATTAATAAATATTAGAGATAATAAATGAACGATTAAACAGTTTGATAGTCCCTGGTTTATTTTTATTACATAATTACGTAATCGGAGAAGCATACTGGTGTGTCAGCATCGGCCAGGGCCCGATCTAGTTCTTCCGCCGCTCTGGGCAAAAATGATTTTTGCCGCCCTTTACATACAGGTGTCCCAAGTTGAGTGGCCTATTAAAAGTTTTCGGGGAAGAGAATATACAAAAATTCTGAAAATCAATAACCCTTGGGAAAGTGATATTTCATTTTAAAATATTTTCACTTTTCACTTCCGTTTATTCCGGAAGTGGCTGTTAACTTTTTTATTTTAAATGGAATGCTATTGTGCAAATTCTGATTCTGTACATTATTCTACAACAGGTTTTAATGGTGAAGTTTGCAGGATTATGTACCTAAATTTCTTTTCGGGTTAAAATGATTTAGATTTACATTTTATGGCCCTAGAGACTTAACGTATAGACCCCCACTCCAAGTCGAATTTGAATGACAGCTGTCATGGCTTTCGTAGATCTTTGTGTGCAGGGATATATAGGTAACCAATTTCACATTCAACTAGATATTTTATTTTAGTCCAGTGGGCCCTTAAACTAAAAAAAAAACACAACTCATAAAATATTTTATAAAATCAATAAAAAAATAACACAAAACCAGAAAATACAATAAAAAAGGTTTAAACACATTTCCAACTTTAGAAAACTCATGGGTGATTTAAAAACAATTTATAAATTTGATGTTACATTCAAACATGTACCTACATATTACCTACTTTTTTATCGCTTTTTCCAAAAAGTTTGATAATTATTGGTCTTTATTGGTTTTAATTTTCTCTTTCTGCCCAATTTTGCCGCCCCCAAACTTGCCGCTCTGGGCAGTTGCCCTGCTTGCGCCCCCCTAGAACGGGCCCTGGCATTGGCTGTTAAAGTGGGTCAGTTACTCAGTTCTCAAGTGCACGTCGTCGTAGATAACAGTTTGAAAATATGACCGAATTTTCCAATGTCCATGTTATTGTGGACATGATTTTAATTTACGGCGAATGTGGTCAAAATGCGTTGGCTGCATTACCCAGGTCGCCCTTCGCCTAATAGCAGATCCTTTGTGTCAGTTGTGCAGTTTGTTGTTTGGTAAATTATTCGTGAGGAACAATTAATCGTTCCATTTTCAAAGAGGGTAAGCTCTGATGCCCGCAGGCGCAGATTACCTCCAAGCATGCGATTTTGTTGGTGGTTACTCCGGGAATAGACGGACAATTCGAACTTTGTTAATAACATTATCTTCACCGACGAATCAATGTTTACAAGGGATGGTATATTTAATTTTCACAACATGCATGTGTGGGAAGGTATGTAAAATGGCACTTTAATCGGTATGTTTACGTTTCGCGCAGCGGGGAACTTCGAACACTTATTGTGAGTGAAGGTCACCGTCCGTTGTAAACATTTCACAAGGAATTGCCGGATGTCGGTATGAATTTTTTGATTTTTTTTTCGTTTTAATTTTGGTGCATTCGTGAGAATATCTGTTACCAAATACGCCATTAATTTTTTTGCACGAACTTGAAGAACATCCTGTATAAATACGAAAATTAAGGTGAAAAACAAAAGAAAATCGACGATCCTCTTCAAATGAGCAAAAATCTGAAGAGAAGCTGAAAATAAAAGAAGAAAACGTGCGAAGCGCTAACGACAGAAAACTCAAATGAAGAACAATGGAATACAAAGAATGAAAAAGAAAAGAAAATTTAAGCAAGAACAGTGAAGCAGCAGGAATAACGCGGACAAAAGAACAAAGGAAGGATGATTTTCCGATGAAAAGACTGAAAGTCAGGAAGCAAAAGAAATAAAAAATTAATTAATTAAAAAAAATAATTGAGGAAGAAATGAACAACAAAGACACACGGAGGATCAGATAAACACATTTGAATAATCAAAAGAAAAAATAAACTAACATTAATTTGATTAATTAATTAATTTCTTCTGTTTTTAATTATTAGTGTCTTGAGTTTTACATTTCTGCCTTTCGTGTTTTTCGTCTGGTTTTCTTTTCGCTTTTCATTCGTCTTCTGTTTTTTTTTAATCTTATATTTTGGTATCATTTCTTTTCAATTAAATTAGGCCTCTATGGCACAAGGAAAACAATCGTATTAATATCAACTTTTTTTTTTATAATGACTCGTATAAAAAATATTCCGCCTCCTCTTGACTCACCCCGTACTTTTTTTTAATTTGCATGAATTAAAAAATCGACCACGTGCAAATTTTGTATTTTAAAACGAAAAACTGCATTTGCATAATTAATTGCAATCTGGCGTCGCAAATTTTCCAAAAATAAATAAATACATACAGGGTCACACTGAAAATGCAAAACATCGCCCGCGACGAACGAATAAATTTAAAACATCGCCTGATTAACATAAGTCCTTGTTTCATGCAAGAGCGGATTAATATCAGCACAGCAGACACAGCGAGGGTTTGAGGAGGGAAAATTAATACCCGTCGCATTTATCAACATTTTATTTAAACGTGTATGCATTTACTTAGTTGTTAATAAAACATAAATCAGATTTCTAAGTAAGAATGGAGGACTTGCAGAAGAGTTTTTTTTTTAAAGGAAATGGTGCAACGTGAATAATCGATTTGACGCAGAAAATTTACCCCCTTAATAAAGCAGAGTGCCTGATTAAATTTCTTAAACGACCTCAATTTTTATTTTCTACTAAAATAATTTATGTTTCTTCAACCAATATAATTTTTTTTCCATTAACATGCAGTCTGTTGCAACGAATCAAGAATCGTTTAAAATAAATAACAAGCGCAATCTCCGAGGCAGTTAATTAATTATCGAGCTTTTCCCGGGAGCTTTTAACATTTATTTCCAGCGACGAAGATGAAAGGCGCCCGTAAATTAAGTTTACGGCAATTTGTTTCATTGCAGGGAATTGCGTGCGAGCCGGTTTTTTTTCTCCACTGACGATAATCTGAGATTAAGGGCACGATAGTTCCTCAGTGAACTTGTAAGTCACCCTTGACACAAAAGGAGCGTTCTATCCGAACTAGGGGCACATAATAAATTAATTTGATAAAGATTCTACACGTTTCAGGAGTTTCCTCCAAAAGTACCTATGTTAAAAATGTAAAAATAAGCTTTCGCGATAGGGGGCCCATCTTCTCTACATCTCTACAGCTTTCGTGCCACTATTTTTCTAGCAGAGACAATTAAAAATAGTAAAAAAATAGCTTGGTTTGGTATGGCTTTTAAATCTCTGATGTGATAACCATCGACATGTCTGCTTCTAGTTAACTTAAAAGCAAATTGTAGGGTACAATCGGCATCTGGGTTAATAGGTCAAAGCGTCGGGCCGAGACGTCACCCTTAGATTTGTTTATTAAAATGGTCACGGCACGTTGAAAACGGATCTCTTTAAACTTAGTCGGTTCCACCACCGCGAGCAAGAGGGTTGTTGCCACCATAATTACTTCTTGCATTCCTTGCAATGTCCAAGTATCTGGTTCCAGCCGTGGGCTGGTACTGGGTTCGATTCGACATGCGGAATTCTTAGTTCAAATCCGTCGGGTGAGAAATGTGTACGTGGTGAATGAGTGATGATGAATTAATTCATATTTTAAGTGAGTAAACGTGTACACAAATAATATTTTATGTCTAAAATAAGTTGCGTGTTAGTTGGGGGTTATTACGTGAAGGGTGTGAAATTATACACGCGCTGAATTGAAATATACAGGGTATCTCAGGCGTAACGTTGAAAACCCAGTAAAAATAGGTACACTGAGAAAAATGTATATTAAAAACCGTATTGTAAAAAAAGTATCATTAATAATAAAATAAATTGTTTTAAAAGTAGCAAAATTGTTTAAGTAAAGCAAGTAAATTTTTCTCTTAAAAGAAATGACAATGCGATTTTATTACATTAAGCATATGATTTTGTAACATTTATGAGTTCGGCCTGCAGATATGATGTTTACAACATAAAATTTGTAGGTCAAAAAGCGATCGAAAGATGTCACTACTTAAATTGTTCATTACTTTCACATCGCAATGGCGAATAATCTAGGACAGATCAGTTTGGTTTGCAGTGGAGTTCTCGAGCTACGGTTCTACTGATGAAGGCCCAATTAGGCCTGAAACAGCTGTACAGAGCATGCTCGAGGAATCCGCTGTAATCAAAACCGATTTGCACAATTTTTTTTTATAAAATTTGTAATTTAATATACGTTTTTTCTTAAATCGAATACTTATTTTTTTTGGTGCAGCTGCAAAGATTGGTGATTGTGTGAATCCTGTAGCTTCTTATCTGTGCGTAGATATAAATGTTAAAATATAAAATATAAATATATTAAACGATATTATATTTTATATTTTAGCCATTTTAGAATATCTTTTTATAAATTTAAATATATAACAGTTAATTTAAATATGTTTTTAAGTTAATAAAATGATTTTGCTGTCACATATAGTAATATAAATTTTTGTAAAAATTACTATATTTATATTTACTTTTACAACGTAATTCTCTCCGTGTACTCAACCATTCAATTTTTGATAAAGGGTCGTCCGACATTTAAATTTCGTGAATGTTGAAAGCACAGAAATTAGGGTTCTCATTTCAAGCTGAAATTTTCATTTCATATCTTGCTCCTATGCCATTTTCCTCAATATTCTTTCAAGTCCATAGCTGTCAGAACCAATTTTAGCATCGAGATCTCTCATTAATTTGAAAATATCTTTTTTCGAATCTAAATTCATTATATTAGCTCGTGTGCTATAAAACTTTTTTTAATTCATGCTTGGCTACTTCTTTTGGGGCATAGAATTGAATTGTTGTGAGTTCGTTTTCTTTTAGGTTTAGTTTTAGTATTACCTACCTTAATAATTCTGTTATTAATTGAATACCATGTTATCATTTCTTACTTATTTAATATTGCTACGTTTATTCGTAACATTTTTATTCTACACTTTTCCATTTCCCTGGTCGTTTATTATAGTTTTCATTCTTACTTTAGAGCTTCTATATTTCACGTTGCTCTTTTCACTATTTTCTGTCTTCTGCTATCTTTGTTTCCATATTTGGTCAACTCTGTAATTTTGAATTTATTGCCCTTTTTCTTTACCATGTCTATTTTTTCATGTTTCTCATTGTTATATTCAATTAGTCTCCGTTATTTCGAATTTAACCTTTATTTTATTGTGTAGATAGAAGTAAAAAAAAACAAATATTTTCTTATACGATTTCCACTATATTTTTTGTAAAATTTACAAAATTATTAAATTACTACGACATGTTTCGCTATTACTATAGCTTCTTCGGGTAGTGACAAAAAAATTATAGTACGTTTCGGTTTTATACTTAATACTGAAATAAATTGACCAATGGTGAGTTGTTAAGGTCCAGATGGCTATTGAGTAAGTTGTTGAAATTCTTAAGCTTGTTTATTTCTAGGGATTCCAGGAGGTCTAGTCTTTTACTTTTACTTTCGAGGTGTAAAATTTTAAAATCGGTATTGAATTTGTGCTGAGAATCAGTAAGATGTGTGGCGTAATGTGAATCTGTTTTTTTATGAATAAAACTGGAAAAGTGTTCTTTAATTCTTTTAGAAAAACTCCTACCTGATTGGCCTATATATGTTTTAGTACAGTCACCACATATTAGTTGATATACCCCTGACTTATCATTCCTGTCTATTTTGCTTTTACTGTTTTTTATGTATTTCCCTAGTGTATTGTTTGTTTTGAAAGCAACGTTGATATTTAATTTAGTGAGATATTTTTTGATGTTTTCGCTAGCTTTGCCTGTATATGTAATCACTTTATAAATGTTGTCTTTTTCTTCGGTTAGGCTGGGATATATCAATTCAATTGTTTTCTTAAAGAGTTTTTTATTTAAAATTTTGTCAATAATTTGTGGCGTGTATCCATTATTTACTGCAATTTGTTTTATTATATTTAGTTCTTTTTGAAAATTTACTTTGTTTAGAGGTATTGTTGTTAGTCTATGTATCATGCTGTGGAAAGTTGCTAATTTATGTTGTATGGGGTGATCTGATGTATTATGTATTGTTGTATCGGTGTGGGAAGGTTTATGAAATATTGAAAAAACGTGTCGGTTGTTTACTTTCTTAATAGTTAAATCTAAGAAGTTAATAGAATTGTCTGTTTCTTTTTCTATTGTAAACTTAATGTTATCATGTAAGCTGTTAATGAAATTTAGAAATTGGTCTAGTTGTCTGTTTGTACCGACAAAACAGGCGAGTACATCATCCACGTATCTGTGCCAGTATAGAAATTTTTGGAAGCTGGGGTGGTTGTAAATTTTATCTTCTAGAAAGTTCATAAATATTTCGGCTAGCAGAGGGCTGAGTGGATTTCCCATTATTAATCCTTCTTTGGAACTATAATAATTGTTATTGAATTCAAAATAATTCTGGTCTAGGCATATTTTAAGTGCTTCTACTTTATTTTATTCCATTTCCATTTTACACCATCTAATTATACAATATATACGCATTCCCGTATCCAATTTTCACTATTTTATCCTTTAACCGTTTCGTTTCTCAACTTGGTGGTCGCGACCCTCAAGGCGGTCGCGGTTATATTAAAGGGGGGTCGCGAAAATAGCCTAAACAATAATGAAATCATTTTATGACAAAAGTTATTTATTATAAACATTTTACTTGCAATAAAATTATAGGAGGAGGGTCGCGAAATATTAATTTTATTTATATTTACTATTTGGGGGGTCGCGGAGCTAAGAAGGTTGAGAATCGCTGCTTTAACCTTTTCAGTGACTGATTTTTCTTCAAGTCTCTTTTGTATATCTCGTTCTTTTTAAGTAAGGGAACAATTTATTAATACAATTTGGAATTTTACTTTGCATGATATGTTTTTATTTCTTTTAATTTCAATTTTATTAGTAAAATTATTTAGTTTGATTAACACATTTAAATTTTTATTTTATATGTGTTCTTTGTTTTTACTTCAACCAAACACAATTCAATAGGCGCCCCTCTTTCGCTTGAGCCTGTGGCAAGTGCCAACTTCGTGACGGCCTAGTTACAACCCTGTACTAACTCTAAAACTACTGAAAATAAGTTAATATGTTGTTAAATATACTATGTGTTTTTTTAAAAATGCCATAAGGGGTGGCTGTGGAAAAGAAAATTCATGTCTTAGCTCCATTCATTTACTCTAAATTTTCAGATTTGGCATGTGTTAGATGCCAAGCTACGACATGAGTTTTAATTTTCATGGCCAACCTTTATGGCATTTTTAAAAAAACACATGTTATATCAATCATTTTCATCTGCTATACAAGTGCTATCCGAATATGTATAATATGTTGGTGTTCTATTAAAAAACAAACATAAGTTTGGTGTGTAACTTAGTAATGAAACGGCCTGTACAGTTGGAAATAATTTAAAATGGTGTAGAATGTGAATCCCCTCAACTTTTGTTAATAGACATTTTTCGTAAACTGTACATAATATGCCATTTTCTCACATCGTCGGAAGGCTGTGGAAACCCTGTATCAACAAAGCAAATGTAAACAATAAAAATCTTATCTTCTAGAAATCAAGAAGTACATTTAAAAAATCTCGTTTCTTTTACACCATAAAATATAAATGAAATAAGTTAAATAAACTAAAAACTAATTCTATTTCGTTTCATTCTGTATCCTATATCTAAGTCAGAGAACAACATTCACTGTTAATATGTATGATTTACTTTCTGTTAAGTAATTAGATACTTACTCTCAGAATATGAAATAATTGCTCTATTTCTTCCGTTGACAACAAAAGACCTTGTGTTGTCAGATTAGACCAAAAATTGGAACACTTATACCATAATGTTACGTCCAAATCGCTCATGATTCAGTTTTACCCTGATCACGCCATCTACCTTCTGAGTTTCGAGTCGAACGCTAGATGGTTCCAGACGTTTGTTAGCAAATTCGAGAAAGAAAGAATCTCTTGTTTAACGCCAGAACCTGGCGCCCTATTTGAATCAGTTATTTTTCGAAAGCGATACGTGAGAATAGAGCGATTAGTAGAACATTTAAGTTATAGAAGTGTTGTTTGCAAGACAAGAGTAACAGTTATTTTTACGTTTTTATTGTGTTAAGCGATTGTGCGTTTTTAAATTAAACGACAGTTTTTCTGTAACTCCTCGGGTTATTTTCTTTCATAATTTAAAAGATGTCGAGTTATTACAGTAATCACTAATTTCTAAAGTCCTGGTCCACCTCCAGGTAATTCTTTATTAGACCCGTGTGACACCATGCAAGATTTGATAACATTTTTGTTACAAAGTGAGAGAGATGAGCTACCACAGTGAATTCTGATTGGTTGAATTGGCACTTCTCGCTCACTTCGTAACAAATCTTGTACAAGAAATATAGTGTCACATGGACCTTATAAGAAATTCTTTATCATAATTTATAATTATAATCCACCATATGCAACAAACTGAATTATCGGTTTGATTGTAATATTGTAGTGAATTGCAACTGTAAAAAGTAGTTGGATAGTATTGCTCAAACGCTTCTTGAGTAATATCCGTATCGCATTGACTGATATAGCACACCCTCAACTGAAGGGAGATCCCCTAAAGTATGCATTAAATAAATAATCAAATACTTATATATCGAGAATATAAATAATCAATATAAAATAAATGTATTAAATATTTACCACCACATAAATATGTGTACGTTTTTAAGGTCAAAGGTGGTAAAAAATCATTTCTCTCTTTCTGCCTCGGCCTTTTCAGCTATTTTTAACTAATACAGGGTGAGCAAAAATGACAGATTTGTGTAAAGTTGCAGCTCAGTTAATTTATACCCAAAAATATAATCCACTTGCCAATATTTACTTCCAAGAATTGTCAAAGTCCGTGACCATAAATACGATGCAATCTGCAATCTATTTGACAACATCGAATTTGACAATTCTTGCAAGTATAGATAATATCTACCTCTCAGAGAACTACGTAAAGCTTAATTTAGACATTGCGATTTTTCTTACAAATATTTTTTTACACCGCAATTTTACAAAATGTCTACGTGTAATATGCAATTATTTTTCTCATTGGCATGTTACACGTTGATATTTTGGAAAATTGCTCTGTGAGAAAAATCGCAACTCTAAATTGAGCTTAAGGCGACTGCAATTTCTTCTGGTATAATTGATAAACCGAGAAACTACGAACTTTTACTTAAAAAATAAATTCTCTGCGGTTAATAATTAGATTATTTTAGCAGTGAAACATGTATTTTTTTATGGGTCATTAAATAACGAAAACCGTATTGTTCTATTTCTTTTGGTTCCCGAGTAATCGCGATTTTTCTTAAAAAATTTGGTGGATGCGCCTGGTTAATTGAATTAAATTATGTATTTATATTTTTAGAATTGTTTGAGCTAGGACGATGCGGTTTTCACTGTTGTCTACCATTCAGAGAACTGCGTAAGGCGGCTGCAATTTCTTCTGTAATAATTGATAATTTGAGAAACCACGAAAAATAACGTAAAAACAGTTCGAGTAGAATAGCTATGAGGGTGTTCTGCACTAATTTCTCCTTATAGTTTTAAATAGACGAATTAAAAGTGTAGGTATGGTTGCCTAACTAACTGGCATGCAGGGGATGTTGATGATCGTCAAGGAAGCGCAAAATTTAAAACAGTTTATAAATAACAACCCCATATTCTTTACCTGCTATGTGTTTATAAACTGCTACCTGTCTTTTATTTGTTCTCTATAAACTACTACCTTTCTGTATTTCGCACACACCACCTCTTCCGTTTGACGAGTAATAGGCCTAAATGCCAGACGGTTAGGCAACCAAAGCTACATGTTTAGAACGTCCATATAAAAGCGATGGAGAAATTTATAGCTATTCCACTAGCGTATTTACATACGTATCTTACGTAACGTTAATCAAACGAAAGTTTTTCTAAAAAAAAAAAAAATGCAATCTTTCGAATATTATGCTGTTAGTGCTTGTAATGAATATCCGAATTAAAAACGGATTATTTTTATGTGGATTTAATTACTGTGTCGTAGTAATTAATTGGTAATCGATGGATTTCACTTAAAAATAATGAAGGGATCCTTGGAATTATTTATAGGGGCAACTTTTCCTATTCGAATTAATAAACCATGAGCGATTAATTGTTGGCCTTACTTGTCAATTACATCGACCTTCTTGCTGGGCTTCTCTGTTAAAGAGGAAATTACGCTTTCCAGTTGCGTGTGCATTGCTGTGTTGCACGTTATTGTGCGCATACAAACGAAGGTATTTAAAAGAGATACTTGAACCCCAAGCAATTTCTCAACAGATTTTATAAATAGTTTTAATTAGATTAATCAAGCTATTATTGGAGTAGTCTCTTGCAGCAATTTTTAAATAACCTATTCATCGGGACGTGATTGATACATCTGCATAATGAATGTGCGCCAAATTGCCGAGGGATTCGATTTCTTCCGAAATCGAAAATTAAATATTAACGTGCACGTAAACGTAGAACGCGTAGCGAACACGCAAATCTGAAATTTGTTAAAAACGAATTTCGTTTCGATTCAATCATTATTGCCCTTGGTTAATCACCTTTGTTAATATGACATTCTTATGATACACAAGGTGTAAATTAGTTTATGTCAACATGCTTACCTACATAAAACATCTTTATCTGCTGCTTTTTCTTTCCAACATATTTACCCTCTGATGGTTTTTGATCCATCAAATACTTGTAGACAGATTTTAAAATACACAAAAACGAATCAAATAAGCCAATATACATCATAGCAAATATCTTAGTACGTTTACTCACACTTGTATCTTGATCTTTTCCATTTTCTCTCTGAGCGTATTCAAATTACAGGAAGTACGAGGCGAAAGGCATTTCCAAATCTGAATCGGACATAACCACGGCGGAAAAGCAGCGCTGGGACTCCGGATTCCCTCCGGGCGTTACGGTCGACGAATTATGTTGGTTTAGAAAAAGTCGGCCTCAAGGTACCCGTTCGACCTTTATTATTAACGCGAATATAAAAGAAGACGTGTTTGCAGGGTGTTCGCGACAAGGGGACCATTTGAGCTTGGCGGAGGGATCGTTTAAGAATATTAAGAGCGAATACAGGAGGAGGTACCGGAATCATTTTCTGATGAGCGAGTCCCAACCGAATCTAATACAAGACCAGGAAACTATAGTAAGTTCGAATTCGAACGAGAATTAGTTAGTAGTTATGTAATAAAGATGAGACAGAGAGGGAAATTTATCAAAGCGTGTCCAATAAGTTTCTTTCACTAATAACTACAATATTTTCTAGGAACCCACATTCGCGAAGCTCAGAAGGCCTCCGGATTCTCTGAGATGCGAAGGCCCACGTGAATTGAAACCCTTGTACGCCGATTCGTTCAGGGAGCATCCCTTTGAGCAAGTAGTCAAGAGGCGACCGAGGAACTCGTTTTGGGAAACTATGGAAGCTTGTAAAGAAAGTGATGACGGGTAAGTTTTGATTTCTTTTTGTCAGCGCAGTTTTTCTTTTTTGGAAGTTTGCGATTCTTGCACGAAGACAATCGAGTGCTAGACAAAACAAGCAAAAAAGAACTAAAAAGTTATTGTATCGAAAGTTGGTAAAAGTGAAGATAAAAATTAAAAAAGAAAAACAATGTGACTGTTAAACAACACAAAAAATACAAAAGAGAAGCGTCGGGAAAGCATAAAAAGCAACATTAGTGTAACGAAAGTTAGCAAAAGTAATAAAAAAGGATGATACGAAGATAAAAATAACAGGACAAACAAAAGACAATCGAAGTTAATAAAAATAGAAAGAATAAGAAGGCACGAAGATAAAAATTAAAGGAAAAAGGAAGACAATCGAGTGTTGGACAAAGCAAAAAACAAAATATAAAAAGAGAAGAGTAGCGTCGGTAAAAGCAAAAAATTCTACAAAATTATTGTAACGAGAGTTAGTTAAAATTTAAAAAAATAGATGTTACGAAGATACAAATTGAAAGAAAAGTAAAAGGCAATCGACTGCTAGACAAAACAAAAAGAGGAGCGTTGGTGAAAGCAAGAAAAAAATTATTATAACGAAAGTTATTGAAATGCGTTTGTACTTCTTTTTTGTTGATACTTTCTTCAAATAAAAATAAATTCATTTACTGATAAAACCATTAAACCATTAAAAAAGAACGAGTTGTTTGTAAACCAAAAATCGGCAATACTTACTCCATCCTCTGTGTTATATTAATTTTTTTATTGATTAATAAAGTTTTTGTTAATGCTGTGATTAAATTGAATAGAAAATTTACAAAATGTCGATATATGAACAATGAGTTGTTAGTTTCTAACAGTGCCTGCCTCTGAAAGGCGAGTGAAATTAGCTATGTAGTTAATGACTACATGGCTACAATTCAAAGTATTAAAAAAATATTGTTTAGGGAATTTATAAAAATACTGATTGATGGTTGAAAGTTTCTAGATCGATTTTGGCATACAATTTTAATGTACTACGCCCGACAAAAAAAATTGGGACATGTAATATGTCCTATTGTAAATACGACGATTTAAGTATTGTTTAAAAAATACGCCCGTTTATTTATTTCTGTGTTTTTTTTACGTTACAAGATCTATATAACAAAAAGAATTGTTTAAAGCTGCATTCAAACTAATAAAATAACTCAAAAATGCATGTACAGAGTTGTCCCAGATTTTTTTGGCGGGCATAGTACATTGAATAAAAAGATTTTATACATCAAAGTAATTTCTTTTAAATTTTAGAGAAAAATTTAATTTTTAATTGCTTTTAAATTATTTTAAAAAACTATAAATAAAAGAAAAACAAGCAAAGGTGTATACGTACGTATAAAAGGCAGAAATGACGGTTACAGTAAAGAAGTAATCAAAACGGCAAGAATATATCCTTTCAATTAGAAAGATAAAAAAAAGATAAAACATGGAGCATTAAACTAGGACAAAGATACGACAAGTTAAGAGTAACGAGCGAGATAAAAAAAGTGGTTAGAGAGAACAATGAAAGATACTTAAGAAAATAATTTTTGGATGTAGAGAATCTCAAAAGTATTAAAACTGAATTTGTCCAAAAGGTATCGAAAGTAAAATTAGGTTCTCGAGGAAAATAAAAGAAATAAAAGCAAAGATAAAATTAGAAACGAAGTAAATTTACATGCGAAGATCAGTTGAACATGAAATTGGCCAACATTAACAAGAAACTAAAAAAAGACAGGTTATTTCCAACACACAAGTAGAAAGCTAACGGATTAACCAAAAAAATATGAAGTAAAGTCACAGGGAAAAAGTGGAGACAAGAAAGACGTACAATAGCGGCAGCAGAGAGAATTATTAAGTTGGAAGAGATTTAAAAATTATTTTGAGAGAGGAGAACGTGGACAACCAACTCTTACACCATAAGATCATATGATAAATGGATTAGAAAAAATTTGGGCGTTTGAATGTGAAAGAACTTCTATTTGAAATGAAGCAAAACATTTCTAGATCTTAAGGACAAAATTTTTTCTCTCAATCTTGGCCAACTAATGCATCCAGAGCTTTGGCACAGAATGTTGATTGGAGATGCCAACAGAAACTCGAAAATACGATCAAATAAAATAAAACGAAGACACATTTGAATTCACCCTCCAAAAATACATCGGAAATATCCATTTTTTCTTTGGCAATAAAATTCTTGCCGAACAGTGTTATGGGTTCAGGGGTGGAACTCTGTAACTAATAGGGAGTTTTTGCAACACATTACGATAAAAATATCGAACATTTCAAGTAGCGACATCTTTTGATCGCTTTTTGACCTGACATTGCAGTAGGATTGACAAATTGAAGCTAGTTCGCCACATAATAAGTCATCCCATGCAAGGCGGCCATGCTTGCTGTCAAAGCATATGAGAATTTAAAAAAGTTTTTTCTACTTTGCGTTCACAATGAATTCATTGTGACACCAAAAACGGTTTCACAATGAAGCTTATTGTGAAACTGTTTTTGGGGAAATTTTAGCCAATTTTTAATTGAAAATATTTAATAGATTTTATAAAATAATTCATTATTTATTTGTTATTTAACAGAATACTTACAATGAAGCTGGATAAGAAAAATTAATAACTTGTCAATGTGTTTTTTGTTTAAAACGAAGGATTGTCAGTGTTGCCACGCATTACAACTAAAATTTCTATATACTAAGGAGATGCAATTTTTGACAGTAATTTTCATATTTTTGTTCAATAAGTGATGCAAAGTAGAAAAAATAATATATTTTACACGTTTCACAAGAGGCATTGTAACACTCGTTCCGTTGGGGCACTCCGAGCTTGCTTCGCTTCGCTCCTCGTACCCCAACCCCACTCGTGTTACAATAAGCCTTCTTGTGAAACTTGTAAAATAATATACTATTGTGTAATCGAAACCGATTTGCACAAAACTTTGATAAAAATATCGTTACGTTAAAGGCTACTTTGCTTAGCAACCTTATGGATCTAGCCAATCACAAACAGAGTTTTAACGTTTAACGTACGTAAATTTTAACGGAACCTATTGCCAAAAACTCTCTAATTACTAAACGCCACTAACTCTATTCTTTACAACGGAGCTAGCGGCAAATAGTGATTGATATTAGTTACAGAGTTCCACCCCAGATACTTTTAAAGTACGCCACAGTTTACAACACTCGCTTTTAACAAATTTTATTTTTTAATTATCGTTTTGTGCAGTAATTGTAATATAATGATATTATTATTATGCAAGTCGAATAGTAAGGCTTATTGTAGCAGGAGTGTTCTAACTGAACCAATGCTATAATTCCTCTTATTCGACGAGTACAGACTATTTTTTCTTCTTTGCGTTATTAATTAATTAATAAAAATGCAAAAATTAGTTTTAAAAATGAACTCCTCGTTATCTAGGGAGTTTTGATTGTAACATGTGGTGGCACTAGCAAATTTGGTAGCTTTTGTTAATGACAATTGGTAATATTTTGACTGCGTAACGTTCGGATACAATTATTCTATTCCTAAAGGTTACTTCAAAACCCACCTAAAATAGTTTTCAAAACTTCCTAGAAATCTCGACGCACAGTTATACTTAAAAGAAGTACATTTTGAAACGAATTTTATTTAAGAACACCGCATTGTCATAACTAGAGGCCGGATTTTAAGTAAAATGCCTTTATTTAGTTCTTAAGGTTTTAAGGATTTTTTAAAGATGTCTCTTCGTTTCATTAGAAATAGAGTCAATCGACTCGAGAGAGACGAAACAAAGAGATATTTTTAAAATCTTAAGAACTAAACAAAGGCATTTCACCTAAAATCCGGCCATTAGTGGTAACTAAAGGCGATTACACAAAACATAAGACCAGGCGCACACTGCAGACTTTTTGTCTGCAGACTGTTTTGTCTGGTCTGGCGGATACGTTGAATGAATGAAAGTGCGCACACTGCCAGTCAAGACAGCGGCAAGACAAAACCGTCTACGAGCTGTTTCTTGAACCGCCGACAATTTTGTCTGCAGACTGTCGGGTAGCTCTGTTTATTCAATTGTACCGCGCACACCAAGACAAAACTGTCTCACGTCTACTTACCCCCACATACCGCGAAGGCAGAAAATAACCAATTAGCAATTACGTTTTTTCGCGCGCATCGAATATTTTAATGCAGAGTGCTTTTTGATCGACCTACGCAAGTGACTGATTGCTTAGCAAGTGTAACGTTAGTACAATATATTCTTTTATTCTTTCACAACTAAAAAGACCGTTTCATATTATTTAGAGTACCTTCAGTATCCAGATTGTTTTAGTAATGGATGAGTACATAGAATTATTAATTGAAGAAGTCGAAAAGAGACCTCAAATTTATGATAAAAGTCTAAATGAATATTCCAATGTCCAATGAAATCTCAAGTAGTTTGAATTTCTGGTGTACAGTGTGCGGTACTGCTGCGACAAAACAGTCTTGCCCTCGCACTGACTTATACGGCCGTAGACTGTCTGCAGACAGTTTGCAGACTGTCTTGTCTACAGTGTGCGCCTGGTCTAAGACATAAGACATAAGCCGTAAGTAGTAATTCGACCTATGTAAAGAAGTGCGCTGTAACACAATATCTCAGGATCGCCGAGTGGCTTAGCGGTCTAGCCTAGCCGACTTGGAAAGTCGTGTCGCTCGGTGGCATGGGTTCGAATCCCATCACTAGCCATGGATGTTTGTGCTGTTTAAAGGTTAAGACCCAGCTTAAAACATACTTCGTAAATGTCTGAAATGGCTCACGGCCGAAAGACAAGCAGCATTGCTGCGCAAAGCAAATGAAAGAAAGAAGAAAGAACACAATATCTCCGTAACCAAAACAAAGCTTATGTGTTTCTTAAGGCTTATGTCTTATGTTTTATGCAAATGCATTCTGTAACTGTCTTAAATAATCATAGAATTAGAATATGTAACAAAAAAAAACCAAAATTATAAGAAAAACTAAACTCGTCAAGAATTTGAAAGGCTCCATTTGCTGCTTATTTTGACTTTCTCCTAAAAGTTCTAAAGATAATGTAACACTAAGTTTCTCCCTAATAAAGAAAAAAATCCCTAAATTTAGGGAAAAAATTCCGGATTGATAACACAGTGTTGCCAATTAGAGGGGTTTGAGATTTTTTTATACTCAAAAGTTCAAAGGATTTTTTTAATAAACATCGATTATTTTGATGGACTTTTCGAGGCTTTGGAGCCTTTATTTCTTTTTTGCACTATCAACGAGACAATCATCAGATCTGTCTTTGTTATTTTACTTCAGGCAAGAATAATTACCATATTATCGGTAAAACAGTTTCCGTCATGCACTGTGATCATTGATCAACAAGGATTGAAGGTTTACATCTGAAATATTCCCGAAATATTATCAATCTTTCATTTCGCAACAGCTATTTACCAGAGTACACTATCTATAAGGATATCAATGAGTAATATTTTCTATGCAACGCCGCGCGGACAATAAAAAATTATTGTAGAGCGCCATATTCAATGATTGTTGATCACAGTGTATTAAAAAATCAATCGATTTGTGACGTTTCTTTGACATTACCAGTGCTGCCACATGGAATGGTTTTGCTCTTTCTGTTTTTCTTTTTTTATGACAAAAAGGACAGAGGACTCTAGGAGAGCACGCTTTTAGGAGTATTTTATAATTAAATAATAAAACACCGCATGATCAACAATGACTGGAGGCTTGCGTCTGAAATATTTCAATTACTATGTTTGCTTCTTGGGATTGTTTCAAGTGTTTTATTTTTTCTAATATCAACTTGTATGTGAATATTCCAGAAGTAATCATTGTTGATTGTAGAAAAGGATTGTCATCTACTATAAAAAGGGATTTCTTGTCAAAAAAAGGATTTTTCAATTTTCAGCTTGGCAACACTGTGTGGCACCGAGATAGTATCTGTCAGAGCCAAAAGGTTATGGTTGATAATTTGATACAAGCAGCAGTATTGCCAACCTTTTGTGTTAGAAATTCCCCATGAGTTGGTCAAAAATTCCCTTTTTATTAAAATTAACTTTAACGCCTTAACGGTCCAGTGGTAATGGACCGGCCTTGCAATCGCATGGTTGTCGGTTCGAACCGCACTCGGGATTTTGCTCGGGGATGGTCGGTATCGACTTCAGGCACCCTTCAGTGTTGGGGATAAAATTCGACACTGCTTCCCCTTAAACGGCGAGAAGATTGGAAGTAACAAAGCCACGGAACACTTTACGCACACTCAAAAATACACTCCCGCTCCTGAGGTCCTGACAAGTCCTTGACTTAGGACCCCGTTGGGCAACCACCACATTTAACATTTATTTTCACAAAATTGCTTCAAATGAATAAGAATTTCCCCACGTGAAATAAAAAGTGTCTCTGGTGGCAACACTGCTTTACGTCAATAGATTTCTATGTCGGTGTTAATTTCCTCTGGTAGACGGCACTGTTAATTTCTTGGTTTTTCTTGCTCTTTTTAGAACAGTAATTAATTATTGTTACTAATCTACTTGTTTCCTTTTTATCTTTAAATAAGTATTTTTTCTTTTTGTTAAAAGTATTTAAGTTTCCCTAGATTTTAGAAAAATTCCCTTTCCTTAAAATTCCCTCAAAAAGGGAAATTTTACCAGGGTTACCAACACTGACATGCAGCAAAAGTACTGCCAATCTTAGAAGCCAAAATTTTACCAAAAACAGACGCCGACAGCGTCACCAATCAGTGAACTGGAGGTAAAATATGAATTGTTTTGATAATTTCAATCTTAGAAATAACTATATTTTCAAATTATATTATTACACAAGTTTCCATTTACCCCAGTTCACCTTATTACTCGTATAGCTGAATATTTGATAAGTCAATAAAAATTACTATCTAACGTATAATTTACTGGAAAGTAATAATTTTAGCGCTACACCTCAAGCCTGATAATTAGGTAGGTATATAATTACACATAAAAATGATTGTGTCTTGTTTTTGTTAATGAATAATAAATAATAATTGGATATCTACAGGTATATGGGACATAATTAAATATAGATCAATTAATGAGGTATTATCGATTAGTTTTAATTTTCCTAGATAATAACATGCATGATTTAGCGTGAATTAGTTAATATCAATGTTTTAATCTATTAAATATTAATTTGTTAATCGGGTGTGAAGGTGCAAAGAATAAATTTGCAGACATCAATTTTCATTTGCCTAACACTAGATTAAGGCGCAGTGCTGCAAAAGCTTATAAATTTCGATTACAGCTGTAAGGATATAGCATTTTAAGCAAACATCCTAGTATCGATTTTCCATAAATTCTTATAATACACCCCAGATATTTTAAGTTATAAAGCGAATGCAAATCTCCTAGAAGTAGTTCACCTTTCCTACGGACCGGTCACGACATGCGGCTCTCACTATCTACCGGGAAATAGTCACCGGCCGCGTTTACTTTTATCCGAGGGTGCGATTTGCATTTTGTAAATTGTCTGCCCGTCTGTTTCAGCGCTCGCTTTTCCACCGAGATACGCTCGAAATACGTGAGGTATTCAGATGTTGAGAAATCGGAAACACTGAGGAGGCCGACCAATTTGAAGATTGAAGGTGATTTACTCGCGAAGACCGAACAGGCGGAGAAATTCATCGAATACCTCCTAACCAAAAGGGAACACCTGCTGAGGAAACCGACCACTTTAAAACTGGAAGGAGACATGGAGAAGAAGACTGAAACCAGCGAGCAATTCGCCCCCATCGAATATCAAAAGCGACCACCACTTTGCAAGAAGTCCACCAACTTGCACTTAGAAGGTGACTTTGATATCCTAACGGAAAATCTGGAAAAGTACGTGCCTTTGGCGTACCAACCCCGACCAGCTTTGACTAAGGCCTCAACCAATTTACACTTGGAGGGTGAGTTGGATTTACACCCCGAATACCGCGACGTTTACGTCGAGTATAAAACAGAAAGACCTCGTCCAAGTTTACCGTCGCACAACTTGAAGTTGGATGGTTTCTTTGAAACGGAAATAAAGTCCAACGCGGCGCATCCACCAATCCCATTCTTACGAGGATTAAATTCTGGAAGGAAAATCGTCTTGGGTGATGACGACATCACGACCAAATATCACCCGGAATACCGAGAAAAATACGTTGAACACTCCAGGGCGGAGAGAACCCAAATTCGCCGACCCCAACCACATTTGAAACCAAAGGGCGACATGCAGACGGTCACCGAAAATAAGCTCCAGTTCGTAGAAAAGCGTTCGCCAAGGGCGGAAAGGCGGCGTTTACAAAACAACCTGAAGCTTGAGGGGGGTTTAGATTTGACGCCGGAGTACAGGAAGTCGTATGTAAATTATTACGATGAGGAATCGAAGTCGCAGCTGAAACGACGCGGTGCTTTAATGAGAAGCACCACTTTGAGGAATGAAGGCGATATGGAAATAAATCCCGAGTACAGGAGTTCGTATGTAAATTTCCCGCGTGAACGCCCTTTCGTAAGGAGGCCCGAGTGTCATTTGATCAACGAAGGTGAGGTAAGTAATTCGAATATCTTAACATAATTAAGTGATTTACGGTCACGAAATACCTAAATGTGTTTTGCTTTAGTGTTTTACCACAAGGATATTAATTAAAATTAAGGAATTGGTTTAGCCCCATCTGTGTTTCTTATCTTCACTTAATTTAAGGCGCCAAATTGAAAATTTAACAGAAAAATGTATCAAGTGTTCAATTGAAAACTAGCCTTTGAAGTTTTCGTAACGTTGTGAAGGTCTTAAAATTAGATAACTTTCGATTAGAAAAGTCTTGTGTTTCATAGTAAAAGCCTTCGTTAAACAAAAAAAAGATGTCCTGTTTAGCCCTGAAGGAAACAGTTAATTTGTAAAACTAATAACCTCACTGAAACTTAATTCAAGAAATGAAGTCACACAACAAACCAAACAAGTATTTGACAGCTGTCATCCATCAAACGTCAATCAGTTTTAGGAAGTCACATCTTTTTTGCTCTATCTTCTTTCATCAAAAAACCAAAACCAGCTTGATGAAATTTCAGTTGAACACGCGATAAAAACAACAAACTGATGCTCATGCACTGTCCGTTTTTTTTCTACATCAAAGCGCGTTGATTATTGATTCTTTGTCTGCATTTTTTAAAGCACGAAATTCAAAATTTCTAAAAATATTTTTGATGCGTACGCATATTTTTATTGCAAGCGCAACGCAGTAAGAAGCAGTAATTATGACAATGATTTGATTTTCCGAAATTTTATTGACGCCCTCTGTAACAATATCCTTTAATTTTTTTTGACATGATTTGACATTTTTTTAGCTCTAAATCAAACTGCAAAATATTTAAATGTTAAAGTAATGTTCAAAATTAATTAAAAAAAAAAACTAAACATTTCTAGGTAACAACTTTATTTTATTTTTACTTTAAAATGAAATAAAATGATAACCGTATTCTGCATAGGTACTTAAGGCCGTTTTAGACAGCGTTGCCAACTCATCAATTTTCAAAGTTTCACGTTAAAAATCGTGTCATCTCCATTTGACGTTTAATAATAATAATAATTTGTTTATGGACTATTATTATAAGTTTGAAATTTTGCTTAATACGAAAATTGTTACTTTATCTACCCTTGCTGTTAAAATTCCGTTTTAACGACTGTTTTGAGTTGGATAAAGCACACTTTAACGTTCGTTATAGAAAAGTAGTATATTGTAGACCGAGGCGGTAAAGTGCTTGTTTTCCACTTCTCGAGACCTCGAAAACTGCTTTACCGCCATGGTTTACACATTATTTTTTTTCCTACACAACATTATAATTAATTTTGTTAATATCACACAAACGTTCTTTTTCTCGAAGTAAAAATATTAAATTGAGTTACTATTATAATTATTAGAGATGTTTTAAAACACGGTGTTTTATGTACTAGCGTGGCCGAGCGGTCAACACGGTGGTTAAGTGAGTTGTCAAAATAAGTCAACGTAAATAATTAAAATAATTCCGACCTGGTAACCAAAAATCCAGCGTAATGACAGACAGCTGTCAACAGTGAAGGAGCGCCCTCCCACAGTGGTTAACGCCGTAATTCGGAGAAGCGGTTGTGTCACAAAGGCCCGATTCTTTCACCTCCAGTTAACTTTATCTGGCAAATAATTCCCGTAGTAACAATTGTGATGACAATCGTTGACAATTGTCATCACAGTTGTTACTATGGGAATAAACCATCAGATAAAGTTAACTGGAGGTGAAAAAATCGGGCCTAAGGCTGGGTTTTTCAGTCCTCGTTTAACTTTAAACTCCTGTTTATTCCTATGGTAGCAATTATAAAAACAATTGTTCCTATGGAAATAAACAGGAGCTTAAAGTTAAATTAGGACTGAGAAACCCAGCCTAAGTGGCGTCGTATCCGCAGTTCAAGTCCACTTTCACAGGTGGCGGGGCGAGGGGGTTTGGGAGGCGCATTGCTGGGGCTCCAAATTGTTTCAAACGCCGATATGCAACCTTTTCTTTTACCCCCAAGGGTTAATGAGGTTTTAGTAAATGGATAAAACTACCATTGGAAGCCCAATAGAAGAGGTAAAGGTAGGAAGAAAGGTAAAAGGAAAAGGTACGCGTTACGCAACAGCACGTACGGTTGTCGCCTAAAAAGACTGGTACAACAAATTTGAAATGTAATAGTATTTTCTTTAGTTTTCATTAAGGTGTAGAAAGAGAGATATGCTACCTCATTTAAATGAATTAGAAAACAATTAATTTTCGAATGGTTAACACAAAACCTGAATGATCCTTTGAAAATATAAAATTTCATGGATTACATTTTATGAATTTTAAGCCTCGTTCAAGTTTTTTTCGGCGGTAATCGTACAGACAAAATGGCCGGTAGAACCTACGGTGAATTGAATACTAACGGTGGCAGCATTCAAGTGAGATAGAGAGCTGTTACGTCAACGCATACCCGCTTCTCCCTCTAATACAACTGTCAACCGTGACAGTTAATATTGGTTAATAATTGTGTAAAAGGAGGAGCGGGTATGCGATGACGTAACGGCTCCCTATCTCGCTTGCCGAAATGCTGCCACCGTTAGTATTCAATTCACCGTGGGTAGAACCTACCTGTTATTTGTTGCAAAGACAGGCTTTCGAAAAGCTGTTTAACGAGCTTGAAGTTTTCTCAGCGTACGTTTGAACAAATCTCGGAGTAAATTCCGTTTCTGACTTCCTTTACAAATTCACGTGAAAGGGAGCACCAAGATTGTAATCATAAATAAACAAATAGGCGTGTACGCTAAGAAATCTAGCGGCAAACTGAATGCGACACGCAAAGCTGCGCTCTTCCAACTATACGCTGAGATGGGGGACGTTACGGGATGAAATAATTTTTAGCCGGGCGACAGAGTGAAATGGAGAGATACTGTAGGACTAAATAACAGCGTAGGGTTTGGTGGCGTAATATTGAGAAATATGGCAAAAGTCACGTAGGCCAAGCCTGGACGTTTGGTTCCCACACATATACAGGGCGATCGGCAAATGTTATGAGTAACTTAAATGAATTTTTCAACCGTAACAGTTTCAATTTTTTATTACCATTGTCAATTGTTTTTCTTACTTTCTTTAGTAATTTCTCTTTCCATTTCAGTTGTCAAATACGTTTTTCTATTCTTTTTTATTTATGATTGTTTCCATTTTGTTTTTCTTTGTTTCCGTAAACGTTGCCGTAGTCACTTGTTTTTCTTTTCCTTCTCTTTGTATGACAATGAATTAATTTATGTTTTTAAAAGCGCTTTTAGTTTCTTTCGAAGTGACTGTCGGATAATAATCGGGACAATTAGCGTCACGCACAAACTTATCCGGGACGCCTCATGTCCTCAATATTTGCTAAAGTCCCTAGATAGATAAAGTACCGCAATTAAACATAATTTTGAGTCAAAAGAAGCACGCGAAACCTTGGAAACGCAATTTTAAACGTCCTTACAAGTTCTGTCAAACTGGCGGATTAAAAAAAATTATCTTATAATAATTAAAAATCCCGACCTGCAGCATTAAAACTTATAAAAATGGATCCAAAAAGAGAGTTCGATTATTTAGAATCCCTCAAGGTGTAAGAAACGAAGCAAGGCGGCAAAATTTTGGTGCATTTATCCGCCATTTTGAGTCAAATTTAGATTTACATTGGCTTAATGAATAGCGGTACTTTAGCTATCTAGGGACTTTAAATATTTGCACCATCTAGAGCTGTATTCTTTAACTACTAACTTTTAAGCGCGAAATTCAAATTGCCCTAGTTCTCTTTTCCTATTGAGACAAGAGATGGGTGCTTTTGGATATTTATGGGGCCCTCGTGAGCTTGGCAGACGGACTTAAAAAATCAGGAACTAGGAAGGTCGACCATTAGAGAATAAAATATAAAATGCGGCGAAGGAGCTTTTAGAAAACAAAAAAATTAAATAAAATAATAATAATAAAATAAAATGTATGATTTTGGTAATCATTTTGGCAATCTATGACTTTCTTCGAAATTTTGTTGACGTCATCTGTAACATTGTTCTTTAACTACTAACTTAGAAGCGCGAAATTCAAACAAAAGAACAAAAGTGCATCAATAAAAAATCGTATGGTGTTTAATTTCCTTTCTCTTTCAAGCAAAAATATGATAATAGAGTAATTGACTGATTAGTGATTACATTGATTTAAAACATTATAAGTTGTTAAGTAAATGTTAAAGCAGAAATAAATCTATTTGAAGGCAAACCCCTTAAAAAATATTATTCTTTGAATCGTGATGTTTCCTCCCCAATTAAGGCAACAAAACGTTCTCAAATTCAAGTGTCTATGTAAACTCTGGAACGTTTACCTAACTAAGGTTGCGCGATAGCCATCATGGGGTGTAATTTCCTTCGATTTTATCAGCGTTTAAATCGTGTTAACCCAGTTCGACGCGGGGGGTTTTCGGGAAATGAATTAAGCGAGTTATTTTTGTCCGTGACTGTAATTTCGCCGAAAATGTGTCGTTCACAAACTAGGCAGAAAATTATTTAATCGCGCCGCCGAATCTTAATGCGCCCGAATTCTACGGACCAGAGATCGTTAAATTCTCCCCCTTTTGATTATTTTCTCAATTAGTTCGGTCACGAGGTATATTTATTATTTAATCAAAGAAACTTTCTTTTCGTAGATGGACCACTTAACGGAAAAACACGCCAAATACGTGCAGCATTCTAATTACCCCAGGACGGAAGCCTTGAGGAGAGAATCGGAATTGAAACTGGAGGGTAATTTCGAGTGCCAACCGGAATACCGCAAGGCCTACATCGACTATCTGATTCGTGAAAGGGTCGAGAGGAAGCCGAGACCTCTAGATAATTTAGGGGCGCAGCCCAAAAGAGCTTTCGAAATTGTTGAGCCAAAAAGCGAATCACAGGTGCCTCCAACAATCGCAGTAGATGCACAGAACACAGAGAACGTGTAAGTAAGTATAAAAATAAACTTTTTTCACCAACACCTTACCAGCTTACAGTCTTTTTCTTTTGCTTTTCCCCTTTTGTCAATTATGTTTTCGAATATGTCAAATGACTTTCCAATCTGCAGGCCTACTGTACTTTGAAAGGACTGGAAAGTCATTTGACAAATTAAGAAACATTTTGACAAAAGAGGAAAAGCAATAGAAAAAGACTGTATTAAATTAATTGATTAATTTCTCACAGGAAAGTAGTAGTGGAACAAACTCCCAAAACAAAAACCTCAGCTACTTCACACATTCCCGTGGCTGTTAAAAAACAACAGCCACCGGAAAGTCAGAAGCCGCCTTCTCAACTTACCTCCACCATGTTGCCCAAAACTGGCTTGTTACGTGTAAAACCCGAAACCGCTGGATCTTCGTCTTCAAAGCAATCTAGTAGGAGCGTCAGCCCAATTCCTTCGGGACGTAGAAGCAGGAGCGACGGTCCAAAAAAGAAGTCTACCGTGCGACGGCCCAGTGGGTTTAAAAACGGCAAAGAAGAAGTCATCCACCACAGCAGAGTCGGGTCGAGGTTTTCAAGCCCTGTGAAAGTCGAGGATTTGGCGTACAGGCCGTGCACCTCGCCGCTTCCTGTTTTGTTACAACAACAACCGAGAAAGTCGCGAAGGGATGTGAAAACAAGCGAGAGAAAATCAAGGGCTTTCTTGGTGATCGACGATGAGATCAATAACAATTTTGGGTACAAGGGCAAGCGTAACTCGCAGGATGGGTTGTTCAAGGAGCAAAGATGGATGTCGTCTTGGTACAGTCCTCCACCGTAGTGCTTTAAGTGTTTTAGTAAATGATGTAAAACGGCCTAAGTGTAATATTAGCAATAATAATAATAGATGGAAATTTTCTCAGGTAGGTAATCATTGTAAGTGCCATATTGTCAACTACTGCCAATAACTTGGAGAAACTTTGTTTATATTTGTAGTTTATATAATCATTATATGATTTTGAAAAAGAAGTAATAAATATCTATGTATAAATAAATATCTTCATATTGTTTGTTAAGATTTAATTTATAAGAATGAGTGAATGAATCATTTCATTACAGTAAAGTCATCCATGAATCCAAATTATTTTTTCTTTCATCCTTCAAGTTGTTTTAGTCATTTGCTATTGCTCCGCTGTTTCTTCTAAAATCTCCATTATGAAAATTAGAGAATAAGAATCCTTTTACTTTAAACATTCATGGCAAGAAAGTATCTGAAGTGTCAAACATTTTTAAATTCGATTCAAGTTGCTCCTGCGGTTCCTCAGGGTTCGATGCTTTTCCTTATGCATGTTAATGTATGTTCCCCTATACGTGGAATTTCTTCTTGTCGATGATACGTTGGTAATGGATCTGGCGTCGAGTCTTCAGTATCTGATTCTTTGAGGGTTTATCCATATTGAAGAACTTTACCAAAAGTCATTGGTAAATCCTTTTTGTCATATCCATAATTTATAATCCTGTTGGATCAATAATAATTGTGGAGGATAGAAAAGAAACAGCAATTATATAAATTGAATAATGATATATTTATCACTCAGCGTCTTTCTATATAATCTGAAAAACATTCCAAACGTTACAACGACAACGTTACAAAAAACTACACAACAACGTCGGGTTTGAATAACAAACAACTACAATACGATCCAACTTCATCGTCGTCAGTCACTTATAAAAACCCTGCTAGTTATACAAACCTTAATAAGCGTCTTTGGATAATGTCGTCAGTCATCAACATTAATAACGGACATTTCGTTAGGTATATAAAAATGACAACACACCGTCTCGGGTTACACAGTTAAGAGATATAGGGGTAGGTGGTTGGTTTGTGCGAGTCTCCACAGAAGTGCGTCTGATACAAGGAAAACCACTTTAATAAAATTCAAAAGTCTATGCCTATATATGTATAGAAACAGACACATATGTTCAAGCTTGCGTCGTACATATGCGCCTTTAATTTGTTCCACTGAACCACAGCAAAGATTACAACACATTTCGTATTAGGGGTATACATCGGTTAAAATCGTACGTAATAAATTCCAAATTCCATTTCGTAGGAAATGGAATCGTCATTGATAATGTTTGAATAAATTCGTTTCGGCTGCACCAATTTTGCAGTCATCAAGTTAGTGTTTCTTATCGTCTTAATAAAATTATAAAGGGTTGTTAGTTACATGTAGATTTTAAAATTTAAATTAATTGAAACACACAGCGCGCGCAACTTAAGCTTATTTACACAATATTCGGCGAATATAGCCTTGTAAAACACTGTATAAAATCTCCGACATAGATTCTTACATAATGGCTCAAATTCCATGTTGATAGAAAAATATTGAGGATTAATTTAACTATGTAATTTCAAGAGATTTTGGAATAAATCTACACGTGATAAGTTATTTTAGGGGAGGTTGTTTTAACAGATTTTTTAAGAAAATCTGTAAGGCAATTTTATTGTTCAATTAATCGATATTTTGATAATTTGGAAGGTGCTACCTTTTAATGTAATTAAATTTTTATAACATTTTTATAACTATAAATCAAGAATTGTAGGTATAACATTTTTCAGCTTAGGTTTTTTTCAGTATGAGGTATTAAATATTTAATTCGAAAAAACAAATTTATTGCCAAAAGGTTAATCGATGGCAAATAACTCAAACAAACATCTTTATACCTTAGAAAAAAGAATTTGTAAAATCGGATAGAAGAATCCTTAATTACTTTTGATTTTCAGTGTACAAGAAAATAAAAAAAACCATAGAAAAAAAGGCGATAAATAATCACTTGACATATCTCTACATGTTCGAATAGCATCCAAATTTAACCGTCTACTTATTTTTGCCACACTCTAGAAATTATTTTGAAAGAAATATTGCACAGACGAATGTTTATTTTTTACTAAAGAATTTTTTCATTATTTTTATTAAAGCGATGGTAAGTGATCTTAAAATGAAAACCTTCGCAGCACAACTGATGAAGCTTTTCAGTAACAAAACTTTGATAGAAAAACATAAATATTGATGAAAGCCATAAGCTATTAGCAACACGACAATTTTGATTTTTTTTCGCAAGAAAATTTTGACAGTTTTTTTTCATATTTTGGAGTAAAAAATGTAGTAACAAGTAAAGTTTTTTGATTGTGGTGCTTTTTTTTACTTCTCTATTTATTTTATTTTAAGTAATTTTCATATTCAGACAGAGAATTAGAAACATTGCTGAAATATTGCCAATTTGATGTTAAAGTGAACAACATCAAGGCTAACTTTCCAAAATTTTTAATCACGTACCGTAGATATTATTATTGTAAATGAATTTTCACAATGTTCATAGAAATTGAAAGGAAGCGAAAAACGAAGACTAACCTTTTACCAAGCCACTGATTGAAAGAATCGAAAGTTCCATGTGTCCGTCTGAGAAAATGGGACCCTAATGGGACACCTAAGAAAGTGTTCCTAATCATGAACGATTTTCCAAAATGTTTAAACACGTATCAACTTCTTGCAATCGCTTTTTTAATTATTTCAAATGAACCTTCAAATTTTTCATAGAAATAGAAAGCAAGTGAAGACAAACTTTTAACCAAGCCCATTGGCTGAAAGGTTGAAAGTTCCAGGTGTAGGTCTGTCTAAGAAAATGGGACCCCGATGGGACACCTAATCACGACCGATTTCTCAAAATTTTTGATCACGTACTAACTTCTTGCTATATCATTTTTAATTATTCCAAATGAATCTTCGAAATTTTCATAGAAATTGAAAGCAAGTGGGAAACAGAAGACAGATTTCATCAAGTCTGAAAGGTTTGAAAGTTCCATGCGTAGGTCCGTTTGACAAAATGGCAAATCAATGGGACATCTAAGAAAGTATTCCTCAAAATTTTAATAGAAATTGAAAAGAAGTGGAGAACGAAGACAAAGTACGGGACATCTAAAAAGATCATCATGGTCGATTTCCCAAAATTTTTAACTCGTAGCAGTTTCTCGCAATCGCATCTTTAATTATGCCAAATGAATCTTCAAAATTTTCATGGAAACTGAAAGCAAGTGGGAAAACGAACACATACTTTTCACCAAACAAAAGTTCCATGTGAAGAACTGCGTGAGGAAATGGGACATCTAAGGAGATGTTCCTCATTATGGCCGATTTCTAAAATTTTTTAATCACGTAACAGTTTCTTGCCATCGCAGCTTTAATTATTCCAAATGAGTTTTCAAAATTTTCATTCCATAATTCTATCAAGTCACTAAATAGAAGGTATGACAGTTCCATTTAGAGGGTCCGCCGGGAAAATGTGAACCAGATGGTACATCTAAGAAGACATTTCTCTTAATCGCTAACCTCCAAAAATTTTTAATCATCTAAACAGCCCTTTGGTACGGATCTTTAATTATTTCACTTTAGATTAAAAATTGAAAGAAAATGAAAAACGAATGGAGACATTCCATAATTCCATCAAGCCGCTAATGAGAAGGTATGACAGTTCCATTTAGAGGTTCCTCCGAGAAAATGTGAATCAGATGGAACATCTAAGAAGATGTTTCTCATCATGGCGAACCTCCAAAAATGCTTAATCATCTAAGCAGCCCTTTGGTACGGATCTTTAATTATACTGCTCGCAATTGAAATACGAACACCTTGAAAAAACATTTTCTTTAAATGAAATAAATGTTTAAAATTTCAAACAAAATTTCCAACGAAAACTTCGTAATGAGTGGGTCCCCCCCGTTTACGAATGCAGTCTTGCATTCTGTGAGGCATGCTGTTTGATTATCAATAAATTCTTGAGATACAGCTAACCAGGCTTCCTCTACAACCTGCTGTAGGTCGTTCAAGGTGGTTGGAGGACGTGGCAAATTGTTAATATAGCGACCCATGTTATCCCAAACTTTTTCAATTGGCGATAAATCTGGAGATCGGGGTGGCCATGGCAACACCGCTATCTGTTCTTCCTCTAAGAAATTCAAAGAAGCTCTAGCAATGTGAGGGCGAGCGTTTTCCTCCTGAAAATTCCTTTTTCGATACTTCTAACGTAGGGCAAAACTACCACATATCGTTGAGCTGTCATTGTGCCACGAATCGCAAACAGACGGGATCTACTTCCATGTGCAATGGCACCCCAAACCATCAGCCCAATGGTTTGGTGAATGTGACGTTCGACAGCAAAAGTTAAATTTTGTTGTTCACCGTGCGTTTGTCTGACCAATTGGGCCCCCAAACAAATTCGTCAGAAAAGACAACTTTATGCCACTCGTGCCCCAGTTCTGACGTTGTTTGCACCATTCCAGACGCTGACGACGATGATTTGGCGTCAGTGAAAGCACCAAATGCGGACGGTAGGGTCTCATGCCCATGGTAAGCAACCGGTGGTAAACAATACGTAGGCGAATGGGTCTACCTACTCCTGCCAGCCAAGCATCAGCAATGGATCTTGAGATACGGTGTCTTTCTCTTCCCGTTTTGTAGTCCTTCTTCTAGCACCAGACCCTCGAGCTCGCTAGATCGATTTCAAATTTTAATCAGTTATTATTTATCTAATTCTTTGCATCTCTGTAAAATTTCATTAAAAAAATGCTTTTTTTCAAGGTTTTCGTATTTCAATTGCGAGCAGTATATTTCAATTGAGATTTCAAAATTTCTTAGAAATGTAAAGGAAGTGAACAACGAAGAAAGACGTTTCATCAAGGATCTAAAACGTTTGAATGTTCCATTTGGAAGTCCGTTTGAGGAAATAGGTGGCACATCTAAGAAGATGGATAAAAAACTGCAGCTGTTTGACTTTGCAAAATGTCCTTAACTTTCCCCATTCACATTTAGATACTTTTTTAAACTTGGAGAGAAGACTTTCGAGTTTTGGAAGATCAAGTTCCATCCGCTTAAATGAAACCTAGATGGGGTATCTAAGACGTTGAGACAGGTTATGACAAGGGAAACTTGGTTTTTCAACCTTAGAAACCCCCTTTAAGAAGGGGCAACAACTTTGGTAATAATTTTGAATATCTATGAGTTTGGCAAAATTCTGAAATTTTGTTGGCGCATTCTCTAACAATCTTTTAGATTGCGTACCTTTGGGTGTTTATAGAGCCCTGTGAGTAGTGAGAGATGAACTTAAAAAAAATAAGGAGTTTTCACAAACTGATTGATCTGAGCATTGGAGAATACGACATAAAATGCGCAGAGTGTGTGAATTTTAGAAAAAGAGTGCTTCCAATATACTGAACAGGCTTAGAGCTCCAGAACAAAAATACAACAATAAAAATTATATAAATGTAAGCCCCCACTTATGGGGATTTTATTTTTTTAATCAAAAATATGTTTATTTGTAAAAAATTTTTGCAAGGACTGGACGATTTGGTATTAAAAAAATATTTGAGTTTGGAACCTCTTTTCCTGAGTGAATTGGGTGTAAAAAAGTTTAACGAGCATTCTTCTTTCTGCCTTACTTAAAATGGCAATAATTTTTTAAGACAGAAACGAAAGTGACTTTTAAAAAAGAAAACAACAGAAATGCCATTGCAATAGATAATTAATAATAATTTTTAATACTTCTACCTCATGCTAATTAATTATTTTATGTAAACTTCTCGATTTTTCATTAAATTGTAATTCTGACAGTTTAGTTTCCTGAAATTCAGTTTTTTTTTTAATAATTCTTCTCATATAGTGGTGGGCCAAGTTGAGACCCTGGATGGGACTTAAACAATTTAGAATATGTAAGTTGGGTGAATCTTAGTTTTTTAGGGGTCGATACTCTCATCTAAGAAGGTGGGACTCAGGTGGAACTTTCATCTTCAACATTTAACATAAGTCAAATTCCTTGATGCGAAAGGAAACAGAATAACTTCAATACTATTTAGCAATTGAAATTACTGTAGCTTGCCAAAAAAAAGGATTCTTCAATCAAATCTCGATTTGAAATAAGTATAAAGAGACAAACAGATTTGAATTCATAAATTTCCAAGGAGTAGGTATAAATTTTGATTTGCGTTCCCAGAGTATTGTTGAATATTATTAATTTTTAGATACCTATACCTACATGTAGATATCGCAAATGTTTTTAACAAAATACTTTAAGTTTTGTTTTAGTTACAAAATAATCCATAAGAGATATTACATTTGAATTGAGCTTTTTAGTTTGCGATTAATCGAAGCAGAAAATAAAGTCAAGCTACGTCGAAATACTAATTTGCTAAAACGACTGCACCATTACTCTTTCAGAATGGCAAATCATTTACCTTGGGAACCATTCCTTAGTGAAAGAGCTTCGCTTAATCAAACTCGTTTTCTCGAATTTGAGCCACTTTGCACGAAAATTACATAAAACTGCGTGCTAGATAAAATTTGATATATTTAGGTGTCACATTCACATTCACATCCTCGCACGCAGATAAAAGACATCGACTCTATTTAACAAGCTAACAACACACTGATCATCATCGTCGTAACAACAAGTAAATTATTTAATTTGAAAACGAACCGGAAACGAAATCGTCGTTCAACAGAATGAACCAACGCCTCTATCTACATACATACAAATCAATTCCTAACAGTTACTTGCAAGTTTTAATTAATCAACGACACAGATAATTAATTTATTTACACTGTACCCGCAAAACTGCCTTGTTTGATCATCAAATCGGAACAAAACGCGATCGAAAATATAACTGATCACTATCATCTAGGGCCACAGATACGTTTAAATAAAGATCGTTCTGCGGCGATTATTATAACGGGACGGTTTAAACATTTACGTTACACACATACATTCTTACACGGTTCAAGCTTTGGTTGGATTACAAGTTTCATTGGGGGAAAAAATTGTCGTTACAAAATTCTATCTCTGTCTTTACATTGCAACATTAACCGGTGTAATTAATTTTGAAATAAGATCTAGGACTTTGAATCGAACTGTTTTATAAAATGAGCCCGTACGAGTTAACTTAATTTCAGTTTGGTCTGGAAACTTGAAACCGCTCGCCAACTTTACGTTCCGTCCTGTTTTGGACGAGCACGTCTTTATAAGTTGCCGCGGAAAACAAGGAAATAGATTTTCCGAGGTCGTCGCATCACGAACTTCCTGTCTCAAGTTGGACGGGGGTAAAAGTTTGTGTGGATTTTTCGGGGACCGGTTTAAAGTTTTGCTGAAACTCGTTGATTTGTTTTCTTAAAAGAAAACATAAGTTTAAATTCAGTAAATAATACGAGATAATTCTAAAATCGGTTTTATTTTAGGGAGAAGAAGAAGACTTCTGTGGTTAAGTCGAATTAAAAATCGTATCTTTTTACACATATAAAATGACGTTTGAAAATTTAAAGTAAGAAGAAGATTCAAGGGGGTGCTAGGAGTCTCTTTCTTATGGAGATTTTGCATGAATGTATCAAACATGCATGTATGGTTGCCTATCACACGCTAGGCGCTGGTAGCAGTTTATAAATAACAGGTATAAACAGGTTCTTCATAAACTGCTACACCCGCGCCTAGTAAAAGTCACGATAGGCAACCATACATGCGAATTTGATTTATCCACGTCAAATCTCCATAACTATGTGACTATTTGAAAAATGCTTTGTTTATGATAAAAGGTAACAAGCAAATAGTTACAAGATAAACATCGAGCAGCCCGCGGTGATCTCTTTCAAAATTCTAAGTAAAGAAGAGATGCTAAAACGCTTTAAAATTTGCAGAGTCGTCAAATAAAACTTCTGTTTATTATCTCCGGATTATATTTGGATTTATTGTCGTAACAGCGTTCCGAGTTAGTTATTCTAAGCAGTGAGAGGCGTTCGAAGTTTTGGGCGGTGGAAGAAATTAAATAAAAACAGAGTGGATCGATCGTTTTGTAGAGAAGCGGGGTTTGAATTTAAAACTTTCTATCTGAAGAGTCACGGATTGAAAGAGAAAATTTTGTATTTACTTCATGCTAGAGAGGAAGAAAGAAAAGACCAGGCCGCATGTAATAACTTGTTTGTGCTTCCACTAGGCTTGAAGAAATTATAGAAACTCATATGCTGCATAATAAGTTTGAAAAGCATTACGTAGGTAGAATAAGTTTAGAAAAGCTGCAATAAAGTGATGGACCGAGGGGGTTAACGAAAATAAAGAAGCGTCACAGAAATATTTAAAGGAACCAACAACTAAGTACGTAAACAAGATTTTTTCCCTCAAGAATTTGATGTGAAATATCACTAAGTCTTCGGGTGGGGAGAATACTTTTACGATTACAAGGCCTGGTAACGGAGAATGCATTACAAGTTGTCAAGTTTACTTTCTTATTTTTTCAGACTTACTAAATTTGATTTTGTTCATGCTCGCTCGTATTCAGGGAAGTCACAGAAGCTAGTTGAAAATTAAGTATCAAACCTTATATCCTTTCAAATACAAATTCTCATAAAACCCTTTCAAATTGAATACAATTAGAAGTGTCGTTGAATTCCTGGTAGTGTACAAAAATTTATTATAAAGAAATGTAAGAGTCTAAATCAGCATAAACAGAGGGGCCGATTTATTATTCAAGTTAAAACAAAATATGTCACATTGCGCAGTGATTTCAAAACTAACTCGAACAAGTGCGCACTGTTTGTCACTCGAATCGTAGCTCCAAAGGTTGAGACTGCAACTGGACACAAGTGGGATAAACACTGTGAAGCCGAAATTCTGGACAAAAATTTAAACTAACTCGAACAAGTGGACACTGTATGTTACTCTTACCGCATTCGAAGAATCGCAGCTGCAACACTTTGAGAAAAATTGCTGAGACTGCAACTGGACACAAGTGCGATAAACACCTACCTCATTGCGTAGGAGTAATAAGAAGAAAAAAAACAAACGTTATGGACAATTGCACTATATCTACCGGTGAAAACATTTCGTTCGGAAGCTTTGGATCTGGAGAAGCCCTAACAATAATATCATATTTTTCTAAAAAAAAACGCAGTTCAGTCTAAATATTATTAATTATTTTTCTTTTACTTACAAACTTGCAGTGAAGAAACAAAGATAGATTTTGAATGAATGAAAAGTGAAGTGGATACATTTGCTTTCACCTTCTTTCATACGTCTCGCATCCTTTTTTTGTAATTCATTTCAAACTTGAGACATAATGTTACACAATAGCCGACACTTAACTTCTTGTGAGCGTTCCCGTAATATACAGTACACAACCTAAACGAAAAGAAGCCGATTAAAAAGCTCTTCTCCTTTTAATCGGACATTCCTAAGATACGGTGCATTCCTCCACGCCGTTGTGGGCGTCCCTCATTTGCTGCTTGGTCTTCCTGCTGGCCCTCCGGATGAGAGACCTCGAGCGCGGCTTGGACCGTCCGCTTTCCAGGGAGTTGCTGCTTTCCGCCCCGGACATCCCTTTGTCCTTATCGGGCGCCGGACTAGCCGATCTTCGACCTCCTTTGCTCGCCGAAACGTAGGCGCTCGAGCGCCTCTTGAGTCCCGCGGAATCGTCGGAATCCCGGGGGAGAATTCTGGATAGTGTCAGGAAGCTCCGAAATATTTCCTTTATGTTGATGTCGTCCTTTGCCGAGCACTCCAGAACTTTAACCCTGCGAACGAAACGAGAAGGATGAGAAGGGTTTACCTTACAAAGTATTTCAAAAATGAACTCTAAAAGACTTCTTTTTTTATTTAAATATGTAGTTAGGTAGGTATAATCATTTCGTCCTGTTTGGCAAAAAAAAAACAACAAATAAACCCAGCAACCCACTCGCGTTTTATTTCGCAACAAACAATCGGGCGAACATGATATTCACGTGGGGGTGACGGGGGCAAGGGGAGCCCCCATGTGTACATGTTATAATAACACAGATCCAAAACAATTATTCCGTTCAGAGCAAACAAGAATCAAGCGAGTTCGGTTTCCGCGCGCAAACAAAAACGTTTTCGTGTTTGCCTATTAAGGGAGTTCGTTTCAAGTTAAGTCGACGAGGGGTTTATTTCGGTTCGATTGAGTCTGCGGTCTTGGCTTTTTAATAAACGCGTAATTTTCGCGGACGGGGGTGGAGAAATTCAGAATTTCGAAGCGGAACGGAAACTTTATTTGCATACAGTTTTCATTGCGAATGTTATAAGAGTTCGCTCGGAATATTTTCCAGTAGGAATATTAGTTTCATGTTTGCGGAATTGTGTTTTTTTAAACATTCTGTATGTTTAATAGAATTGTTTGTTCGTCGTTCGTCGCTGTTTGCTGTCGTTTTATAGACAGCAAAATATTCAGGCTGCGGTAACTGAGTAGTGAATTTGAACAAAAAGTCAACAGTTAGTCTAAATCACGTGATCAAGTTCTCCAGTCGTGATTGGTTAGTCCGGTGGTTCTCAAAATATGGCTCGTGACCCTATGGGGGGTCGTGTCATTTTCCCCAAAGTTGATAAAAAAAATGTATCAAAGAAAAGTAATCTCTTAGTCCTTAACTTATATTAAATCTGTTTGTTTATTTGTTGCTTTATTTGTTTATCTGAATTCAGAAAAAACTCTCTGTCAAACAATATAAAAAATATACATATTCATTTGAAAAAAAAAATTGCCTTCGTTTGGTCACTAATACAAAGTGAAATTCTTAGCAGTTGGTAGAATTTATGGAGCCACTTTATATGATTTTTCGCTTATTCAAATTGGACTATAAATAACAGAGGCGCTTTTCCATCTAACACTTGGTATAAAGGTAAAATCAAATTTCTAGAAGGCCCCAGTGCCGCCTAGAACTCTCTCGAATATGGTGGAAAGTTTCGGAAACACGAAGAACAAAGAAAGAAATTGCGCTTCTTGATGAGAGATGCCGCAAATTACAAATTTCATTACTGGTTGATAGATGGCACTAGCAATAAAGGAAAAACTGAGTTACTTGGTGATAGATGGCGCCAGCAACAAAGAAACAAATTGAGCTACTTGGTAACAGATGTTCCTAGTCATTTAGTCGTGTTGTTTTATTATGAATGAAATAATTGTCAAAAGGGGGTCCAATTTTAAAAAAAGTTTGGGAACCACTCGTTTACTCTGATAATTACTAACTTTTTTGTGCAAGTTAACTATTCATTTACCTTACGATGGCGTAGGCTTCGAATACTTTAGAAAAAAAGCTTTTTCTTTTACTAATCATCAACGTTGTGAACGTTATCCTTCACCTCTTGTTAATAATAGTTTCTTTTATTGATTTGTTTTGTATATTAACGTCCTACATTTTCTACAGCTGCACATTTTCCCTCGTTCCCTTATTTCTAAATAAGTCGTTTTTATTCGTTAAAAAGAAAGGAACTCCAGAGAATTAGAAACAAAGAAACTGCAGGGGTTCTGAAACTTTCAAGAAAGCAATCTGAGCTTGATTTCACCTACGTAGAAATATATAAAATGTCCTATTCTTTATTTTGCCAATATTTGATAGATCTTGCAACCCATTTCCCACTCGAGTGTACCACCGCGAAAGAGTTTTCTTTTACAATCTCTGGAGTACTGAGAAAGACACAAATAAAACAGGAATGTTTGAGTGCATACTTTTTTATCTTTCCTCGTGTTTCCCCTTTTATTGTCGTGTTCAATAATTTACGTGTAACAAATAAATTTAAGCCGCACTTATCTTGTTATACATACATAATATACATTCCGTAGATACGTGAGATACAAATTACATTTCGCACCCACCCCCCAACATCGTTACATTATAAACTAAATTTAATTTCCGTTTCTTTTTTCTTCAGCTTCTTTACAAACGAAATTAACTTGTCACCCGCACAATAAATACAATTTTAGGAATGTAGGCAAACGAAGCGCGAAAAGAATTAGTAATCAAACCCACGATTAATTCTTTTTTTTTAAAGCGGTTTATAATTTTTCTTGTCCTTTGCATATTTATGGCCATTGTGTTCGCTCGCAGACCAAGGATTGATATTAATTACGTTTAAGATTTGAGCGGCGCTGTTTATTTACATTACAAAGGGGCCTTAATAATAGTGGGGCTTGATTAAGATGGGAAAGACGGCGTAAAATTAATTAGTGCCTTTTATTATATATAACGATGTTTCGTACAAGTCTTTCAGAAGATAGTTCAGGCAAAGGGAGCTTCCTTTGCCTGAACTACATAACAGTGTAGTTCCAAAGGGTGTTTGAGCTACAAACTATAATGATATTAGACACTACATGCTTTCTGAAATTATGGTATTCTTTACACTCTTGAGTTACCCGATTCGATGCGTGCTTCAGGTTTTACTGGAATTGCTTCCACTCATTATTTCATAACACTTTCGAAAAAGGGAGCCTCCATAAAAGCAGAGGCGGGCGAGTGGGATTTAAAACAAAACAGTATTCGTACGACAGCGAAATGTGCTGGTTAACATTGAAGTGAAAAATGATAAATTAGTTTTAATGTATTGAGCAATCGTGGACATTAAATTTCTAATTTAATACATTTTGAACCCGGAATTATTACGGGTAATTACAGGCACCAGATAAGAAAGTTCTAAGTGAGTGGTTTTTCTCTTATTTCATGTTCGTTTGACGCAGTCAATTTCGGGGCGAAACACAAAGAAACTTTTTCGCGAAGTCTAGGAAACAAAGCGAATTGAGAAACGCGAAACAAAGCGTCGCGACGCGTAGCCACGGCGACGCAGGTAGGCGGCCTGCCAATTAACTGTTAGGATGGTCGTGCAAGGTACGACCTTCATCTCGAATTCTTTAGAAGACGTTCCAAGAAAAAAGTTACTAATAAAATGGTGCACAAAAAAACAACAAAAATTTAAAATTAAAGGCGAAATTGTCTACAATGCAAACTACACCAGACTTTTGGGATTACAACGTGAAAACCAAAAATCAAAATGTCGGTTGTATTAAGAAAGCCAGTCCGGTGCCAAGCTATAGCAATCGAAGACCAGACAGTAGAACAAGTGTCATCTCATCATCTCAAAAAAAGGAAGATAACAAACAAACAAAGAACCTTAACATCAAGTATCTCCGGGAATCATGAACAAAAAAGAATTTATCAGTAAGGAGTAAAATGGAATCTACAAAATAATTACTTTCGTAGCAGAAGCAAGTGCAGAAACCGAGAATTTAAGAAGCATGGAGATAAGATCACCTAACACGATAAAATTAAATGTGGAAATAATTGATAAGTATACAAGGTACGACGGCTAAGAAAGAGGCCCAATGCTCATATGCATGGAACCGCCAAAATCAAATAGGTTCTAAGAAGACCCATAGTGGGCGACAGAGTTAAAAGCGAAGAACATCTAAGGCCCAAGGTTTTGTACGATGGTCAAAAAATCGTGCGCCCAACGTTCACATACACGACTGAGACATGGAGCAGAAGCCGCCCGAACCAGATCAAATCTAAGAAGCACGAAGATGGGAATACTAAGATCTATACTTGAAGCTTGGTATTTTTCTATAAAGGGGATCTATGTGTCTTGCTGCACATATTCGAAAAGGTTGTAAGTGTCTGTCTGTAAATATTTTATATAATTATATATAGATGACTCTCTTTCTAGCGCGCCTTCAACAACAAGGATCATTTTCCTTAACTTTCTAGGAATTACGTTTTTGGCACTTAGACCCTTTGGGAATACCATGCTTCAATTGGAGTGATCTAGATAGAGTTAAACGTAAAGAATTGCAAGATCCAAGACATCGTATGATAACTCAGAATGACTAACGGCCGGTATTACCAACGTTTTAAGAAGACCTTAAATTTAATTCGTGTTTAGAATGTGATTGATTATATACAAACCAAGCAGAAATGTCACAATCTAAACACAACTTAAATTTAAGGTCTCCTTAAAACGTTGGTAATACCGGCCTTAAGACAGTCAAGTACAAGAAATCACACCGTGGGCTCTTCCAAAAAGAACAGATGTTTCCAGGCCCCCTAATCTACTCCAATGTCGTCCAGTGTGAACAAGAGTAGGATTTGCCGGCACACCAATTGAATGTTGCAGTTTTTACTGAAGACGAGAACATGTTTAGATTTGTGGAGTAGGATTGATCTACCCAAGTAGTTTCTCTGATCGATTTTGTCTTAATTTTAAGACACATGCTGTGAATACCAGTTGGAAAGTCGACGTAAGAAAACTAACATGGCAAGATAGAAATATGTTAGATATTAATTGAAATGAGTTGGTGCTTACAGAATACACGTGAATGTGAATGTAAAATTTCCATAAGAAAATGGCATAGTGTATCTACTACCGCCTCTTGTAAAAATTTCGGCCCAGTTTCAAGAATAGCACTGATTTAGATGCAGCAACGCCGGAATTAGTTGAAACAGAAAGTTCCATGCAAGCCAAATTTGAATAGTCGGGCAAAGAAATTGGAGTAGATTTGGTACTCAAACTAATTTGATAAAGTTGGAAGTAGACGAAGTAAATTTAGAGTTCCACGCAAATGGAAAAGGAAATTTTGAAAAAAGCCTTCAACTTGGAGAAACCTTGAAGAAAACTTTGTAGGAAGCTTCATGGATATAGGAAGGGGGTTGACGATTTGGATGAAAATTCATTGAGGCAGGAAATTCCACACAACTGGGAAATCTACTTGCAAATAATTTGCAGTAAGCTTCATGGAAATGGGTAGGACCTAAATTTTAAAGACGTTCACGATTTGGAAGAAACATCATCTGATCTAAGATGATTTCTGAAACAGGAAATTCCTCGCGAATGGAAGGAACGTCGCCAACTTGGAATTAACTGAAAAAAAAAACATTGAAATGAGAAATACCCGAAATTTAAAGAGTATTTATCATTTGGAAAAAATATCACTGAAGTTAATGACGAAACGCAAATGGAAAATGAAATTTTAAAGAACATCCCCAACTTGAAATGATTGAAGAAAAGTTTAAAGATTTGGGAGAAAATGGATTTGTAATCCATCCATGCAAATTGGAAATGACATTTTAAACAACGTCGCCAACTTGGAAATATAATTGAAGAAAGCTTTACAGGAAGCTTCGGGAAATTGATGGATATGGATCATGTTTTGGCCAAGTTGTATAAATTCATTAAACAAATCGAGCAATTGCACCAGTCATGATAAACGAGGTAGAGTGTCAAGGAAATATAATTGTGAGTGGTGTGTGTCGTTTATGGTCTTCGAACTGGATTTTCGGCGTTTCTCCAATTTGTAAGGTGAATGCCAAAGGAGAAGTAAGTCGGGCGCAGCCGTTGCGGGCAGTACATGAATCACTAGCCTTCTCGACAAATCTGTAAGAGATTCTTGAGTACACCGACAAAATAATACTGATGAAAGAAGACTTCCGACGACGATATTTTCAAGGCGAACAAATAGTTGAGGATGAACGAAATAAGAATAGTTACAAAAGTGTATTATAAAGTTTTATAAAAACGTCCTGGTTGATGTTTACATGACGTAGGACGTTTATAAATTTTATGATATACTGGGCAAAGTCTCCACCCTTCAGATTACCTAGTGGCCTTGCTCTTGCAGGCTTCAATAATTTAAACGCAAAATGTATTAAGCAGACTCATACAGGTTTTAAGGATTTAATTTAAACTGAAGCTTACGTTGGGAAATTAATTTAATTTATTTGTTTAGTTTAAGATCCGGATAATCTTATAATAGTTCGGTCGTTGCCTACATAAATTGCTATCGATGATTTTTCTCGGAAACAATTTGTTTATTTCGTCCAAGTGAATAATCTACAGGAGTTGCTTGGCCAAATCGAAAACGCCGCTGCGGTGATTCGCGACGATCTTCGTGTTTTCGCGAGTGTGTGAAAAAATATGCGAAGACGGCTTGCAGTTTGCAAAAGAATAACATATTTTCATTTATTATCTTATAGTGGCTACAGTTTATTTTTCCAAAATGCTTTTTACACAACCAGTTTCTCTATAATAAGTATCCTTTGTTATCTTTTGGCATTTGTAGACGGATGTTATCCCGATTTGTCACTTTGTTTAAATTCAACGAGCTGGATATATCCCTGATAGTCGAACGAAATAGTCTGTAATGATAAAAAAAGAACGAACCTTAATTTAGGAAGCTCACAGTAAACCCATTCGGAGACGTCTTCGATCCGGACTTCCCTATGTGACGAAGTAAGGTCGAGTTTATTACCGGCGACGACGATCGGCATTTCCTGAAAGTCCGCCCTTTGCTCCCTAATCTCCTCAAAGCACTGCTTGATGCAGTCAAAAGACGGCGCAGAAGTAACCGCGTAAACCAAGAGGAATGCATGTGCGGTTGCTATGCAAAGCCTCCTCATGGCAGGAAACTGCATGTCGCCGGCCGTATCGAGGATATCGACCTTCAAAGTCGTATGCCCCAAATCGTATTCTCTATTGTATAAGTCCTCAATAGTACTCCGGTACTTGTCGCTGTATGTGTTCGTTAAAAAGCGCTTCACTATGCAGCTTTTCCCGACGCCGGCTCCGCCTAGGATTACCAGGCGGATGCGCTCGTAATCGGACATCGTCGTCCCGTTGTTGTTCATTTGCGTCGTAATAAACCGCTTTCGTTCGCAAAGAGAAAACAACCTTCCGAACTTCAAACACGCTCCATGCCGAGACGTCTTACGACGTCCGTCTCGTTAATAATCCATTAAGTCAACTAAAACATAATCAGCGGGTGTTCAATTTGAAACTAATCATCAAGAACTGCAGCTGACGCGTGGAATTGGAGGACTTTGAAGTGCGAAATTGCTTCGCACTGTCCGCTGCTCAAAGGCTTTTTACTTTAAGTGTTTCGCATTCATGCGACTTGAAGTGGTGGAGATCTCGTCAATTTGCCTCACCGACTGAAGGTGCAAATTAAAATCTCGGTTTGGCTTTCGATAAAAAGGGACGAAGACGGAGAAGCTAGGACGGAAATTGCGAAAGCATTTCGGAAGGTCTTCGTTGGTTTCTGACGGTGTAATCTGAAAGAGGACAATAATATATAATTAAAAAATGATTGCATTTGTTCTGTATTATTTAATTAAAAATCATCTTCAGAAGGCCATCATGTCATGCAAGATTCGTAATACCTAATAGCTAAGACATGACATTTAATTCCAAGAAGCTTCTGAGGTTGATTTTAAATTGGATCACTATATGTATAATAAGAATAATATAATATAATGATATAATAAGAATAATAATATAATAGGATGGAGAAAATTTCAGTATTTGAAGAGTATACAGAGTGCTACGTGGACCTGTATTTGCAAGTTAAAGTGGATTGGTTGTCAAGGATCCCGTGTAATCATGAAACGTTAATTTTAAGTCGTTTCCACAAAAAAATTTAAGGAAAAAAGCGAAAAATTTTCGCGTCGCTTTATGCCATGACTTGATGTGAAAGTTTACATTTTTTTGTTGCTATGACAAATAAGACTCGCTTTAGGTACAGTCGCGATCATAATTAATGACATAACCTTTACAGAAAAACTCATCGTGGACATTTTATTTGTGGTTTCCAAGCAAAAAATAATTTACGATGTCCCAGATTCACTTTTAAGAAGTAAAATTTGATTGCATTCGACGTTCATAGTCGCAAAGGAGATCGGTACGATGTTCTGTAAGCTTTCGGTGAGCGTCATGAATTATGATCGCAACTGTACAAGGAATATGGTTCTTGAGTAGTACAGCTATGGAAGTCCTAAGTCACTCTTTTAATAGAGAAATAATATTATGTAGATACCAAATGTGTATGAATGGTTGCCTGATAGGTGCTCGGTATGAGGGAGGCGCTCAGAGTGGGGGCGGCGTGGGTGGGAGGCTGAGGCTACTGGAACAGTTTCTGGATAACAGAAGGCAATTCCTGGAAAACAGCAAGTAGATAGCTACTATCCAGAAACTGTTCTCGCAGTCTCCCCCCGTATCGAGCGCATATCAGAGCGACGACAGGCAACCATACATACACATTTGGTACATAATGTCATTTCCACATAAGAAAGTGGCTTAGAATCTCCATAGCTATTCCACTTTCTTTTGCTATATACAAGGTGCCGCAAAAGTCCTCAGTTGATTTCCCAAGGCAGTAACTTTGTAAATAAAAAGAATTGGTTTTGTTTGTTGATTATGTTTACTTAGATGTTCAATTTTTTTTCCTTTACGCCGCGAAGATAATATCGGTCATGTGGCCGCCACCAGAGATGCACATTTGGGCTCGTTTCACAGTATTTTCCATGATTTTTCTCAAAAATTCTGGCGATAAATTCTCCACTTCTAGTCGGATGTTCTTTTTTAGGACCGCCAAGGTCTGTGGCTCGTTCGTATAGATCCGTGACTTCAAAAAAAAGAAAAAATCCAAAGAATGAAGTCTGGAACGGTCAAATCGGGCTATCTTGCTGGCCAGTGCAAATCGCCAGAACGAGAGATTAAGCGGCCATTAACACAATTATTCCGCATTCTTGAGAAGTATAGCGATCCATGGTTTGTCTACGTGTATTCTGCTTGTGTTTACTTCACAAATATCAAAATCGTGATGACATAAAACGCCATTTGCAAAAATGAGAGCATTTTCCGATGGGGTGATGAATTTTGCGTCACCTGTTACTTATGGCTTACCACAAAAGAAAAGTTTTCTTCTTTTGTTTCGAAATGTTTTCTATGGTGATGAAGTTATAAGCAAGAAAACAAGAGTAGTAAAAAAATTTCAAGGTTTTATGACGTTTGAAAAACTTACGCTTTGATTGCTTGGCTTGTAAGCTTAACGATAATGTTGTGATAATTCGACAACACTTGACGCAAGCTATATGCGTCAGAGGCTGACGCGCCATAGTCTGGAAGCTTCCGAAGAGACAGCCGCTGCTTCGAAGCAGATATTCTGGCACCTCCGAGAAGCTCCGCGTAAATGAGCCCGGATTATAAAAACAAGCGACAGGGACCGGGAATGAAGAGTTAGTTCGCATTAGAGTTTAAAACTGATCGCTCGGTTGTTGAAATAAATTAGTGTTTTATTATAATGCTTCAAATAAATTAGTTTATTAAGTATTTCGTGTTTTGTTTTAAAATAAAAATTAATCGAACCCTAAATTCGTAACAATATACATACATAATTAATTCTTTAACTCCCTGTTTTTTAATCAAAGAAAAGATGACTCCGGTTAATTTATTTTTACATTTTTTAATGACGTAACTAACTCCTAAAAGAATTCATAACATCTTCGACCTCATTTCTGTCTCTGTAAACGATTGATATTGTTACGGTATTTTTTTAATAAGGGACGTGGCCGGATTAAACAAGACATTCATTAAGATAAAAGTAAAAGATTTATACGATTCACACTACACGAGGTTCCCCTCCGGCGAAAAGAACACTTGAATGTCTTACAATTGAAATTGACAAATATGTATAAGTTTGTGTTCAGAGAAATTCGCAAAAGATGGATGATGCAACTTTGTTGCAGTGGTTAATCTCAGCACCATGATGGCGATGCCGCCTTTGATAGATAGTTACATCTTTTCCTTAATAAAAAGTAAGATAAAAGTGAGAAACTTACATGACTCACAAAGCACGAGGTTATAAAAGAAGGAAAATTCCCTTTGACCACTTGAATGCCTTACAATGGAAATTGACAAGTATTTATATGTTTGTGTTGAGATAAGTTCGAACAGGATGTATGATGCAATGTACAGATGTTCTCTTCTTTGATGCAACTTTGTTGCAAGGTTAATCTCAGCACCATGATGACGATGTGGCCTTTGAAGATGCAAACCGCTTTATAACATTTGTTTACAACAACTCTAGGCAGGTGTGACATTTGGGCTACGTACCTAGTTTAAAAAAATATTTTTGTTTTTCCTTTTGTTAAATCAAATTACTTTTAGGTTTGAAATGATGTTACTCATGTTACCATAAAGGTATATCTCGTATGTGACCTTCTATTGAGCTTTATTTTTATATCGGGTGAGATCCGATTTCAAAGGATAAAGGAAATGGCTTTTATATTTTCGTTCCTGAATTCCTGCAATATGATTGGGAGGTGATCGACGCCCAAGGATTATTTACATTAGCAAATTGCAATCGGAAAGCATTTTCTTGTAATCGTTTGCTTCATGAAAAACTCTTCGGTTTTTAATCCACTACATAGTCTCATCATAACACAGAGGGAAAAATAAAAACTAGCTATTCAGCTTTGACAGTATGTTTTCTCTATGAACATATATCATGTAAATATTTGATAGCATGAACGAATAATTACGTTTAAATTTGCCTAAAGTTAAATTAAAATTAGAGAACAAAACAAATACAGATATGAATTAGAAAGCTTAAAGATTTTTCATTTTTTTCCACCTTATATCTTTCATTTATTCTTCTTTATTTGATTTTCTTTTCTTTGCTTTAGCCGAATTATTTTTTTGTACCGCATTATGCTTATTTCTTTTATTTATGCTTCTTTATTTGACTTTTTCTTTCTTTTTGTCGAATTATTTCTTTTTCTTACACTGTAAGGTTCTTCTGTTGTTTTAATTGCTGTTGTTCACTTTTACACGTCCCGCCGGAGAATTGTTAATTTTTCTTTTGTATTACGTTCATCTTATCGTTCCTATTTTGATGCCGTTTTCTCGTTAGTTTCTCTTTTTCGATTTAACTTTTCATATTTCGTATTTTTTAGTTTCCTTTGCTTGCTGTCAATCTCAAATTTTCGACTAAAAAATCGCCGATTATTTATTTTTTTTTGTCTACCTTACTTTTTTACATTGATGTGTTCTTTCTTTTAAGGTTTGCCTTTCTTTACTTTTGTTGAATTAATTTTTCTGTGTTGCGTTACGCTTCGTATAGTTTTCCCTTTCGCTATTGTTGTTGTTTTTTTGTTTTTCCACATTCCGTCGGAGAATTGTAGATCTTCTTTTGACTTTCTTTCGGCTCATTCTTTATGTTTAGATTTTGTTGGCTTATTCTTTCAAATTCCATTGACGTATTTTGGAGTTCCCTGTAAGTGTTTTAGCATTCAAACAATTCGCGTGGATTCGTCAGTCGTGTTTTGTTTTCTCTTGTATACAATTTGCACCTTATTTTTCATATCTTGATCCCATTTTCTCTTTTGTTCCTTTTTATCTGGGTTTTGGGTGTTTTTCCAAGTGAGTCCCTAATTTTCTTGCCATTAGATAATCACCAACATGTTTATCCTTACTTATCCAGAATTGCCAACTCGTTCCTAGCTGGATGCCCAGTCTTGAACACCTAATCGAAAAAATCCCTCCAGATTCCGTGCGCAAGGAATTTAGGATTTGGTTAACCTCGACTCCATCACCATTTTTCCCCGTGGCCATCCTCCAAAATGGCTGTAAGATGACCGTGGAACCTTCAAGAGGCACTAAAGGTAACATGCTACGCGCCTTCACCATTCATGTCGCAGATGTGACCGATTTCTTCAATTCATAACATCCAAAAATTGTTACTTTTAAGTGGCTGACGTTTCCTCTGTGCCTTTCTACAGCATCCTACTGGAAAGGCGAAAGTTTGGCCTTCTCGGGTTTAATATACCGTACGAGTTTACAGACGGCGATTTGAAAATTTGTATCTCCCAATTGCAAATGTTCCTTCTGGAATACGATGACATCCTCTTCAAAGTTTAGTTTTACACCGCGGAGCATTTTAATTACTGTGATTACCGGAGATGCCTCATGAATATACTCTCCAGTTATTATAACATCAACGTCATGAGTGATTATTACACTTTTGATCAGACTGGCCATTACCGTCAAGTAAGATGAAGCAATTGGGTTCGCTTTGACATGACTTAAAAGTATCTTTTTGGCGTTTGCAGCTTCACCCAGAGTCTGTTTTAATCGATTATTTGGATTACGTCAGAACTTTCCCGTAAAATGATGACCCATTAGTTTTCGGAATACGTACAAATGCGGACATCAGCTACTCTCAGGCATTAACTTCGATTTGTCTTGTCACTTCAACCGAAAACAGTGGGAGGCGCAGCAGCAAGTCAAGCGGAAGTAATCGGCAACGTAGCAAACAGGATTTTAGAACAAGTCCCGAAGGAATTTAATTTGGGGCCGATATCATACAGGTAATATCAGCATGCGCTAGTCATCACCATCTTCATTCATTTACGTAGGTATCCCGTGCTTTATGAAGAATCCCTCAATACCGTCATTATACAAGAGGTGATTCGCTGCAATAAGCTGCTGGTTGCTTTGAAGCAAACCCTGCGAGATTTACTGAAAGCCCTCAAAGGCTTAGCGGTGATGTCTGAAAGCTTGGAGAAAATAGCTGCGTTCCTTTTGCCACAAATCTTACCTCAGATCACATAAACGTCATTTCCGTTTAAACGAACAAGTAAGTTTGAATGGATATTTCAACTTAGCGACTAATGGGAGTGATCGAGTGGCAAGGTGGGAGGTAGAAATCTCAATTCAAACTTACTTGTTCGTGTTAACGGAAATGACGTTTATGTGATCTGAGGGGAGATTTGTGGTAAAAGGAAAGCACCTAATGTCTCAGAGTTTGTATGGTGCCGGAAGTGTGGGCAAGTAAGGCATATCCATCACTGAAACCATTGGGTAATTTACTGTAGGCGCCATAAAATTGTTTCGCGGATGCTTGGGTGATCGACTTAAACGAGCGCGTGCATTTTTAGAATATTTGGATTGATCAGGGGATTCCCCCGGCGTTTTGGATTTCTGGGATTTATTTTCCTCAAGCGTTTCTAACAGGGACTTTGTAGAATTTTGCGCGGAAATACGTGGTCTCGATACGATCAATTTCTTATTTCGGGTAAGTCTAAGTAGTCTAATAGCGTTTTCGATTCGCTACTCTAGAGCTTTCTCAGAATATTCTCATCTTCTTTTAACCTCATGTTCTGGAGCAGTTAATCGAATTGAAATGCGTTTTGTTTCTTTTTATCGATTTAACTTTTCGTATTTCATTCATTTATTATTTGCATTTCATTTGTTCCTTTTTGCAGAATTGTTGTTTTGTATTGCGTACAGTTTCTTCTTTTGCATTTTTTTAATTTCTCCTGCATTCTTCATTCTTCAGGAGAATTTTTCTTTTTTGTTCCTTTTTATCGATTTAACTTTTTGTATTTCATTTGCGCTTTTACAGTTTTCTTTGTTTGTTGCCAGTTTCAAATTTTTGTCCAAAAATCGTTGATTTTTCATTCGCTTTTTTGTTATTCTTTTTTTGAATTTATTTTTATTATTATTATTCGGTTTTAATTACTTAGTTTTTGTAGAATTAAAATTTTGTATTGCGTTATGTTTCGTATAGTTTCTTCTTTTACATTTGTTCCTTTTTTAATTTTTCCGCACTCTGTACAGAGAACTGTCGTCGATCTTCTTTTGTTTTTCGTTTACCCTATTTTTCATGTTTACATTTTATTTGTTTGTTTTATTTCTTCTTGTCGAATTATTTCATATTTCATTGACGCTATTTGCATTTCAGCTTTTCTGTTTTCTCTATATTTTTTAATAACTTAACTCAAGCAGGCTGTCACATAATCGTTAGTTTTCTTCTGTTTTTTTGATGAATCTTCTTCTTCCTATTTCGCTGGAACTTTTTAAAGTTTCATATGTTCTTATTGCAGTCTTCGCTTTTCGTTAGTTCCTTTAATTTTCCCAATCTTATTAATTAAGTATTGTACACATTGTGTTAACATCGAGCAGAAAAACTTAACAACAACGTAATTAGCAACCAAAATTTAAAAAAATAATAATATGTTAAACAAATCTTTCGATTCAGTATCATTTAAGTGCAACAGATATTTCGTGAGCAAAACTAAGTCCTTGCGAAGATCTTAAAGCGACCAAACCCTGAACACGTCTCCATTTCATTTCGACTGAAAGTCGTAGTTCTATATTAGAAAGTTGAATCTTTTTGTTGATGCCACAGCAAACAATCTTTCCACTTTTTACTCGGTACTATGTGCACTCTGACTCTCTTTCTTATGGAGGTTTAACATGGATGTATCAAATTCACATGTATGGTTGCCTATCGTGAGTTTTGCAAGGCGGTGGCATGTCGTAGGGGAGGGGAAGGTACTTCTTGGCGCGCCCGCTGTATTTAGCAAGTAACACTTTCCAAATAATAGGTAGCAGCTTATAAATAACAGGTAAAAAAAACAGATAGCAGATAATGTGCATTTATAGGTAAATTTATTCCTATTTGATACTTTATAGAGAAGAACAATTAAGTGTTTTTCAATAAATGTTTATTTGCCTCTAATCTGCCCCTCATTAGTTTAATGAATTAACGGTAATGAGTTTTTGGAATTTTGTCCACGAGAGGCCGCACTCCAAACAATTTCAATTCCAAACGAAGTGCAAGCTGACCGCTCAATTCCATCCACGCGTTGTCAATAACATCCGACATACACGTTAATGGAAGCGTATTAAGGCCAAAAAGCCGAACAACAAATACGCCGGGTCACGTTATTATAAATATTGGTTCGCAAAGGTTTTCGTTAAACCCTGTATAAATAGGTGTTCACGGTTCAATTGCTGCGCCGGTATAATTTTCCGCTTCGCTAATGTGGAAGCGATTTTTCTGTATTCACTTTATGTTTCTGAATTAATTTTATGTAGGTATAAAATTTGTGTGGAAGAATTAATTTTTTGGCTTCTACCTAATACCTCAACTTCCTTCAAAGTTAATTTTCCTAAATTTAGGCAAATACATATAATAAGCAAAAACTAAAAATGAATTACCTTAATTCGTTAAAACGACTTGTTCTCTCGGATTAAATAAAAAAAGAGTTTCTCTTTGATGGGGGGAAAACGTGCAGCTACAAATTGCCGCGTAACAGCGTCCGCTTTAATTAGTGTCCTTTTTTGTGATATACCGTTATTAATCACACAATGGAAAAAAAGTTGATAAAGGTAATTTCTTTGATGTGTGAGTGTGTCACGAGTGTTCTTCAAAAGCTTTAACGCGGAGCCACTGTATCCACATAATTGCCGTTGCTCGCTCGCTTCGGGCTGCGTGAAAAACACGTGTGCACCAGTTATTTAGGACGGAAAAAAGTTTTTTTTTATTGTAGGTATATCAGAACTCGCCAACACGAAACATTTGTGCGTGGCACTTTTGATATGGCGTGCCATTTCTATGACGTCTGAAGTAGAAAGGAAAAAAATACTCAGTTCGCCTGGTATTTCGACGGATTTTACTTTGTATCGCGTTTCCTTGGTAATTCACACAAAAAAATGCTTAACTGAAAAGATATATACAAGAGATAATAAAAAATAAGGCAACTTTAAGGAAGTAATAGGAGATCAGGAATAAATCAATGGGAAGGAATGGAAAGAGTACAGCAAGTTCATGAATGAGATGAACGAAATGAGCGATTTCTTGGAACAAGGAATGATCGAGTGAAGTAGTTGCCAAGTAAATTGTTAAGTTAAGCGAGAGTTCGTTAGTTTGCTGATCAAATAGTTCGCTAAGTCATCTTTCATTTCAAGAGACAAAGTGAAAAATTGCGAATGTATGGGGACCTGCAGCGGCCCTGAGGGGATCCTTTTGTAATGAGAAAGTCGAAACGTCGGTAGAAAGAAGAATTATGACGCACCGAAAGCCATAAAAGAAAGTAGGATTAGATTTTCAGTTTTTTCTTGATTACTTGCATATTTTTGTTAATTAAAAAAAACCACCAAAACAGTATTAATTTTTTTACCAATCATACCACTAAAATATTAATTAGAGTGATTTATTTAATAAGAAACATGTTCACATCTGAAAATCAGTTTAATTCAAAATTAAAAAGAAATATTATTGTGTTATTATATCTTACTAAAAAAATTAACGAGTTTTCGCCCCCTTCCCAGCCCCCAAAAAAAGAAAATTGTGATGTTTTGCCACTTTTGTGGCCATTCAAAAAGCGCCTGTAAAATTTTAACCCCCAAGCTCACCGGGAAAAAATATTTTTTTGCGTATAAATATAAGTTTATTTTAAATGAAAAAAATAACGCTACATTTTCCTAAGAATTAATGTTTTTTAAATAAAAAAATTATTGAATTTTCGCTTCCCTCACAGCTCCCCCAGAAAAATAAACGCGATTTTTAATCACCACGTCGCCTTTTTGACCACCCAAAACACGTGTGTGAAATTTCAACCCTCAAAGTGATCGGGAAACCGGCGAAACCGCCCTCGAAAATTTTTACTACGAAAGGGGATTCCATGCTGACGTCACGAGGCGTTTTACTACATTTCCGGGAATCAAAGTAGGTCGCAGGGTCGTTGGTGTATTCATGAATGGTCATCGTTCAATTGTTTTTGCAGGGCACTTGGCCTCAGGAAGAAAGTGGAAGTTCTCAAAAAAAACTTACGAAGAATAATAAACGCAATGTAAACTTAAAGAATATCGTTTCAATTCGAATCTGAATTATCTTGTGAGTTAAATTAGGTTATTTATTCTCCGAATCGGAAGTTTCACGCTCAGCCGGCTCAACAGTTGGCAGTACTGCGTGAGTGATTCGAATGTTTTGTGCGGCTTGGCGTCTTTTAGTTATTACGCGAAGAAAATCGTATTAATTAATTTATTTTCAGTAAAAAATAGGATAACGAGGATTGCGGAAGACTGAACAATAAGGTAAATATCGAATTCTGTGTGAAAACAGGTTTTTCGTCAGACATGTATAACATAACCTCAATTTTTTTTTTATTTTACGTGCTACTGTAATTTCCGTTTTGTGGCAAAGTTTCTTTTGAATTTCGTTGTTACTAAAGTAAACTTTGAACATTGCTTGATCGTCTTTGCAGGTTTGATGCACATTAGCTATAAATAGGTGTTTGATTTTAAGATCGCAGCGCTACCGCGGATAAATCTGAACCTCTGTAAGCTACACGGAATTTTTGTAATGCCCGTGCTAAAGTGCGTACCATTCCAAATGCACAAGTTGATTTAATTTGAATAGGTCTGTTTGTTTGTATTGCTCGGAGTTACTCTAAAAGCTATCATATTTAGTTTGCAGTCAAATTCCTAAATCTCGTGTTGAATCAACTTCGAATTTGACTGAAAACTAGACATGATAGCTTTTAGAGTAACTCCGAGCAATGCAAACAAACAGACCTTATGTCACACATAACATAATCAATACATCATACACTCAGTGTCCATGCCAAAACACGTATGTTATGTAGCATGCAAAGGTTTGTTTAGTTGACACCAGGCGGCGAACGCTTAGCTGCAAACTAACATTGTACACACTGTAAAAAATGTAATGGTAAATTTACCTGAATAATCATTGGTTATTTGTGGCCAGCAATAATCATGGTAAAAATACTGTAAAAATAGATGTAGGTTTGCCATGAAATGGTAAAAATATATGTAAATTTACTATTTCATGGTAAACTTACAGTATTTTTACCATGATTATTGCTGGCCACAAATAACCAATGATTATTCAGGTAAATTTACCATTACATTTTTTACAGTGTAGAAATAACAAAGAGTTTTTAGTCTTGAGAAAAAGACATCAAGAAATTGGTGAAGAAATTAGCATTTAAAACGAGATTTAGTTTTTTCTGTTACACTATTCTAATGTGTCTTACTTTAACTAAATAGATTTTGTAAAAGTGAAGCTTGTGGAAGCTCCTTAACTGAATTTGTCATGTGTTCGAGCACCATTACGAGCTCCAAGCTTTGTTAAGCTTCTTGGGGGCTGTGACCGACTTACTAGCTGTTGTTTCTTCCTCGTCACTTGTCTTACACATTAGAGTAATGCAGGAAATTCCTTCGAAGAAGATGGTGTGAGTCAGAACCCATTAGAGATTGGGCTTACATGCACGAGTTTAAGCCTACCTATTAGTAATAAGTAAAGGCAACCCGCTTACTTGATTAGTAATAAGTAAAGGCAACCCGCTTACTTGATTTAAAATAAAAATATTAAATTTTTTAAATAATTTTTTATTTAGATATGGGTTGTGATACACGGTTGAAACGAGAAAAAAATGCTATTTAATCGTACAAAAATCCAATATGGCGTCCATTTAAAATAAGAAAGTTGCTATCAATATCTTGACAGCCGCCATCTTGAATTTTATTTTGACTGTATTTTCAGCTGTATTTTATCAAACATAGTAACTTTTATCCGAAACATTTTTTCATATCTTTTATAATTGCGAAGTTATTGGACATTAAAGAAAATAGCGATTTTCAGTTTTTCTGCGATAATATCTGAACTATTCGGAATTTTCAAATTTTCTCAACGGAATCTGAATCAGCACATAAAACTGCAAAATATTGCCCATTTTACCAAATCTCTATCTTCACTAATAAGAAAGTTACCCATCGTAGCCTACTCAATCTGGGACACACTGTATACATAGGGACTCAACCAACCTGATTATGTAATCTTTAATAATAAAAAATATTTATTGTTAAGTAGAATTTAATAGCGCTTTCAATTTACTGTTCTAGAGCACTCTCAGAGTAATTCCATCTTACTTTAACCTCATGGAATAATAAGGGATGGAGATACTCTAAGTGGGCTCTAGAGCAGTGAATCGAAAATGCTATAAGTGTTCTCCATTGCATTTACTTAGGGCCATACCTATAGTCGTTACTTCGCTCAATCTCAGTCTCAAGTACTCATTAGGTTACTTATAATCACTACTTCGCAATCGAGCAATGCTTCGCCCGTGCTTCGATTCATCTTTACTCGAGTATAGTAATTTCCAACCTTGAGCAATACTTCGGTCCAGTTTGGGGTATCTCGGTTTGCTGTTTTTTAAATTTTGACATTACGTTCAGGTTCGTTAAGTTCTCTTTTACCTAAATTATTGTTATACAGGGTGTCTTACAAAAAACGCCCCAAGCCATAACTCCTTTATTTATGGACTAATTTTAAAAAACAAAGAGGCAAATGAAATGAGACTAAAAACTCTATAAAGTGTGGTTAGTAAAACTTTTTTTTAAAATTACCTTCATGGTCAAACGACTGTTAATTTTTATTTTTTAAATGGCTCTGTATATTTTTTATTATTGCATCTCGTAGAGCTACTTTTTCTAAATTCGATAGTGTGCAACACTTTTAAGTTTTGACCAGCAAATATTGCAGAAAACATTAGTGAAAGAATTGAGTGTGCAATTGTAAGTTGGCTGTGTGAAAAAAATTCACGTCATTTCTTTCTAAACCATTTACTTTCTGAGGAATGTAGGGATGAAGTTTGTGCTTTTTCAAAACATTCTGCACAGTAACTTTTGATATTCCAGTCAAACTACCAATTTCGATTATTAAAAACACCATAGTGTGTGTTTAGTTTCATTGTTTTTTAATTATCTTCATAGTCAAACGACTGTCAACTTTATTTTTTAACACTAGCGTTAAAAGTAAATCACTTTTTAATACGCGTCTGTCGTCATAATTACATTTTTAATTGAAGTATGCCATAGTTAAAAATTCAATTTTTAATGGCGTTTGTAAAAGAAAATAGCTTATTACGCGAAACGAGTTTTTTTATAAAAATATACAAGTGTGCCGTGAAAACAATATCATTGAGCGTTATTGTTTATTGCAGTTATTGTTTAAAACTGTCAAGTTCTTCTTGCTTTATGACTGAAAGCCCGTTCACAATGACTTAACGTAACAAAATTAATCACTTAACAAAAGTTAGAACCATTGTTAGAAATGTAAGCGTACTAGTTGGCTAATTCTACTAATTTACTTTTCTTAAGTTGACAACTTTCATTTTAAGGTTAACTCTGTTAAGTATATTCAATCAACAGCGTTCTAAAACAAGATAGTGAGTGTAGTCTTTGAGTCCTCGAGTTGAGCAAAATAATTTTATCCTTTATTAACTTAGACAACTACTAACAATTTGCAAATACTTGCGCATACGAACAAAAATTCCTTCATTGTGACACATAAATTAACACTCTAATTTCCTTAATTTAATTTTGTTACGTTAAGTCATTGTAAACAGGCTTTTATTGTTTCCTTAAAAAAAACAGATTTATCGGGAAGTTTGGTTTATTAGAGTTTAAAAGTTGTACAAAATTGTTGGTTACAATGGATAATAATCCAGTTGATTGACTTATAGCTATAAGTTTATTTTGAATGCCAATAAGAACAGCAGTCAAGCAGTGCGACTCTATAGAACGTATATGGTTTAGAAAAGAAATGATCCTGAGCGAAGACAGGTTTTCTAAACAAAATACAAGAGGACCCAATTTTTTTAAAAGAATTTTTGTTCTTTGCATGCAAGTATTTGGCAAATTGTTAGTGTTAGTTAATTGCTAGTGTTAAAAAATAAAGTTGACAGTCGTTTGACTATGAAGATAATTAAAAACAATGAAACTAAACACACACTATGGTGTTTTTAATAATCGAAATTGGTAGTTTGACTGGAATATCAAAGTTACTGTGCAGAGTGTTTTGAAAGCTTCAAACTTCATCCTACATTCCTCAGAAAGTACATGGTTTAGAAAAGAAATGACGTGAATTTTTTTCACACAGCCAACTTACATTTGCACACTCAATTCTTTCATTAATGTTTTCTGCAATATTTGCTGGTCAAAACTCAAAAGTGTTGCACACTATTGAATTTAGAAAAAGTAGCTCTACGAGATGCAATAATAAAAAATATACAGAGCCGTTTAAAAAATAATAGTTGACAGTCGTTTGACCATGAAGGTAATTAAAAAAAAAAGTTTTACTAACCACACTTTATAGAGTTTTTAGTCTCATTTCATTTGTCTCTTTGTTTTTTAAAATTAGTCCATAAATAAAGGAGTTATGGCTTGGGGCGTTTTTTGTAAGACACCCTGTATTATTGATTTTTGTTATTTGTTATATTACTGTTGCTATTATTTGTTGTTGTGGGTTTCTATTATATATCATTGTTATTTCTTGTGGCACGTGACGGCAACTGTTTTTTTTTTTTGTGAACAAAGACATATCACATTACTTTGGTTAAAATGGACAGAGAAGAACATTTAGATTTTGTGGAATTTGTTAATAGAGTAGAAAACGCAACAATGTCCGAATGCCGAAACGCTATCTTCGTGATGCCGAAAATCCACTTGAATTTTATGATGACCAAAATTTTCGCTCTCGTTATCGGTTTCCCAAGAATAAATATAATCCTCGATGTAATTTTACCACTAATTTATAATAATCGTGGATTACCATTTCTACCAATTATTCAATTGTCAATTAGTTTAAGATTCTATGCAACAGGAAACTTTCTGTAAAACCATAATTAAAGTAGTGTTATACAGGGTGGTCCCGAAATAACAGGCCAAAAAGAAATCAGTTATAGGAGATAATGAGTAAAACTCATATACAAAAAATTTGTCTAATAAAAGTCTTTTCGTTTTTGAGATGAAAATAATTGAAAATTTGTTATATGCTAATGTTAATCGGATTGAAAAGGTAATTCTGGTTTTATGGCAACAATATTTGCATTTTTTAGCAACCTAACATCTAAACTCATTAACATACAGCAAATTTTCAATTATTTTTATCTCAAAAACGAAAATACTTTTATTAGAATTTTTTTTGTATTTGAGTTTTACTCATCATCTCCTATAACTGATTTCTTTTTGGGCACGTTATTTCGGGACCAGCCTGTATAGTAAAGTAATGGTATTTTTGTTCTAGACTGTATGCGGTGATTTGAAGGGAATTGGTCAGCAATTCGTTAGTGTGATAATAAAAAAAGTATCGGAATTAATTGCAAAACACTTAGGAGAATACATCAAAATTTTGCAATTTAACTAAATTCACTTCCAAAAGTTGATAATAAAAGAGATACGGGGCGTTAAAATCAAGATTAAGGCCAATTGGTATTTCTCGTTCCAAGAAATCCCCATACGTAAATTTTTAAGGCAATATGTCATAAACTTTAAGACTTATTGAAGAAATTTGCAATTAAAATTTCGATTTTAACGGTCTGTATCTTCTTTATTAGGTATCAACTTTTGGACTAACTGAGTTTAACAACTAAATAGCATTATTTTGATATCAGGAATCCACTGTTGCTCTATGTCCCATTACTTTTGGACCACTTGTATAACCGGCATGCATTTTTAAAATTGTACTCACCTGTTCTCCATTAATAATAGCAATAGTAATAAACTAATAAGAGGAATAATTAATAACAACAACGGCAGCTGACTATCAGCACGAGTATGTATCTCATTCAAACGTCATTTAAATCGTATGTATTAAACGGATGACACAATTTGTTGGGGCTATATAAATAATCAACCGCAAAACCTAGCAACCCGCGTAAAATTTCCTATGATAAAACCTAACAACTATCATGTTCACCTCCATTCATATGCCGTTTACTGCTTAACCGAGCATTCACGAAGGCTGCACTATAGGTTGGCTCAAGTATTCTCTGCTGTAATCGTTCTCCGCCAAGTAGATCTCAAGCACGAGGCCGAGCATTGACTATAGGTACGGGCCTTAGATGTTTGTCCATATTGAGTATTACTTAGGCCCAGTTGTACAATGCCAGTTTACATTTAAGCCGAAGCTTAAACCCTTAACGATGATTGTTGAAATAATCGTTGTTATGCGTTTAAGTTTCAGCTTAAATTAAACTGGCATTGTAAAATTGGTCCTTAGAGTCAGTTGTAGAAACATTTGAGCTATGGTTCAGCTCTGAATTACTGTGGCAACATTTGTAAAGGCATGTGTTGCCACAGTTCAGAGTTGAACGATGTTTTTATAACTCGTCCTTGAGTCCGCTTGTTCAAACATTTGAACCATGTTTTAGCTCAAAACTTGAGTCCATTACGATGGCAACATTTGTAAAGGTATGTGTTGCCTTAGTAATAGAACTAAGTTCAGAGTTAAATAATGGCGTTTAGGCTGGGTTGCAGATTTAAGCCAAGGTTAAATTTAAGCCCAAGTTTAGAATGTGACACACATTATGACGTACAACATATTGTCGCTCACTCACATTCTAACTTAAGCTTAAATTTAATCCTGGCTTAAATTTTTTCTGCAACTTAGCCTTAGAGTATGTAAATTGACCTAATCTCGAAGTTTAAATCTGCAGTAAACTTGCAGCCTGTCATGGTTGGGTGTATCGTTTTCGAAAGAATTTTTTGTGGAGAAATTATCTTTCGATTATACAGGGTGTTTAGAAACTAGGGAATCCGGAGGTCGTAGCGCTGTTCCTTGCATGATTCTAAGAAGAAAATCTTAATACAAAAATGTATTTTATCTTACTTTTATTTTATTGACTTTAATAGTTTTAATCCATTGAAGACATGTTAAAACAGCTTAAAATGAGGACAAACTGCAAGGATAACAAAAGCTTCTACATAATTATAATTTGAACAAATTTTGGTCGGCTAAAGCGCATTTTTCATTCCTCATACCTTCAACTTTGATGACCTCGCATATAAACAGGAGGGCTCGGACAAAGTTTTTGTATTAAGATTTTCTTCTAGAATCATGCAAGGAACAGCGCTACGACCACCGAGTCCCCTATTTTCTGAACAGGGTGTATAAGCCAAAGATTCCATGAAATTTTTTGCAAGTATATGAGTGCAATGAAGATGATAGCTTATCTGTCGAATTTACGTCTTAAATATCCTTGTGATAAGAAACATTTCATTTTTTGATTTGTCAAACGACAGTCTACTACACTGTAGTAGCTTAAACATGATTTTCGCATTTGAAATGGATACGTCCCAACAATATCATTGAACGAAATAATATAAAATACCTATCCAGTCTTCGCAGCACTTTTACTAATTGGAAGTTTATGTGAGTTTATGTGAATACCCACAAAGCAAAATAATTTCGAAATATTTTAGAGGCCTAATCTTAATTATAATGAGCAGAATAAAAATCCGTTCCCCGTCTTTGTCAACCGTTATCAGCAAAATCGGATTTTCACTTTCCGCCCCCTTCGAAAAAGAAAACGCCCCTGGAGAAGGGCGCGCGACTTCAAAGGCGCTTTTTAACTCGGAAATAATTTCATTTATCACTTTATGCGAAGTAGCTTATCAGTTTCCCGCGCCTTCATAATATTTCCCGATGTTAAGAATATTATCTTCCTGGGATCCCTTCGTTACACTCGAATTTCACATTACGCCGGCGACCTTTCAACTACAGAGGATTATTTCGACACCTAATTGGAACTGCCATGGTTCGATAGTTGCAGGAGCAGCTTTAGTGTCCGAGCTGATCGCGATTATACTTAGAAGCCCCCTAATCAAGTTTAATAAGCGCGCGGTGGTGGAGCCAGACAAATTTGCTCCTTTATTAGGGAGTACATATCGATCTGGGACGATTACGATTATTACACATCGGGAAACTATGTCGTTTGATGAAAATTTATTGGCCTTAATTAGTAGCATCGGCTCAGATATACTCGGAAGTAAACCCTGTCTGCGAGAAAGCTCAAAAAAATCTTCTGTGCCATTGGTTAAATTAAGAACGCAATAAAATAATGATGTATTTTAATAACGTCCAACTGATGAAAAAGAGGAGCATTCCAGGCCAGTCAGCCGAGTTGAATAAAACGAGGTAGAAGCAGGCGCCGTCAATATTTCATACGGGATCAAATGAAAAGCCACTCAGCTTTAATACACGTAGACCCGATTGAACGGAAATTTACGCAAGGCTAAGCTCAAAAATGCGCACTTCATTATTCACGTCCACCATTACAAGAAGCAAACGCAGAGTTAGAATTTATTTATTTCGCAGAGACTGTTGGTGGAATGCGATTCTGGTTCTAAAGTGTTCCAAAATTTTAAAGTAATACGCGCACGTGACTTTGCATATGAATTTTTTAAGGTGGCAAACATTCCAACAATCCAACAAGGGATTTATTACATTTATCCTTTTGTCTTGTAACGCGGGTTTAATGAGGGGAAGATTTGGCATTGGAAAGATATTGCGAAGAAACTAGAATAAAGGACTTGTAACGGTAGGTCGGTGTTGAAAATAAATGATCAAAGTAAGTAGATTAAAGAAATTTACACTTTCAAGATGATCAATTTCACAAGGACTCGTTGAGATGCCTGACGGATATCGAAGCCCAAAAATCTCTGACTTCATACGAAAAATGTACCCAATAACAATAATTTCCTTTCCTTTCTTCTCAATCTTTTTATCAATTTTTTCGTCAAACCATAAAAGACCCAAGTCGCAATTCCTTTGTTTATGCGTTTCTGGTTTGAATTTGAGGCAGCCAGGAATCTCTCTCGGTACCTTTTTATATGTAATGAAATTGCGGACCTAACCTTTCCGCTACTGTATAATTTCGGGATTGACGAAATTTCCACCTATTCTTCTGACTTACTTTTTATATCTTACAATTTTTGTGTTTAATAAAATACTGGACTTTTCAGAAAGTAACAGGCGATCAATATAAAAATGAATTAGGGTAGGCGTTGGAATTTAAATGCATGTCTTGGATAACGTCATATTAATACTACTTGTCAATCAATTGGAATTGTAATTGTTTAACGTTACTCGTACAGTTATTTATAGAGTTCAAACATGTCTTGATGCAGCAGGCAGTGGTTATTTTACGCACCTCCTTTAATTTCTTTTTAAATAAAACTGCTTTCTTGCTTTCTAGAAACGTCAAAGTGACTGAAGGAACGTTCGATGTACTAAATGCACACATGCGTGTATAGTTGCATCGCCAAATCTAATTCATTTTTCATTTGATGACTTCTTATATATGTACATATACAGCATGCTGCATTGATTAACGCAACATATGAAATCCCATGTTAATTTAGAGGTATTCAAATATTGGCTTCCCTAATTATTGTTTTACAGCAAAATTCCATTTAGATTTTTTAAAGTATTCGAGATAAATCTGTTTGTACAGTTTGAAAATTTTTCAGCTGCTTAGTTTCAAGATTTTTTAAAAAGATTCATTAACCAAATTCAATTTGTATCAAACTATCAGCACGGCCTCGATCTTTAAAAAACCTAAATGGAATTTTGCTGCTGTAAAATAATTAGGGAAGCCAATATTTCAACACCTCTAAATTAACATGAGATTTCCTATGTGGCGTTCACCAATGCAGCACCGTGTATATTCAATTAAATTTACATGAATTAAATAAATTTTTGAAGGTAAACTAGTATCAAAAAGAAAATCCGAAAATTCAAAAAAACTTAAATTCAATAAGGAAAATACAATCAAAAACGAATTCGAAGAGAGAAGAAACGGTATTCTGTACTACACTTTCAGTTTTTAGTAATTTCTGAATCCTAAGCAGAAAAATTATTTCAACTCACCAAACGTCGAGTCTGTTTATTCTTCCCGTAATCCAAATTTTTGGGACACTTCAATTTGAATTACGATAACGATTTTGCTTACGATTTACTCAAATTTATTAAAGAAAAAAAAACTAAAAACACTCACAGAAAGAATTGACGAGCTTTTTGGAAAAACCTCATTTGTCCAAAAACAACTTTTTTGGAAAAACAAAAAAAATGTACCTGTAGACTTAACATATTGCTACAGAAATCACCAAATTTTGCTAAGCTATATTCTCGGTTTATGACGTTTTTACGGAATCCCCTCGTCAATTGTTTCTTTCCAACCAAATAAAAATAAATAAAACTAAGAAGGAATTTAATTGATTATTTCGCGACAAGAACAAACACGCAAGAACTAACAGGAACTGGCTTTTCTTTGAGATCACAGTATTTAAATATTCTGTCTGGCGTTTCTAGAGGGGTGAAATGACATCACCCATAACATTCAAAACATAAAATTCAAAACATTTCCATCCCACGCATATCTTCCGAACGGTATAATCTTTTCACCGGTAGATGTCGCGCGTAATTGTCCATAACTAAGGCACTCGATCTCTGTCTAGGGACACAGGTACTGCCATCATATGTTTTTGACACTGACAGTGGCTATTTGACCTTGAAGAAATTAGTTGTTAAAAATGACAAACTGGAATACTTTATGTAAATCAAGCCCCAAATTACTTCAAATTTCCATTTTATTGACACAAAGTGTGAGTTTACAATAAATTTAAGCGTTTACGGGAAAGTATGACATAATAAATAAATTAATTAATTAATTAGAAAACTGTAAGTAATAACCAAAATAACATACCTGAGATATTCCAAACTGAAAGTTAATTTATTAATGTGCTAACCTTTTCCTAATGTTTATTAGCGACAAATTAACTGGTTTTCGTACACATTTTCTTGCATAAAGATCTCATTTACAAAAAAATTTGCGGATACCTACCTACACATACTTTAGATCAAATTTAAAAACAATTTCTGATGTATTTTAACAAATTTATTTAAAATAAGCAACAAAATTTGTCTTCAAAATGTATCTATTACAGACAATATTGCGAGCTTATGACATTTGAAAAAGAAAAGCTGTATGCACCTGTAGGAACGTTAAACAGTTTAAATTTGTAGCATTTGATTTGTAATGGGCAACACAACACACTTTAGGCATTATCTAGGCTGTTTTTAAATTCATAACGCCAAGAAGCAAACATTGAACGGAACAACTGTCACAATGACCAATTTGTTCAAGGTCAAATAGCCATTGTCAGTGTCAAAAACATATGATAGCAGTACCTGTGTCCACAGACAGAGATCGAGTGCCTTATCCATAACGTTTGCTTTTTCTTAGTACGCCCACTCAAGTAATGTGCAGGTATGCATTTATGATATCAACATTTTCCTCATTTTTTTTAATCACGGTTTGTCCACCGTGATATGTTTTCTTTTAACTTGAATAAAAAATCGGTCTTTTTGTTTGTTGATTCAGACTCACACGTTTCAATTTTATGCTTGCTACGTTTTACAGTTTATTTTCTAATTCTGAAATAATAAATTTTTGTACTGAACTCCGGTTTATTACAGGTGAGTTAATACGAAAATAAATTTGTAAAAATAACGAGCGTAAACCCTTTATTTTTACCGGATTTTTGGTTCACGCTCACGTTTCACTTTATTGTACGTATGAACAACTGCTTAATAAACATCAATAATAATACTATTTTATGAATGAAGAGTTTTTTTTGGGATGCAGTCAGAAAAGGTTAAACAAAACTTCTTTAATTTATGTCGAGCTTTCGGGAATGGTTATTCCCTGCATTAGGACGAAATAGTGAAGTCATAGGTAGGATAAAAGCATGTCTAACAAATGGAGGAAGATCAATTAAGAAAATATGTTAATTTTGATAAAAATTTATTTTTAATATGTAAACAAAATGTTACGTCCCGTTTACTCCAATTTTTATCAAAATTGACATATTTTCTGGATACTTTTGTCCTACCTGTAACTCATTCTTTCGTCCTGATGCTATAAATAACCATTCCATAAAGCTCGACATAAAGAAGTTTTATTTAACTTTTTCTGACTGCATCCCCAATAAAACTCTTCATTCATTGAATTACCTATCAATACATCAAATTCTTCGATACTATTTTATGATTATTACCATTTCTCATACATAGCGAGTGAAGTAGAAATAAAGTGAAATATTTTGAGATGATAGCTTCAGTGGCAAAGCGACGGCTCTTTCCTTTGGTATGCACGATTTTTAGTATGGCTCTTTATCAATCATGGATATGTTTGACGCCCAAAATATAATTTAGGCACTATTGAGCAGTGTTCATCTGTGTGTGAGGTCCTTGGTCTGCCTCTGTTCTTCTCCGGATCATCAATCAAGTCCGTTCGTCCATCTTTAAATTTTTTGCACCAAACGATGACTTCTTTTCGGCTTAAGACCTTCGGGCCATAAACGCCCTCTAATCTGCGATGAATTTCGCTCTGGTTAACTCCTTCGGCTTGCAAAAATCGGATATCCGCACGCACTTCATACTTGGAATACTCTGCGATTACACACGCCATGTTTGTTTGCTTCCCGTACGCTACTAAATTGAGTCTTACACACAACAACGCTCCAGACTCTACTACCACGTTTCAACCTGTCTAGACATGTACCTTTAAAATCGGGCTGCCCTCGTATATTACATCAAAATTTTAAATTCTTTGCAACAAAAGTTAAAAGGGACGATAATGAAAATACATAAGCTATACTCATATACATGGGTCCGGCGCCTGTGTGCAAAACTTTAGTTGAAGCTTTTCTACCCCTATCCCCCGATAACAAAACACTTTATAAAAACGTATCATTGAATAAATATGAAATACGAAATATATTAGTTGTAATTTATTCAAAAATTTGTTGCAAGTCGGTTTTAATTGCAATGAAACATCTTTTCTACAGCTGTTTTGGGCCCTATTTGGGACCTCGTTAGCAGAAGACGACCTAACATAACCTGTTATAAGTTTATTGAACAAAAAGCAGAAATGATATATAAAAAGGTGCGCCTTTACTATCCTTTACTATCATTGCACGTTGTGCGACTGTAAATACCGATTGTTCCATTGAACCTTAAAAAAGACAGAAATTAGAAATACATTTCTTTTATCAGCATCTTTTTTGCTATGATTTATTCACATGGCTTTACATCCCATAAAGCACTTTTAAAAACATCTTAAGATTAAGAGGTAAGTTAAATGAGACGTTTCGGTATCCCTGAAGCCGCTGGGCCTTGACATAATAAATTCCACCCTCATCTCCCCCAATCGCTACGCCACTTACTTTTTTCGATTATGAACACAAGTTTATTGCACAATTGCTTGTTTATTGTTCATTTTGCTTTTCTTGCTTGTTCTTATTATGGTTCTCATTATGCTGTCGAATTCATTGTGAAGTCTATTGTCTTATTCCTTATTTTTTTTAGAACAATAAAAAAAGACGTAAAAAAGTCACTCTCTGGCAATTTTCGAACTCATGCTTTGTTTCTTGTTTGGTTGATTCTATACGATATCAACAAAATCTTTTTTGTTTTTATGCTTGTGCCGTCGGAGTGCTTAGAAAGAAAAAAATTCAAAAAATGAATTTCTCTCGTTTATTTTATCAACTGAAAATTGTTATACGTAATTTTAATAGTTTTTTCTCTTTATTTGGTGACTAGATACGTTGTAAAATCGACTGATTTTGTTGTTTTTTTTTTAAATTCTCTTTCAGCGCCTTTTTTGTTGACTTAATGGCCGTAAAGCTCTTTTAAAAAGTGATATGTAGGTAATAAACTGATAAGTTATATGAGACATCTTTGACATTCCTTAAGGCGGAAATATACGATTCAATTTAATTGAAGTAATTGTATTGGTCGAAAATTTCATCGTTTTGCTTTCGACCAATATAATTGCTTTACTTTGGTTGAATCAACCAAATTGTTCAACCAAATTGAATCGTGTATTTCCGCCTTTAGGCTGCTGCTCCCTCGATTGCTACGCCACCGGATGTGTCTTAGTGTTTCTTTTCTCATGATCCACAATAATGTTTTCCAGAATATTTTCTCTTCCTGACTCATCCTGTATATTTTTTGTAGAAAAAAAATTATAATGACTGATGGAGCAACAGTGCTTTTATTTATCTTACATAATTTATTATTTACTCAGAAGTGAAATTATTTATTTATTTATTTAAAAGTGAAAGAATTATCTTATATTTACAAGTTACAACAAAGTTTAACTGATAAGTTAATTCGAAATTCGGAATTCGAAAGGAATACAGAATATCTTCCATATGGAACCGCAGTGTAACTCAAGATCATTTGAATTTACCGCCGTACTAAATTGTTATTACGTTGGCAACACCTGGTTCTGTCATTTTTCTTCTGGTATAAGGTTAGTAATAGTAAAATAAAAAGAAGTGGAACATAAGAAATGCCCCTGCGAAAAGCAAATTCGACTCTGAGCTTAACATTGAATAATCTATATTTGTTCATCGCAGCCATATTTAAAACGTGATAACCACAAAAAATTATGGGTCTAAATTCAAAGTACCTATCTTCAATCATTAAAAATCACACTGTATAATTAATGGAGTTGCTTTCGCCAGAGAAGCCACTTATGCGTAAAGCAATGTCGTTAAGAATATAAGGTTTCAAAAAGGGTTTCCTGCTTCCTTAAAGAATTATAATTGAACGTTTTTCTTAATTTTCTTCAAGGAATATGTTCTGCCTTTTTTCTTGGAATATTCGGCAAATGGATGGACCAAGTAGGGGAGAGGGGGGTACCTTTGAACACGGGGTACTATTGAACGTGGCTAATTTTTTTCGCGTAAAAATAATTAATTAGATGCAATTGCTTGGAACATAGATGGCACAACTATCTTTACTTCCAACGGAAAAATGACAGTCGTCTTGTGGTTTTTGTTTTGTATGGAGGTAAGTGTTTGTTTTTATGGTATTGAAGTAATTTTTACTTGGAAATTCTGTAAGTGGATAAGTTTTTTAAAGCTTTTCTCCTTAAAACGTTTTATACATTGCCTTTTTCTCTAACATTCGTAGGTACTTTCGCGTTGTGAAATTTTTGTGTGAATTTATTATTACCCAAGTAAATTGATGACTGACGTCCCGTGGGGTAACTTTGAACACTGTGAAGTGTCAAACATTGCAATTCAGTCATCGTTATTCACTCGCAAAAATATTATTTCTGGTTTTCAGAAGACAGGGATTTGGCCTTTCAATAGAAATATTTTCTCTGAGAGTCACTTCATCGCTGTAGGAACACTGTATCTACTAATGTTGAAACAGATGGATCTTTAGGTCACAATAGCAACAATAGTTGCTGATACAACTGAACCTGTTCCTAACAGATACGGCTGTGAAAGACAGGATTGAGGCTGCCCATGAGGCTAAAAAGGAGAGCAGGCAGTGGCCAAAGTACCAAAAGTAAAAAGAGCTGTACTTGCTGACAGTGGTTCTTCATCATCATCCGATTCATGATGATCACCAGTCAGACTCGACAGAAGAAAGACAATAGTTGCCGTTAGATGAATTCGATTTGGACGATTTTGTCATAGTGAAGTTCTGTACGAAGAAAACTATTGTTGACTATGCTGGGGTCATAACTGATAAACATGAGGATGAATATAACATTAAATATTTAAGAAAAAAAAGGCAACAAGTTTTATTTTCCAGCCTTTGAAGATACCAGTACAGTGGCTTCTGCAGATATCATCAAGAAGTTGTCCGTCACCATGAAGAAAGGCACCGAAAGAACATCGGGTTTATTGGAATTTAGGATAACTTCAGATAGCTTTTTTGTAAAAAAAACTTAATAAAACTTTGAAAAAAACGGACTGTTCAATTCGACCCCAAATCTGCCCCATGGATGGGGTACCTTTGAACGATATGCATTGAAACAATAGATTAGCTTTATAATTCAAAATATTGCAATTCTGTAGTTATTTTCACTGGGGGTTGGCTATAGACATATTTTATTATTGTAAGACACCTACGCCATTTTGTTTGAGTGCTTTTCAAGTTTGCAATAATTAAAAATATGTAAATATGTTCAAACGTGCCCCCTTCTCCCCTATTAGCTGTTGATAATGTTAATTTATGAACCTCAACTACAAGAAATAATAAATGAAGATTCTCAAAAGAACTTTACCGCTGAATGAAATGAAATTCAAAAAGCACAGTCGAGACTCGGCTTATATTACGGACAAATTATTTCGAGATAGCCCACATGCTACATGACCGTTTCCAGACGGCTCGCAAGTAGAACACGTAATACATTTGTTACAGCGAAATCTTGATAACTCGGATCCACAGACGTGTAAAAATCCACCGTGACGTATATATTACGACCTGCATCGCACAAAGACCGAGTGGAACTTAAAATGAAAAGCGTGGGGCTTTCCCCGAGCACGTCTTCAAATATTCACCGAACACGTCCCGGAGTTTCCTGGATACACAAGAAACTATTCGCGTATATCAGGTCTGAACTTGAACTTACATTGTAAAAACAAATGTGGGAATTGGCTTGATTAAATTTACCAATTTTGTGCTTGGTTTGGTGATTGTAAGGTTAACTTGAATTATTTAAAATTTGTTGATTCAGATTTCCTAAAGCGTAAAAAAAATTCTTGGCATCTGAAAGCAGGTTCGATTCCTTTTTGGAATTTATTAACTGAGAATTTCTTTCGCCGATGGAGAATCCTAATGAGGCGAATCGTTCCTTGGAATTAATCGATGCTAATTTGCGGGCGTTTCAGATCGAGGAGCCGACATTTATGCCGGTAATCTCGTTCCACGAGAGCAAAATAAATAGAGCCCGGAATGATTTCCGCGACTCGGATTTATATTGCGCTCCTTTAACGCTCGGGCATGAAAAGTGCGACAGGACTTTCTACTTAATGCCCTCCGCACTTCTAGATTGTGTGTGTGTGTACATTTCAGAGCTATTTCTAATGATTATAGTAACCGAAGAGCATAATTGCTTATTGTGTGTAATTTCTAAATATAAATGAAGGACGATGTATTTCTATAATACAAAATTAAATGAATGTTTGTACTGATTATACAAAGTGGTCAAGAATCACTGTTTGAGTTGGCAGGGCTGAATTTTATTTTTAAATGGTACAACTGGAGCAACTTCCGGTTGTTGACGGCTTGACACTGACTGCCGTCACTTTACAGGTGTCATTTGACATTTCAAATTCAAATTAAAACGCTAATTTTTACTCACATAACCTACAATCGCTTGTCGCTATACCTACAGGTTACGACATTTACGTCAACTAAACCAACAAAAAAATATATCCGGTTGCAGTGTTGCAAATAACTAAATAAAAAAATGCTCTTAATTGTGTTGCCAACTCAAATAGTTAAGCTTGAACACTTTGTACAGTAAGATATGCATAAATGTATAAGAGGAAAGTGGTGGATGAAAAAAGCAAGTTTTAAACGAAAGTTAATGACTGAATTTGTTGATGATAGGGTATGATTTTTTTAAAATTAAGCTAAGTAAGAAGTAATGTGTTTGATTCGTACTTATTCTATTAAAAAAAATAGATACATTCTGCTTTGTCCTGGTAGATACACCACCAACAAAGCGAGCCTGTTTATTTCATCTAGTAGATTCGCGGGCAATTCTCGAAGTTTCGGAACGAATCCAATTATAATTATTTGTACTAATTATTATTTTTTCCGCTTCCAGAAACAATTCGAAAAACGAACTTGCATAACATAGTCTCTTTCATCTCAAAGTGCATTCGCAAACGCATTTAACTAAAATTAACACGTCCGGCTCGAACTCATCGACAGGAAAACGTGCAGTTTTATTTCCTTTGTTGCGCAAGGACTTTGAAACTTTTTGCTCTTGTTACCGCACGGAAATTTTAATTAAACAGAACAACGACGAGAAAACGAGCGTATTTTTGTACGCTTGAAACGAGCGACGAGCTATGACACTGTGAAGAAAGAAAAAATTCATAAATTCTAAAAACTAGAACACCCAGAGTTTATTATCATTACAATTTACAATGTATGGAGGCTGTAACTATTATATATATTTAGAAGCTTAATCTAAAAGCAATATAAAAAATAGAACAGTAACTTTTACTTATCTGCAAGATAAAGACGTCCTTGTGGACTTACTTCACTATCTTATCTGCAAGAGTCTTTAAGAAATTTATGTTAATACCTGCAGTTTCTTCCACCCCCTTCCGAACGAAGCAATAATTTTCTTTTGTTTTTCAAGCCGATCGAAGACGGCCGAGTTCATCGAGAATTTGCAATTTCAAGTTAGTTCCGGCGGGGATCTTATTTAAGCAACGCGAACAGCTTGTCGTGGCGTTTAATTATCCCTCAATACATGCAGAAATTACAACTGCCCTTTCACGTTAATCAAATAACGTTCCGCTTAACCAGATTTCTGCCAAGGGGTTGCTTATGCATGAAGAGGATGAGAGAGAGAGTTCATGCATAAGGGAACGTGGGCGAAATTTATTGCCCTCTTTTTAAAAATAATTTCCCTGTAAAAATATTTTTCACTTACTAAAGAGACTTTGTTACATTTTACCGTATGGTTGTAAGACAATTCTATGTTGAAAAATAAAACGTGAGAAAAGACGAAGTACAAATAGAAATCAGGGAGGCCGGAAATTAAATAAAATATTGACTTTCGTCGTGATCAAAGGCTTGCACTTTCTGCCCACTCTTTTTACTTCGTAAGTTCATAACAAATACGACGTCTTTGTGCTCAGTTTATATCAACGCTCGCAAAGGGCGGGACGCATTCATTATTCTCTTTCATGTTTAACTGCATTTACAACGAAATTAGGTTGGATTTATAGACTCTAGTGTTCTCAGAAAAAGTAATCACAGAGAAATGAGTTATTAAGGTACATTATGATAGACTACAAAGTAACTTTCAGAATTCTAGAATAAGCTGTAAGAAAACAACATTTTGTAAATCATTAAGTTAAATCCGATACAACGTCGCCTACATGACCGCGGGAAAATTCACCCACCTAAAAATTAAACGATTAGCTTCATCAAAGGCTTTTCCATCATGAATCAGGACTGACTTTTAAAATAAAACTGCGTTCGGAGAAGACGAGCTGCATATTGCAATATCAAACAGTTGCCGAGGTGAATCATCAAAGAAACAGGCTTTTGTAAATGTAATTGAAAACGAACGATCCAGGAAAATCACGAAGACTCATAGAGCAAGGGTTCCAAATATGGTTTTTCATAATCGGAATTTCCGGTCTAAAACCACATGAAAGGGAACTGAGTTTTACGATAGATATCATACAGTTACAAGTGGTATGGTCGAGTATATCACCCAGAGTCCTCAGGCGTAATCAGCATTCACAGAATGTCATCTAATACCATGGTTTGGGCGAGAAAACATTAATTTAACTGTTTTATTTGATTTACAAAATGCTATTTTCTTTTCATTATAAAATTATTGTCACGAAGGGCCTCCGTAAGGGCGCCTTCACCATGTCGCGAAGCCGGGGAAAGATTGCGGCTCCATCATGTCACGAAGGGCCTCCACCTTATCACGAAGGTGGTCCTTAGGCCTTCGGGGTTGATTGGGGTGCGTAGGTTTATCAGAGGGTGGAGCTTTAAGATAATGATTTAAAAAAATTAATACCTCTTTATTACGTTAATAATTAATTTAGTTGAGGGTGATTTGTCCGATAATCGGGGATGCGGTCCTGGGTCGTTCGCGGCGACTGGGGTTGTTGATTCGTCTACGATGGGACAGCGTGCGTCGTTTTCTTAGCCGGGGGAAGACTGCGGAGCTCGAGGCCGGTCCTGACTGGAGTGGTTGGTCAAGGTCAGTCCTCGGTGGTAACGTTCCTTGGCTGGAGTGGAGCTCGACACGTCCTTGCTTAGCCTAGGGGTGATTGGGTTGGAACAGCGTGGCCAGGGCAGGCTCCGGTGGCGTCTTCTGTTGGACAGCTGGTGAGGGAGATGGTCGCAATTTGCCCTCGATTACACAAGTTCGTGTTTAAATACTTTTTATATTTTTTATTCGCGGAAATAAGAAAAACATCGTGGTTTTTAGAAAATCCCCCTCGTGACATTATTTTGAATTTGTTTTGTATTGTCTCGTACAGCGTTCTGAATGTAATCTTCAATTACATTTAAACTTTACATTTGTTTAAATTACACTCTTTAATAATTTGACTGAATTATTATGTTTCTTTATTAAAATTGTCCTAAATGTTATTTGATCATACATGATTTTGAGTTAATGTTTTAATACTGTTTAGAATTTCGCTTTTCTTTTATCATTTTTAACCACCCGTCCCTCACAAACCGATAGAAAGTTCAACTTACTTTAATTCCATATTTGATCTCTTTTTTATCGTACTGTTATGAATTTGTTAAACCCGTATAACACTTTAACGTCCACACAACTCTTGCCTAACAAATAATACTTCTCTAACTTAAACGTTCTACTTATTGCTTTCGTATTAAGAACTGATTCAAATAGCGTGCCATGTTCGGCCTTTATAGTAGAGATACCTTACTTCTCGAATTTTCCAGCAAACGTCTGGAACCATCTAGCGTTCGACTCGAAATTGAGTGGAGTAATCGAGAAGGTTAAAATTGAATAATCGGTGGCTCGGATGTAACGATGCATTAGAAAATAAAACGTAAATAAAAATTACGAAGCTAACTCGGAAGTTTGCTTTTTGTTCTGTACTTATATAAGTACAAGTATAATTATATAAGTATAATTATATAATTATATTTTTCTGGACACATTTAGAACCAGAAACGCTGGATTAATCGAATTAGTCGGTGCACCAGAAGCTCTCCCCTAATCGCAGTACATATAATAACAATTTTCTTGATGATAACCAAAAACTGAGGGGGTAAAAACGCCCCAATTTTTTAAAGCGATTGCATTACACTTTCCGGAAACCAATCCAATTGTAAAATTGCGCAAGTATCGAACGTGCTGCGAATACTAAAGCGTGTTGCATAATGCCCCTCTTCGATTTAAGAGCAAACTATACTTACATCCCTAAAAGCACACAGAGAAATTGTGAATCATTATTAGGGAAACCTTTTCTTAATTAACATGAAACTGTTTGATGATTAAAAATGCTCGTAATAATTAAAAGTTAAGCTTCAAAGGAATCTTGTGGAAATTAGGCAACAATTGCGCAGCTCCTTTGTAATTAATTTAGATTCGGCGCTAATCAGTCTCTTTGTAATTTTTGCTCAGCTGAAAATTTCGTACCGGAAGTTTAATAAAAGTTTGGCAACATTAAAAAATATATCACCGTTAATAACCGTACTAAAAACTCTGTACCCCAGTTATTATGACCGGTGATAAAATTTTATCATCAAATAAATCACTCATCCCCTGTAAATCTGCGACAGGACTTTTTTCCGGAAAATCCTGGTGGGTATGTTGCACAGGGGAGTATCTAGGTCATTTGTGTGGAATAAGCTGGAAATCCATTAAATTTCAGTTCTCTTAAACGTTCCGCTCGAATTAGCAATTTACATAATTCGTCACAAACGCTGTTGCATTAATATTCATATTTCTTTGATGTCTCGCATCATAACGTTTGCCATTCTTCGGCCGCTAACGTGCTTTGCACGCCGTAATAAATTCGGGCACGGACCAAGCAATTACGGTATCAATCGAGTGAAATGGGACATAATCGTTTTATGGATTGAACCAGTACAATCTGGAATGTATTTACATTTTTAGATCACACGAAATTTTGCTTTTTCTATTTCTCTATTTTTCTATCTCTTTGTGGTAGTCACGTCATCTATAAATTAGCCGAAGAACTTTCAGAATACTCCCCAGATGGTGGTGGTTGCTGGCATGTACACTGCTTTTTCCATACTGTTCTCGATGGGGTGAATTACTATAGGTTTGTTCGAACCGCGAGTTCTGACTAATTCCGAACCGTTCAAAACATGCACTCTTCAAAGTTGTACTTCTCAAAGAGCTGTCAAAATAATTGATTACTTCGAAGGCCAAGTGATTCGAACGGTTCTGAACTGGTTAGAACCATCGGATCAAACAAACCTTATATAAGCGAGGATGTGCGCGCTATTTGAATTACTTATTCTCTCGGAGGGGATAAGTGTGATTATAGTGAAACAACAACTACGCAATTTAGCTGAACGGATGGTTTAATTTCCGAAAAAAATCGGAAAATTATTCCGACAATAGAAGCATTGATTTGCAATTTTCATCAACGCTTTCGCTTTCGCCCGATTTGCATATGTTAATGTGTTTGTCCGCCGTTAACTTTAATTTACATAAAATGCTCCTGTCTAAGCAGATTACGGTTTTAGGAACAGTCGAAAATTTTGCGTGCTAAGTGAAATTGCTTTTCGACTTCAGATTAAAATCAAGGCAGCGTTTAATACGCCCTTAATATTTAAAACGAAAAAATATTATTAACAGTACTTATTAGTGTTAAAAAACGTGGTTGTTTCCAGAACGAATGACAAATATTCAACCCTTCTTTGTTTATTGAAATCTCTAAACATTATATCGTTTTAAAGATGGCGAATATTCATCATTCTATTTTTTATTTCTTTCGATCTACCTCATTTTTATTTTAATAAATTTCCACAGCAAATTCTTTTTTGATTAAATATCCTGAATATTTATACAGGCTATGCAAATCACTGTTGCATTATAAAACATGCGCGTTCACAACCGAACCGATTTACATTAGAGCCGCGGGCTTTCGAATTCGTGTCACCTGCAATAATATTTTGCCATTTATCACTGATTTACATTAAATTTTAAGTCCATCCGTTGATCGGGCGCAATTTATTTGGGGGGTGGACGGCAGGAAATACGACTTTCAGAATTATTTGGCGCGTGATGAATGTGGAAAGTTTTACGCCCGGGCTAATTTATGAACGCAAGTAAACAAATTAAAAAGGGATGAATTAGGCAGCGCTCAAGTTTTAAACCGAGTATATATGTAAATGCGAGGGATTTAATTTTTGACCTAAAAAAATCTTGCTGTGGCGTAGATACAAGTGTACCAATTTAAGCATCTCAGCTTTATTATAAACTTAAAAAAAAATGAAAATCATTAGCCTGAATTGAATGAGTGACAATTTCGTTTCCCTGTCACAAGGACACAAGTAATTTTTTTTTAAATCAAATAAAATGGTGCAGTTTTTGTGGAAGAATTTAATAGGAAAATAAAAGCAACATTAATTTTTTGGAAAGGATTTCAATAGATTAAAAAATGTAAATTGATTTAATTGCAGCAGTTGGCCGGAAAGTGAAGAATGCAAGCAAAAAGTTATTCATTGAATTTCAGGCACTTATCTCAATCGTAAAATGTGGCAAAAAATAGATCGTAAGAGCGGTACCATTCTACCAAGACTGCTTTAGGAAGATGCCATTTATTTACTGTTATACATATACACATAAAGTGTGGTATTAGTAAACAAGGTCAAGGTTGAGCAGCTGCAAGTGATGAGCACCTGAAATACGATCTTAGTAAATAAGATCAAGCCTGCACAGCTACACTAGATATAACTTGCTCGATTTTTTGTCCGCATTTTACAGAAAGATTCCTGTTATGTTTACCACTAAATTAAATGTTTTTTAAAGTGAGAGGAATTTTGAAAGAATTTATTAATGTGATGACCCGTAATTAGAGATTAAAGGATAAAATTATTTGTGATCACTTTCAACAAGATTTGATGTTAAAGGACATATTGGAAGAGCAAATGTTATTACCACTTTTACCAGAAAAAAATTTAATGTTAAGAGGACTATGGATCACGTGATCAACTACTCGAAAGCCACCAGTACTCCTCGCAAACCACGCATGACTGAAAACACGCCTTTCTTATAATTGAAATAAGTGACGTTTAGTCCAGTAAGATTCAATAGTTGAACGACAAGGATAACATCATCTACGCTCGTCTTGTATAAGTTCGTACACATTCATCGTATCTGACATAGTGGCAACGTCGCAAAACTACACGTGGTAATAAGGTAATATTCTTATATTCCGAAAGAAAGGAAGAAAAGTTTGCTGGTTACATACACGCGAAATTCAAAAGTATAAGATTTGAATAAAAATCATTCTTAAATCGAAAAATAAATTGGGAAATACGCCAGTAGTAAAATAATTCTGAATTAAATAATATTCATAATTAAAACACTTTCTTGTTCGTTGAAATTTATGAAATAATAAATAACTTTTAAAATAAAATAACTTCCACATTTCTTTTTATGAAAATTAGTTTATACTTTAAGCCAATTAGGTAATAATTTTCTTGATAAACAATTTTCTGATACATATTTAAAAAACCAAATAAAATTCGATCGACACTAATTTAATTTTGAAATTAAAACTGATATTAAATACATAAATGGCTTATTAATTACACTACATAGAAATTCTTTCAAATTTAAAATATACTTATTTTTACTTTGGGGGAAAGTTTTCATTATCCTATTTTGATAACAAGAAAAATATATTTTCTAAATATTTTAAGTGGCTTAGAAATTAGACATAACATCTTTACACTCATCTTCTAATATACAAATAGGAAATAAATTGTGCATAATTTTCGAAATTTTATTAGTAATGTTGCAATTTTTGAAAAATCAAAAAATAACATTGTCTTGTAAGATTTTTAAAAGAAAATTTAAACTTTAAACAGTTTACTCGCTTACTGAATGATTCTAAATAACAAAAATGCAATATTTTGACCTAAAGCGAATTTTAGCCAAAAAAAAGATGTGGAAGAAATTATATTAAAAGTTATTCCAGTTCAAAATTGCTTAATATTCAAAAAGTTGAGAGTGTCGTGCAAACAGATTACATAAGGAAAGCATTGGAACAAATATTTAACCTATAGAATTGCTCAATCGCCGACACGTGATGTAAGTAATGGACCGTACAAAATGAAATTAAGAAAGGCAATATCTTAATAAAACTAGGACAACTTTAAAATCCAGCAGCTACGAGTTCATTATTTTTTTATATTAACGGCCGTATTCACCATTCACAAATTAACAGTCAGTTTACTAGCTACCGTTAAAATTTAAATCTCCGTTAACTCGAAAGTAAATTTAATTTAATTTAACTATATTTGTTGTGCTACACAAGTGTAATTACTTATAACAAAGTATTAAATTCTATTAACTGACAAATAATGCATAATTAACTTAAAAAAGTAAGTTTGACAGTCCATTAGCTCTTAACAGTGGTTGGTGAATACAGCTTTTATATTTAACAGTCCGTTAGCAGCTTAACTGACCTTTAAATATGTAACTGAGGAATGGTGAATACGGCCATTCCTATAGTAACGATTGTGATCACAATTGTAACGATTGTGATCACAATTGTACGATTGTGATCACAATTGTTACTATAGGAATAAACCCTCAGATAAACTTAACTGGAGATGAAAAGACTGGGCCTAAATCTTACTTTATTTTCACGTCAGTAGCCGAAATTCTGAGCAATTTGTTGACACTCTCATCTACGCAAGCAATTATCTTACATCTTTTAAAACATTTTGTGTTCGTGACTGCAATAAACTTTGTACAGCGAAATGTCAAATTGATTAAACTCACACCTGACAAGAAGACAAGAAGATATTTTTAATTTGTGACGATTCTATCATTTCTTTGAATGACATTGACGATTGTACTTTAAAAATATAAACAGAAGAATTATTTTAATTCCATTAAAAAGTTTTAAACGTTAAACGTTAGATTTAAATGAGGTCCATTGTTGATGTCACAACATACGAATATGCGAACAGGGAATGAGCAACCCTGTAGGATGAAATAGTGATGTTACTCCAACTTTCTTAGAACAAGCTTCGCTTTATTAATTTTTATTCGGTACGTAGAACACTCAAAAAAGTTGAATTTCAGTATACATACATATTTTTCAAGTTATTGATAAAAATGAAAGCATAATATAAATTTGTTTTTAAGAATTTTAGATGATTTTTAAAATTTTTCTATAAAATATAAGTAATTTTTTTAAAGTGAATCAAAATTTGCGCAGAATGACATAAAATACAAAAACTTTAAACCCTGAACAAACTTTAAACATTCAGGGGAAACTCTAACATTTGAAACAATTCGATAAATATAATCTATTACTATCGATACAAATCGTTCGTAAAATATTATACTTTGCGATGCGTTTTTGGGTTTTTTTTGCAATAACTCTAAAAGATAATACCTACGCATAAGATCCTACAACTTTTGCATGTAAAGTTTTTCTCTATCTCCTAAAACAAAGGCTTCTAGGTGGGGTGCAAAATATAAAAAATAATGCTGTAGATCCGGCGCTTGCTCATAAATTCAAATACAGTTAAATTAAATGGTCCCTTCCAGAATTTTGGAACAGCGAAGGTAATAAACTTAAAAAAATTCCGAACGCACCCAGTTTTACGAGAACAACGTTGCCAAACTTATTTGACATGAATTAGCCTTCCTTCAACCTCAAGATGGCAGCACATGATATAGCAAATTTTTATGTTACGTATTTTTCATTTTGCACATTTAGGAATGATAATTTCATATTTTTTATTAAACAAATGTAGACAAACCTAGAATGTAGGAAAGTCATTTTCCGTAATGAGTTTTAAAATTTTATAATTTTTTTTTGTTAATATAAAACATTTTCCATAATTATTGACTTTCCCACATAATAATATTATTATAATATTATATTATTATAATATTATTATAATATTATAATATTATTATAATATTATTATAATATTATATTATTATAATATTATTATAATATTATTACAGGCTGATCTACTTTTAGAATTTTTAAATCGAACGCGTTTTCAAAGCAGGATTTAAAAAATGAATTTTTGGCAATATGGCGGACCTCCATAGTCCTCTTAACTAAAATGTGTATATTTTTTTTTTATTTATTGTGATGACCAGTAATTATTAGACGCATGAGATTAAAAGTTAAAATATTTTTGGCCAACTTCAACAAGATTTGATTTGATTGGAAAAATTGGTTATGAAATGTTATTACAGTTTTTAACAAAAAAATTTTAATGTTAACTAAAGCTTTTGTTTTATTTAGATTTTTGTTTCCGGGGATACCTGATACTTCCAACCAACGCAACGCTGCGTTTACTCGCCCGAGGTTTAAAAAAATTCTATTCAAATCGACATCTATTTATAAAAACGGCCAGAAACGACTAGACTACATATTTACGTTTCATTGGCAATGCATTATTTATTTTCTGGAAGTACAGTTGCGAGCACAGAAAACGGGACACTATTTTATAGTATCCAGCAAGATTTCTAAACGTTGAACAAGATTTCTAAACGTTGTACATCTCAGGGTATATGCCAAAATATCACATAATGACATTTCAACGATGAGTACATCATAGAGTACATTTTTTGAAATCCAGAGTACGGCCACACAGATAAATTTTGGCCATTTTCGTTTCAAGACATGGCCTGTTTTTCATGCTCACGACTGTACATAAATATGTGGCACTTTTAATAATTGAAAGTAACAGCATGTTTAATTTTTTCACCAACAGTTTAATTATGTAGGTGAAAGCATAAAGTTGCTTAAAAACAAAGAATGACAAAATTCCTTATTCTATTGTATTTTTTATACACAGTTGGCCTGACCAACACTATCTATGCGTTTTTCGTGAGTAAATGAAGGATAGAATAGTAGAATCCGCATGAGTAAACGAAATAGCTACATCAATCGACGTTGCCGATTGATAACATGGGCTATGCTCCGGCCGCCGGCGCCGGCCGCATTCCTACCTTCGCACGCAACATTGTAATATCTCTATTTCACTTCCACACAAGTTTCAATGAGCTTCTCCTTCAATTACTCACAAGAAGCGCATAGATACTGTTGGATAGGCCAGCAATGTATATATTGTTGATGTTGTTTATTGGGCTATTACCACCATTTCGTGGATTGTTCTTATCCGACGTTTCGGTAACAACTTGTCGGTTACCGTCTTCAAGGGGGTTTTGCCTTGAGAAAGGCAGTTGGTTTGCCAATTCTTCCATAGGGAATGGTTGGGCTTTATGCGCACGTCTCTAATTTTTTCGCCTTATGTGGGGTTTGAACCTGGTTCTTCTGAATGTTGATATTATCAGACTGGGCACTTAACTCACTCGGCTACTGAGGCGGCAACTTATTATAGTTTATAACTTCTATATAAGCTACCGTTTGTTGCGCAGTACATGCTGCGCAGAAGTGTAGTTGCGCAGTTAGTGTTGCGCAGAGGTACTTGGATCCCCGATACCTTGTATCGTTGACTCCTTCCTCTCTGTTACGTTGGTTAGAGTGTCCGTGGTTTTTCTTTTCAGGTTTTTCCTTATGATTGGTACCCACATGTCCTTGATTTCAAGGCTTGCTTGGCTAATGGGATAGGTTGCTGTTCCGATGTACAATTCCTCTTTCAATTTTCTGCGTATGGTTTTCTCTTCTTTTGATATCACCATAGCTTCTTCCCATTTTATGTTGTGATCTTCTTCCCAAACATGTTCAGCAATTTTGGACTTCGTTGTTTCTCCATTGCGTGTGAGGGTTTGATGTTCTTTTACCCTGACTCTTAAAGGTCTTTTTGTTTCTCCTATGTATTCCCTACCACATTCACAGGGTAAGGCGTATATGCAGTTCTTGGTTCTTTGGTCCTCATTGTCTGGTTTTGTTCTAGTTAACACGGATCTTATTGTGTCCGAGGACTTGAATGCAGTTCTTATGTTGAATCTGTTTCCTATTCGTCTAATTCTTTCGGAGACACCTTTTACGTATGGGATTACCGTTGTACATAGGACTTCTGTGTTGGTTGGGTTGGTTGGGTTGGGGTGGTTTTCATTTTCACCACGTCCTAAGCTGCTTGTTAGTTTATTTCTGGCTTTTTGTAGTGTGTTGTTGGGATAGCCATTTTTCTTTAGAGTTTCTGTGATATTCTTTAACTCTTTTTCTTTATCATTGGGATTTGAACATATGACCCCCCTGAAGACGGTAACCGACAAGTTGTTACCGAAACGTCGGATAAGAACAATCCACGAAATGGTGGTAATAGCCCAATAAACAACATCAACAATATTGACATTCCACCATTAATAACTTTCCGTAAATGTATATATTGTTACGACTCCGGGGTTCACAAATTATAATCGTCGTTTATTTTAAAAACTCTTTAATGTCTACGATCATTTCACACAATGAAAGCACAATAATAACGAGTTACAACACTTATTTAACAAATAATACTTCTGTGAAATAATTGCGCCCCAGCACAACTATTTTCCGACTTATAATTCGTGTCGTGAAAGCAAATAGCAACAATACCACTGCCTCATAAGCTAACACGCACGAGATGGCAGTCGAAGCGGACAAAACGTGTCATCGCAAACATGTAAAAGTTGGTTGCGAGTCGTCAGGATCGCAATGGGGCCCCCGAGCATATTCTGTATAGCTATTTCGGCCCTAATTGGGGCCTCATCAGCAGAACAGTAGCTCGAGAACCCACTGCAACCCCGACGACCAACAAGATATACGCACGCTTAGCGCGTGAAAGCAAACTGACGACTCGCAACCAACTTTTACAAATAATACTTCTATTACTTAACCGTTCTACCAATTGTTAGACTCGCGCTTACCGCTTACAAAATAAAACTCCTTCAAAAAGCGCGCCGCTCCGCCCTTATATTCATTCATTCATTCATCCAAGAATAGCGTTGAATAAGTAACGAAAGTTCCAGCAAATTCTACCATAATCTACGGCGAGTCTGGAAAACTTTAGAATTCTTGGCTGGCTTATAGGTGGCAAGACCAGTCTAAAAATAGAATTTGCATCACGGAATGGAACAGTGTCATACGTTTCGTTTTGAGTCAAAAACGTATGCGCACCGCTTGTGCGCACTTGTCTTAAGTTTACTCCTTATAAGCTGGTATGAGTGGATGCGCCATCTTGTTGGAAGATGTGCAGGGCTTCATCACTGCCTGCAGGACTTCCAAATACACTTCTTTCTTGGCCTTGTGAAAGAAGTGGGGTGCTATAACATCGCCCTTACTTAGGACGTCAACACTCGAGGATACTTGATCCTGCCCACCGCGGGGATGTCCTTATGGCCGTGGGCGAGGCTTCGGCGTTCCCGATTTATTTAGGCATCTACGGTAAAGATTCTCTTTTCAGAAGAAAACCTAATTTCTTAATCTTAGGGGCTTCTGAAAATGTCTGATGGATCTTGACGAATAGGACCTTAGATTCTTAAGACGGTGGCTAATTTCCGGGGGTAATCAAATCTTGGACTCTAATTGACTTCTGGAATCCTTGTTGACTCTTCATTGACGTCAGGCGTGGGCCCTTCTCGGACTCTCTTCTGTATCGGTCGATTTTGATTATCCGAAAGATCTTTTAATTTTGTTCGGTATTGTTCCAGGGTGAGACCTCCGTTTTTCCTGTTATATTCTGAGCTTCATTTGACGAACTTGACCACTTTCAGATTATGAAAGTCTTATCAACATATCTAATCTCTTTTAGGGCTACCCCTGAATATTGTGGACATTTAAATTCAGCTTTGTTATCACGCACCCTAGCTCTATAAGCCTTGGAGATTTAAAGCTTGGTTGGCTATTTTTTTTTCCACTTCTTGTCCTTTGCTAACTCCTCTTAGTATCATTTAATATGACTGATTTTTTTTGTTCTTTTTTAAAGGTAAGTGTCCACTTGTGACAAAATACTCTCGAGACTCAGTCTTGAGACTCGAATCACCAATGGACAAAGACTTGAAAATACTCTCGGAGACAGAGCTCCGAGAGTGCACGATATCAGGTGGACATGTTCATTCCTGCTATTGTGACTTAGTCTCAACTTTTCTAGCAGAGTTGGAAGAGCTGAGAGCGATCTCGAAACCTATTCATTTTTCTGTATTAAAACTTTTATTTGAAACAGTTTTCACTAACTTATTAATTAATTGCAGTCTCAAGTCGACACGGGCTTGTCCTAGTCTCGAGACTGTGAGTCTCCAACAGCTGTCTTGAGACTCAAAGTGCTCTCAAATGTACAAGAGTCTGAGATTATTCTCGAGACAAAGTCTCGAGATTATGTCACAAATGGACACTTACCTTAAGACTCTACAACTGCATCCGATTAGTATTACTTTAGCGTTCCTTTCCTCTTTTTCCCTGACACTCTTCCTGTTAGTATCTTTTTCACAATTTTGTTCTCCTGTAAAGTTCATTTTTTTAATTATATGCCGATCGTATATATCTGATTGTGAGTTAAGACGACGAAATGACATGATATGACAAAAGCCGCAAGCTGTTTTACCAAAGTTAGAAGGAGATAGCTATATAAAAGCTCTTTGACTTCTCAATCGGCATATAATAAAAAATGAATTGTAGTTTTAGGATGCCCTCTGTGTGAATTGATTACTGTTTTGGAAAGACTATTATGCACCTAATTTGTCCTTTTTTCCGACCCTCTTCCTGCATAAATCCTTCTCAGTATTCTCCTTTCCTATACTTCCAACTTCTCCTCTTTTAAGTTCGTAGTCTACAGTACGGATTGTGTAGTACTCGTAGTATTGGCATCTTTCGTATTTTATGAACGACATTTTTTTCCTTGATATTTTAATTAAATAACCAGTGACAATCGCGGCTATAGTCCTTATTGAAAGTCATAATTTAGAAATGCATCTGCATTTATCATAAATGTGTAAAAATTGAAAAAAGTAGTTAAGCTATGGGAGTTCGGGGCCAATTTCCTATTTAATTTTACATAGGGGCCTACGTTTCAAATGTCTAGGTATGGTTGCCTAACCGGCTGTCATGCTGGGACGAGCGTTACAGGCGGCTTAAATATAACAGTTTATAAATACTAGGTAAATCTAGTTTTCAAAATGATAGGTAAAGAACATGTAGCTGTTTTTATCTGGTCTCTCTAAATTGTTAAGTTTACGCCGTCTGCAACTGAAGACGCCGGTCGCTCGTTCGTTCCAGCATGACAGTTGGTTAGGCAATCATATCTACACACTTCAAACGAAGAAGAATCCTACGTAAAATTAAATGAGAAATTGACCCCGGATCCCCATAGCTTTCGAATTTTATACATACATATTTTACGACATCATAATGAATAATGTAGTAATTCTTTTTTCCGGTAAAATTAAAATTATTAATATTAAATGCGCAGCAGAATTTGATTAAATTAATTTTTAAAATGTTTTCTTTCGCATAAATAATAAATAATTTTCCAGCCCTCAAAATGAAAAAAAAGTATAACATAATTGTGAAGGAACTTCAAGGAGTTTTTGCGTCATCCTAATTACAAATTCCGGGAAGCGCATGGCTTTCAGCTCAACGAGCTTAATAAACTTGTTTTTACGTTGAGGATAATTCAGATTTAATTAATAATTCCTAGACAATTTCCGCGAGGAAGTGTGGCACAATGTGTTTTAATTTAAATCAAAGACGACTTGCATCACAAAATCCTAGCTGCAGCGAGCGCGAATCGCATCATAATAACACATTTCGTTAATGTACGTACATACGTTGCTCGTTAATGAAATTTATCGCCAGACTTTATGCTCTTGGCGTAAATTTCAGCCGTTTGATTAACTAAGATTGCACTTTGTGTTTGCTCTCTTCACTGAAAGCAAGCGTGTAATGATAAATGTGCAACTTCGAATACAATTCAGACAAACAAATGTGTCTTACGTTGATTTTAATTCGGCAATTCCGTTAGTGCTTTTTCCAATTTCGCACCAGCTGTTGCCCGCCCCCATTTGATTTGTAAGTCCAATACTCGCGAGCAAACGTAAACACTACCGGAATCCTTTGAATTAGACCTTTAAATAAAGCCGGCGAATCGATATCTTAAGGTAGTCTAGTAGCGTCCCTACTGAGTCGAGGGTTGAAACTGATTAGTTTTCGAGTTGTTTAAGGAGTTTTGAACGATGTCGCTGTCAAGGAAGTTTTTTAAAAGAAGTACATACTCAAGTTTTGTATTATTTATACAGATTGACGTTAGTTTTCAAAAAGATAAAATGGTCATTTCAATATAGAAATTTACTCAAATTCATTCACATGGATTATACGAGAGACATAAAAGGAAATTAGGGTAATTCCCTTCGAGCACTTACCTGCCAGCTTCAAATTATCCCGGATTAGTGAGAGGCCGTAGCAGATGAATTAGTATCACGCTGGAAGTGATTATTATTATTTCCCGTTGAATTTAAACGCGAGCCCGGTGACATTTGAAAACGGGTCCCCCTTGCAAATCTAGTTTTATTTCCATTATTCCTCCACTTCTGACGTGACAGCTCAGCGGAGATTTGCCCGCTCCTCGTTTCAGCACCGCTGCTAATGAAACACCTAATCGCTCTAACGTAATTCAGAATGTGTTCTGCGAAAGGCTCCGGGCCATTTTCCTCGGAGAGTGTCCTCTGTTAAAAAAAAAATCAATTCAAGTGCGTGGAATTTGTTTTCTCGCGCTGTAAATAGTAATTGCTTCGTAAATCCTTAATCCCGGCGAAGAGTATTTTAATTAAACGGGATCTTTGATTTCAGTAAGAGCCGACCATATCGATTTCGAAGTTAAATGCGTGAAGGCATTAAGAGAGCGGAGCTAAAGAAGGTTTTCTCATTAGCACTTAAAGCTCCTAAGAATTAATGGAAATCTGAACAATACTGCAGGACGAACGACTTTTTTCGACCTTCATTAATATTTTATTTAAATAACCAGGGGCGTAACAATCGCGAGTGAGAGTCACAATTTAGAAATGCAGATAAATGGCATGTATCATAAATGTGTAAAAGTTGATAAGCTATGGGAGTTGGAGCCAATTTCTCATTTAATGTTACATAGGGGGTCTACGCTTCAAATGTGTAGGTATGGTTGCCTAATCGACTGTTATGCTTGGGCGAGCGAGCATATCTTCAGTTGCAGGTGACGTGAATATGACAGTTTATACAGGGTTTATCAATATGGGTTATCAACAATTTTATTGGAATAAAGCTCTAAATATTCAAGGAAATTCGGAAATGTTTATTAAATATGAAAATACGAAACATCTCAATTATGTATGAAACACATTGTCGGCCAAATGACACCGCGGCTCCTTTGGCAGGCCACAATCCGCTTGATGAAATCTCCCGCATCACATTTTCGCATGTCTCGGATGTGCATTGGCCATCGCGTTCATGTGATTTGACGCCACTTTTTTTGTAGGGATATGTGAAGGGAAAGGTTTACACTACCCATCCACAGAATATTCAACAACTCAAACTCGAAATCCAACTTGTCATCGACGAAATTCCGAGAGACATGTGCGAAAATGGGAGATTTCATCAAGCGGATTGTGGCCTGCCAAAGGAGCCACGGTGGTCATTTGCCCGATATTGTGTTTCACACATAATTGAGATGTTTCATATTTTCATATTTAATAAACATTTCCGAATTTTCTTGAATATTTTTAGTTTTATTCCAATAAAATTATAGGTAACCCGTATTGGTAAACCCTTTAAATACTAGATAAATCCAGTTTTTTATAAATAACATTACTGCGGTATTAATTTTATTTATTTCATAAATTTAATTTTTTATATTCGCCGGTGGGTCGTCGTTCCTCTTTTATTCGCCCTTCATCCCATTCTTCATACTTCGATACTTCAGTCGATATATCGAAATGAAATGCGATAGTTCAATACACGATTAGAGATGACGATACTGCATGATTGACTACTTGTTTCTAGAGATACGCTGTATATGAATAACGATAAATGAATGTTGGATATTTTTATTTTAGAAATAATTAAGTGACGAGCGTTCGAGAATAATTTCTATTCGTGATTTATGTAATCCAAAATCCTTTTGTCCAAAGGAATTCCTTGCGCACTTTGATTGGTGAACAGCTTAGGAAGGAAAGGAAACATTTACATACACGTCTGTGAAGAGTGGTTCAAACTATCAATGTTTGCTTAAGTTATTCTTGAAAAAATTCAAATTATTGGTGCTTTTGCAATTTTTTAAACGTTCTCAAGCTGATTACTTCGCAAGTAGAAAAGAAAAACTACTTTACAAATAATCATTTAAAAAAAGATCCAAAATATTACGATTGCCCTTTTTTTATAGTATATCAAAGACAGAATTAGACCCATTGCTGAGATGATGATCGTGAATGATCAATTATTTCTTTCGATAGACACCCTATATACATATGAACGATAAATAAATGTCTTGGTGCAGCTACATCCGGCTATAAATATCAAAATTTTGTTTTGTTTTTGTTTTCGTATATCTATCCAAAGACGAACATTCTCTTCTTGCTACCCCACTGTAAATAATTTTATATTATATACGGAAAGTGTGACATCTTTTGGGGAAGGTTTAAGTTAATCCTTTTAGGGATGATTATATTTATGTTCATGAATTTATTTTTCTGAAAATTTGTCTGTATTGGGACGACTCGTATGTGTATTTATTGCTTCGACCCCCTTTACGTTTCAAACAGGAACGTGAGCTTTTTTCAGAGAACTCGATTTAACCTTCCCTTAATGTGCTGTAATGTTGCGAGATTTTATCGGGAGGTCACGCGAGGGCCCCACTTACAGGATCCTAAGTTTGAAATTGTTTTTTTTTTTGAAGAAATTATACGTCTTGTTCGTCTACACATATTGCAATTATACTGGAGCTGCACGACATAAGGCTATTTATTATGTATCACCATTACTAAGATTATATACTTTTCACAAACACAACAATCAATGGCGGCATTTTCGATTGATTTCCACCTTGTAGTAAAAATTATTTAAGTCTCACGCGCCATCGTCTCATTTATAAGAGAAATGTCGCTTTTAGTTCTGACTAGATAGTTCAAGAAACTTCTGGTAGTATGTAGGCCATTCTAGACAAATTTAGTATTACGTGGGTGGCTTATAGGTAAAGAGAATGTTTATGTCTGCAAAAATTTAGGCCATAGCTATAAGATAATACAAATCAGTTTTTCTTCTTTTGGTTTATTTCATTTTGCTTTGAATTCTTAATGGTCCTTCTTATGTCTCTCTTCCAGTTTTCTTTTTACTCCAATCGCTCTCGGATGTTCTAATGCCTTGTCCGACCATCTCATTTCATTTTTTGCTTGAATGACTAAGTAGTCGGGAAAACACGGACCCAAAGTTTCCGGATCATAAATAAAATTCCCGTCGTTTTTGCATTCACAGCAGGATTGACTCGTCCTGAAACGAAATTTTACCTCCGCCGTATTCTCGAGCTCAAGCGCAGCTTCCGGCGAGTATCATCTCGAAAGCAAGTCGGGTTTTAAACGAGGTCGAGATGTTGCACCCTCGAGACGATGTCATTGTTGCAGAAGTGTCGTTCAATATTGATTTCAATACTATTTTTTGGACGGTTTAATAATGCGAGCAGCAAGTTGACCTGGAATGTGTACAGAAATGACTCGTTTCCATTGTGGAACTAGCGCGGCAGCTTTGTTTATGATAGCCCGTGTGTTTGTGAATGAATTTGCATGTTTCCACCTGAATAAGTCGGTTTAATGAAAATGTATTGGACCAGAGGCGTAGTTCCAGCGGATTTCAGACAAGCCAGTTAATATATTAATTTGGTGTTTTTGTTTACACTACCTGCCAGCTGGACTAATTTATATGATAGTTTGCCTTCGCCTGTTGAACTAATATGATCATATATTATATTATATGCATTTAACTGTTTGTATTAAATACACCAAAACGAATTTAATATTAATTAATAGGTATCTACTCGTACATGCATTCGGTTCTAACGATTTTAAAACACTCTTTGTTTGAGCGTTCGAAAATAATTCTATTCGTGATTTATGAAATCCAAAATCCTTTGGTTCGGAAGATATCCTCGCGCACTTTGATTGGTGAAAAGCGAAGCAATTAATTTATTTTTCAGGGGAAACAAAAAAAACTATTTTGACTAATCCTTGATGTATCAAACACAGAATTGGACCCATTGCTGAACCTTGAGGGACTTTTACTTTATTTATTAATCCGTTAGAAGAATACTTCATTATAAATATTAAAAAATAAAAGAATTTTGATAGAAAACGATTGATTGGTTAGCTCTCGTTCGATCAAAATGCATTTAAAGTTGATTAATTAACTATATTGGCCGTCCTAAGGAGGCTTTCATGTTGGTGCAAGTTCATAACTTGAATGCAGTTTTCATATACCTACCAGTACCAAGTCGGGTTCAGCTGGCGGTCTCGGGAGGATAAATCGATTTGGGCTTTACGTTGTTGCATTAGCATATTTCCTAATACCCCTCAACATATCGTAAAGCGATTAGGGTCACCGGTATTGCGGCGAATTTATTGAATATTTCTTTACGCGTTGCACGGACACAAAGGATATCGGAAATTATTTACGTCCTGAATGTGCGTCAATGAACAGAATTGCAAATCCTTGTTTACAAAATAAAATGTGATGATCAAGCCTGAGGAGCGTACCAGAGAAAGTAATTGAGAACACAATGAAGGAAGAACAACGAACAAAGGGAAACACAAGTCTGGATATTTGCAATATTTAATAATTGCAAGGAAAAACTTTAAGAAGGAAGAGAGAAAAAGAGAGAGAAATGCACATACGTTAGACAGATTTGGACAAAAAAAGTGGAGGGACACACCATTGAAGCAATAATGAAAATATAATAAGGATAAGATGTAAGGTGAAGGAAAAATTTTAAACTTGAAAAGGTCTAAGGCTCATTTCTGTTTACGATAGCGTTGGATGATGTAAATAATTAAAGTGGTTAAACCAGAAATAAGAACCTGGTTAGAATAAAGGAAACTGGAAGAAGCAGAAATAAATGAAATATAAGAATTAGTAAAATTCAATGAACTTAAACGTCTACGTGAGAAAAATGAAGAAGAATGAAATAAATGCTGGGAAAACCAATACAAAGATGATAGCCAAGGAAAGGTCTCACGAATTTTTTCTGGAAATGAAAGTTGCAGATTGAAAACATAAATATTTAGGGGCTATCATAAACCAGCAAGAAGCAAAAAGTTCTCATGCAAAAAATTTTTGTTTTGAATATTTTTTCAAAGTTTTTCATTGTTTTAGAAACGTAGTCGACGAAATGGTAAATTTGATGCATTTTCTGCCTTCTTATTGATTTCCGTTAGATTAATATGAAAATGACGTATCCAAGAAGTTCTAGGAGTGGTAAAAATTCAGATGGAACGACGAACATAACTTCACTTATTCTACATTCTTTATGTTCCACAAGAACTTCGACTGTACTCTAAGGTTGATACAAGGTCGAATGATTAGTTGCTGCCAGACTTTCAAGTTTAATTTATTTTGGGTCGCTTCTGGTAATCCTGTTCTAGAATCCACTTCAAAAGTCTTTTCCTTTAGAACATCAACATGGTACTTAGTTGTACCATCATCGATTTTTCGAATATATCTTTTGATGCTCATTGAAGATCTTGAACTGAACTTACACTGACGTAATTGATTGACGTTTCTTTCTTCCCCTGATTGACATTTTTCTTTGGTTTTTTTCTGAATGTCCCTTCTAACATGACCAGTTTTTCTATATGCATTGCATTTTTGATTGATTTTTGAGTTCTTTTTTTAAGTATGATTCTCGAAATCACATCGTGGATATACCTTTTCGATTCCCCTGTTTATAATTAAATCGAAACTTTGATTGCTGATTTGATTAAAATCGTTATGAGTTTTTGAAGTTAATTGAACGAGCTTTGTGTATAAATTTATAGAAACTTACTTAACGTGCGCTTTTTTGTCATTTGGACTTGTTTATGTGCGCAAAGTGAGTGTATCAAGTATTAAAAAGTATGTCATTTTGCCATATTGATTTCAAACCGTTTTTCTCTCTCCAATTCATCATACTTATCATGGTGGAATTATATAGGTGAAATGTTGCGTATAAAATCTACCTGGTGGGAAGACTTAAGCATATGAAGTGTCAGTCAAAAAGTGCGAGGTCCATGTGCTGAAATTTGAGTGATTACTTCGCATCCGTTTTAACGTTTCACCTTATATATTTCCACCATGATACTTACCAACTGTGCTATTTTAATAGATTTAGGGATTTTATGATTGATAACTCAGTTCATAACTCTCTTGGAAAAATGTGAATGTGACTGTTGATTTCAGCAGGATGGATTGATCTTCACATCTCCAACGAAACGATGGCGATATTGGAATTTTTTTTGCCGATCATCTCATTTCAAAGGATTCATGCTCCTCAAGATTGCCCGATTTGTCTTCACCAAGTTTCTCCCTATGGGCGTACAGGAAGGAAGTACACAACAACCCGCACAGTATATGACGATATGGAGGCAAGCATCAGATGTAAGCATTCAGACATTACGTAAACATAATGAAGAGGAATTGCCTTTGTATTCGGGCAGGAGTTCCAACATGTATTATACTTTTCAGTTTAAAGGTTAATTATAGTTGCAGTTATAATTTGTGTTGCAGTTGTGACAAGTGCAGTTAAATCTTGAGTGTTAAATGAAAAGACAAGAAGCTAAATAAGAGCAACTGAAGTATGATTCATCGGAAAAGTTGCGAACAGGGCTGAAAGAGATAGAATTAGGAACGAAGTCATCACGAAGCAACTAGATATCACCCCCACGTCAAAATGAGACAACCGGGATAGCTTGGACATGTAAGCAGAATGAAAGAAGGAATGAGAGACAAATTTGAGAAAAAAAGAGGACATGATAGCCAGGCAAAGGTAAACATGTACAGACGACGTGAGAAGAATCCTGGAGAGAAGAGTATAGTGACCTGTAAAAAAGATTGAAAGAAGTTGTTCGAGGTGATGTAAGTATTATAATTTGTTTTTCAATTTGAAATTGGTTAATACCAAACGATGTATTCTGAAATTAAAATTTTCATATTTAATTTGGAAGAGAAACTAATTTGTTAAATGCAACTGCCATGAAGACGTACTCACGAACAAAACAACCAAATTGTTGTTGTCGACATTTTCAATTTCAATTTTGGATGACGCAACGTAGAGAGAAAATGTTTCACACTTTATCTTCTGAATAATAAGCATGCATTTGTGTGTTACCAACAGCTTTCAATTAACTAATTAGACTTGCGACTCATCAGCAATTAGTCCAAGCAAATAAAACACTCACTAAACGAGGTTCCGTCTCGTTTATTTGTATCGTTCGACGTTTGAAAGTGAAAAGCGATAATGAAAAACGACGTGCTCGGAATTGTCTTACATTTAATTTACCCAAAACACTTCGTCGTCTTTCTGCTTCTTAAAAAGAACATTTATATGGTAGAAGCTGTTGACGAATTTTGTTTAACTCTTCGAGCAAACAAATTTTCGACAAACTTCGGATGTAAAGAAATCTCTTCGACACAAAAAAAAAACTTTGTGTTTAGTCGCCTTTAATTTCACAGTATCGAGCTCCAAATCCAATATCCTTCCAGAATTCGCCCGCCTATTGAATAACCCCCTGCAACTGCCGACTCGAGCAAATATTTGACTACAATGTTTATCTGCGCCGGGTTTCCGGCGAAATGAGAAAGACGGAAAAATGGAAACTCTCCCCGCCGATTATCTTAGACAACGACGTAACCGTGTAATTAACTACAACACCCGACAGCATGTAAGCGGATGATTCTGCAGAACTAATTTAGAATATCGCCGGGAGCGTATTTGCTTAAAGGTAGGGCGGCATAAATTTAATTAATGGGGTGGCAGAGACTTAGATTCCCAGTATCTGGCTAAGGTAAACACCAACTGGAACTTAGTAATTGTTCAAACACATTTACTTTATACTTAAAAATTTTGAGTACAAAGACGAATCTCCTGAACGTTTGATTTGTATTCTTTTTTATTACGTTCTAAAATACCTTTGATTTTCTACTGCAAAATTTAGCAGTAGGTAGGTATAATGAGTGCTAACGAAGTGTGGCCCAATTCATAACGAGCATGTATCTTGCACCATAAATTTTTCCTGGACATTTTCCATCGGCTTTTAATTAATTCCAGCACGCGTTTTCCCTGTCGTCATCGCATCGGAACAACCGGTTCGGAAATAAAAAATTGCTTTTCGCAGCACATTTAATTCGGCAAATGCAGAGTGCGAACACTTTCACTTGCACCCCCGCGCAAAAAAAAATTCAAATTCCGCTACGGTTGACAAAAGTGCTTTTAGCTTTATTAGAACGCCATTGATTTAATACCTGGAGTGCATTGTGCTTCGGAATCCAGCTCGTTATTTTCGGTTTTCCAAATTTTATTTGCTCGGATTACGATCGCTACGATCCATTAATCAGAATTAGAGACGTTGATATCGGGGAAACTTTTGAAATTGTAAGGAGATTGTGGGCGGTTTCTGTCGAAAAGTTTACAAATGGATTCGTGTTTACAGAACAAATTACAGAGTGTTTCAAAATCTTCGCTAATATCGATGGATATTCCAGAAAAAAGAAAGCTTGTCTATGTATGAAATCATCAATTTGTTAGGGTACTTGTGATTGGAGTTTGAAATTAAATCGGTGGTTAAGAATGAACGGCACGAGCGGAAATGTAATGGAATGGCGTGTACAAAGCTCGAAGGCCGGCACCTTGTAAATAACCGAATCGAAACCGGCGATATTGACTTTCGAAGCTTTCTAATTTAGTATGAATTGAAGTTTGCTTCGCTTGCTAGGTTTCTTGAAATTTTTCATTAGCGTGTTTGATTTCAGCGCTCGACAAATGTTTGCGTCTTCTTCTGGCGCCCTTTGTCCGACGGAATCTTGGCGGACTCGCTCGTAATGTAATTTGTCAAGGCTATCATCAAATACCCTTGAAAAAATATACATAGGGATGATTCGCTTGGACGATTTATTCCATCAATATGTTTTTTTTTCACAGCGGGCTTTAATGGCAAATCCACTCAGTCAATAAGTGGGAAGTTATTTAATAAATCCCGTGGAGTCACCGAGAGGTACTGCTCCCCAAGGGCTTATAACGCTGCAACTAATCTTCCGATAAGAGCCCCCCAAAGCTCGGTCTTTAATGGAATAGTGCAATAAAAATTGCTTCCTCCTTGGACACATTTCGAATAAAGCTCGCCCCCATTGGAAATTAAAATGTTTTCCGAACGAGATCGATGCACCACAGTAAAGAAAAGCATTTCCTAGGTTTTACGGCCTGTCGAACGCCCTCGGATGGTATTCTTTCATTATAAAGGAGGTTTGACGACGCGCGGCTAATAACCGGTTCAATAATTTCAACAAAAGAATGTTTTCTCGTCGGCGAAAGCAAACATAAAATCGAGAAGGGGTCGTTTCGTTTGAGAACGCTTTTAATTATTTCGTTTATGTTCTTCCCATTTCATTCCTCATGGTAAGTAGGTACGATTTTTCTTATTTTTATTTCATTCGAAAATGATTTTTCTTTGTAGTCTTCTTCGTCACCTTCATGGTCTCCTTACCATGAAGTGAAATATGTCCAAAAATGCACTGGTTTCTTTCTGTTGCGTTTAAGTGTTTAAACCTGTAAGTGTTGGACCACAGTTGTTGGTGTTTTCCTCACCATGAAGTGAAAAATGTCCAAAAATGCACTGGTTTCTTTCTGTTGCGTTCAAGAGTTTAAATCTGTAAGTGCTGGACCACAGTTGTTGGTTTTTCATAGCTCACTTCTCCAGAATATCAGCTGTGTTTAAGTTGAGTCATTCCTGCATTCTTGTGTGCCTTGCTCAATGATGTTTCCAATTTTTGGAGTTTCTGAACAAATTGATAAACAGTAGTTTAGAACCCTAGAATCCTTAATCCTTTTTATCTGTTCTCCCTTTAATCCCACTGACAGTTCGACTTCTTCCGCATCAATCCCTCTGTCTTCTACATTTCCTTATACTTGATTTTCCTTTCGTCCGGATCTTAATCTTCAAGGTTTCTGGAAAGCATAACTTCGTTACCTTCTTCTCCTCCTTCATCTTCATCCCTTTCATGGTTTTATAAACCATTACTTCATCATATTCTTTTTCTCCATCGCCTTCATCTCTCCATGGTTTCTATAAATCTTCAATTGGGAAATATGTAGCGTGGTGCAATTATTTCTTTCTTTTGCACTTGGAGTTTAAACCAATTGTCTTGTTCCTTTTGCTCTGCTTTACTTTTAACATCTCTCTCTGCTTTGATCTCTCACTCTCCTTGTTTCTGGTTTCCTTCTTTTCTTTCGTAATCTTTTCTTACTTCACCATCTTTTTCTTAATCATCTTCATCTGTTTAATTGGTTTTATAAACAGTTACTTCGTCATCTTCTTCTCCCTCGTCTTCATATCGTTTATGGTTTCTACAAATTTTAATTGGGAATTACGTGGTGTTTATTATTTTCTACATTTGCTTTCGAAGTTTAAGCTATCTGTCTCAAAATTTAAAAACCACTACCTGTTGAATTATGTTGGCAAAAACAAAATTCCCAGATATATTTTGGTTGGTACTTCACACTGTTGCTGTAATTTATGCGCGTCAGTAATTAAGCGTCAAAATTTAAAATCTTATAATGTCGCGAAAACGCAGAAATCTTTTAAATTGTGCAGATGAAATTTTCTTCTCCTTAAATTTTGTCACTAGCAAGTACATGCCGGTTGTATCCACGAGGTAAATTGCGAGGTTGGTGGTTTTTTGATTTTGAGACAAATAATAATGGCATCGTTAATTTGTCTTAATTTAACGTCTGAACGAATTGTTAAACGATGATCTTGAAGTCTGCGATTTCTTTTGTCTTGATACTTTACCTTTAACATCTCTGCTTTGATCCCTCACTCTTTTGTATCTTCTTGTTCCTGATATTCCTTATTCTTGATCGTCTTCTTTTATTTCACCATTATCTTCATTCCTTTCATAATTTTACAAACCATTACTTCATCGTCTTCTCCTCCTCCTCCCTCGTCTTCATCTTGTTTATGGTTTCTGTAATTCTTCAATTGGGAAATACGTATGGTGATGTTTATTACTTCCCACATTTGCATTTGGAGTTTAAATTGATGGCAACGTCAATTTGTGGAACTTCGGAACGAATTGATAAACAATAATCTTTAAGCTTGGATTTCTTTTATCTTGTTCCTTTTGCTCTGTTTTACCATTAACATCTCTGATCTAACATTGATCTCTCATTCTGATTTTCTTGTTTTCTTTCGTCGTCTATTTTAATTCATCATCTTCTCCCTCATTTTAGTCCTTTTCTTGGTTTTATAAACCATGACTTCTTCTTCTCCCTCGTTAGATTTCATGTAGTGTTTTTTAAATTGTACTGAAGATGGCAGCCTAGCTGCCGAAATACGTATCTATGGATATAAAATTATTGTGGGCGGAGATAAATTTCAATTATTCTCCCTCGTCTTTATCTCGTTCATGGTTCTGTAAATCTTCAATTGGGAAACACGTACGTAGTGGTGTTTATTATTTCTTCCATTTGCCTTTGAAGTTTAAACAAATGGTGTCGTCAATTTGTGGAAACAAATGGTGTCGTCAATTTGTGGAAACAAATTGATGAAAAAATAATGTTTAACTCAAGAAGGCCGTGGTGAATTAAAAATTAAGGGTTGGCTACACTGCCAACAAGAGAGAGCAAGAAGTTGGAAGGGGTTAATCGAGCAGCAGCCTTTTGCCGCCAACGTATTGTCAACCAACAAGCAAGTGCACATTTTCAATATTGTGCTTTAAATAAAACGAATTAAAAAATACAGTCCACAACCAGCGCCAACAGGCAGAAGCGAATCCTTTCTCTTTTAATCTTTCACCCACTTCGGTTTCTTCTGCTTCAGCACATCGCTCTTCTCTGTCTTCCTGCCTTACTTCAAAATCACCTTCTGTAATCCTTTGATGGTGAAGTGTAAACTTTCTGTTTGAATTCATTAAGCTCTAGCTGGTAAAGCTTTGGTTGTCACCAATGGTCCTTGATGTTTTGTTCGTTGGTTTTTTTAGGTTTTCATTGATTCCTCACTTGCAATTACAGCCATTTGTGTAACTATAATATCTCCAACCTCATACTCCTTTCCCTCTTATCGTACTTTTTTTAAAAGTCTTCTGGTCTTTTTTTGTGCCAATTGAGTTTTCGTTTAAGTTAGGTCGTTACCAATGGTCGATGATGGTTCATCGTTTGCAATGGTAGCCATATGTGTAACTCCAGCTTCTTCTCGAAGTCTTCTCATGCTTTGTTTTTATTATCAATTACAATTTTGCACCACAACTTTCCGTATGAATTTAGGCTTTTTGCCCACTTGGTTTAATTTAGCATCAGCATGTACAACCATACCGAGCCTCAAAGGGCACTTTCGTTATTATACTTTTGAAAAAATTCGGTAAATTGAGTTTACGTACCAAAGCTTAATTGCCGCCCCAATTTGCATTGGAAAAACAAATTGGCGAGTTATTAAAACAAAATTGTTTGGGGCACGCGCTGCGTGACACGCATAAAACGCGTACAATACATAATTACGCCGTCGAAATGAAGCAATATTTTCCCGCTGCTGACACATCAAAGCGCTTCAAAACCGACGAAATTTCCGCCAATTACTTTTTCACCAAACATCCGCGCGCGAATATTATCGTTACGATAATTACTAAACCGATTTGTTGTTTAAATATTAACAAGAAATGGCTGTTGTTGATAGGCGCGACGGTACATCCAACGGGGGTGGTGGTGGTGGTTTAAACACGTAATCAATACTGACTGGCCTAACAACGAATTGAAGCTTAATGGAATACTGATTTCCGAGGACGTTGATTAATGTGAAACCGCTTGGCAAAAACAGCGCGAGTTAAATAAGATTGGACTTCCTTTATGTTTCGGCGAGCAGGAAAGGAGTTTGTTTATTTTAATTTACGCGTAGTAACTTGAAGGGGTGCACGGGATACATCGAAAATTGAATCAAGCACCTTCACTTGACGGCATAAATTAACACCTAAATTGCCTACAACAGGTAAATATGCCCCTCGGCTTCTGCTTACGAACCAACTCCGAGGGTCGAATCTTATGTAATTGCAGCTAATGTATTGCTGCTCGTTCACCCCATTCAATTTTGCACAACATAGCCTGTAATTGGTTTCAATTCCTTCGGAGATTTTCATTTAAAGAAAATTTACGTAAAACGAAATGAGGCTGAAGTTACACGCAGCTGCAAAGGAATGTTTATAAAATACAGGAGGGCGACAGTAATCTTGTTCGGGTTAGTGGAGGCTTCTGTACATATTTTTTCATTTATATGCGCATTTAAATGGCACGGGAAATGCTTATTTCCTTTTTTGTTTTGTTTTCATGAGATAAACTCGGTTTCAACTCGGATTTATCCGGAAATAAAAAAGAAACGAATACCTCTTATATATGTAATCAGCTAAAGCATATGATTGTCTTTAGAACAAAAAATTAATTCAGTTTTAGACGCATTTGTTCGAGGGTACGATTTCCTCAACTGTGGACCACTTAAATTAAAATAATTTATTTATTACACAAGTTAAAAGAAGCAATCAAAAGACGCAATCTATTTAACTTTATGATTTTTTTTGTAATATGTATTGATGAACATTAGTTTAAATGAGGACATATTTTGTTTTCTTCATCTCCGTATCCCTAAACAACCACTTCGCTGAAAGTATCAGATTCAAGGTCATCTGATTCTTTGCACGGGCATACAATTTGTTTTATACTCGGATACGGTTAAATCTACTTAGCGGGATACTGTGGCCTTGAAAAAAATGCGGTGGCATGTGATCATCGTTTAAAGTTAACCCCTTTCTAGAGGGAGTTGTCTCTTGTGCAGAAGAAGTAACCCTTTAGTTCTTGTATCTGAAGAAGTGTCGACAGTATGAGGAAATCGAATATGCAACTCGAGGTCAAAGATGAATATATATATATATATACTATATTTTCCTCGAAAAAATATACATAGGGATGATCTTAACTTCGCTTGGACGGTTTATTCCATCAACATGTTTTTTTTTCATAGCGGGTTTTAATGGCAAATTCATTTACAATTAGTCAATAAGTGGAAAGTTATTTAATAAACCCCGTGGAGTCACCGAGAGGTATTGCTCCCCAAGGGCTTATAACGCTGCTACTAATCTTCCGATAAGAGCCTCCCAAAGCTCGGTCTTTAATGGAATAGTGCAAAAAAAATTGTTTCCTCTTTGGACACATTTCGAATAATGTTCGCCACCATTGGAACAGTCGACAGTATGAGGAAATCGAATATGCAACTCGAGGTCAAAGATGAATAACTTAATACTAAGCTTTCAGCTTACTGAATCTCTTCATTAATTACAGAAAAAAATTAATTTAGATAATAATATTAATTAAAATCAGTGACCTTGGCAGCACAGCTCACGCAACCCTACATTTAATTCTTATTATCAATTCTGAACTCGATCCAAGATTCCTTCTAATTACCACAAAGAATAGGCCTATAATCAAGACGCACATTCCCTCGGGGGAAGCTTTGAAGTTTCTATCTTGAGATTCTTTTTTTAAATTTTATTTTAAAATTTTCCAGACCTATAGAACAACTTCGGAAACTTTCATTTTGGAATAACAAAAAAATCCAATTTCGCAACGCCCTGAATTAAAAAAAAAAATCGCGAGGTAATATTTCCGAGCTTTCCAACGAATGAATTTATGAAACGTGAGCCGGCCAATAAAACGTAATTAAATTTACACCACTAGAAAAGTAATTAAATGAAATATTTTTTTCACGAACGAAACGTTCTTTGGAAACTCGATACTTTATTATTTGCGTTTAGCGTCCAGCCCACGTCCAATTCGAAACGGTGCAAAAGGAACTTCATTTTTCATGTTGGAATTAATGCGCTACAATAACAAACACGTGTGTGTGTTTAAAAAATGGAACTCGATTCCGTGATAAAGCTCTGAAAGCTGTCCGAGTTAATGGATTTACGATTTTCCGAAGACCAGCACGTTTCATGTACGTAGCTCAATGTTAATTTACGTCGAGGTCAAATCATTTTGGCCAAATCAAAGTGTGTTGCGCGTGTTGAAGTATGCAAATACGTCCTGTATAAAATTCACAATGTAAATTCGATATTTTACGTAAAACTGTGTACCCAGCCATGCTTTAATTTTTGTTGTCACGCAAAGTCAGAAATTTCACTCTGCAAACACTCAGGTATACATTTTATAATTTATTATCATTTAAATTGATGGACTATAATAGTTATTTGTATACCAAGACCGCGAAATTATTCTTTAACGTACCGAGAGAAATAATGTCATCGAGGCCGCTTGCGGCCGAGACAGAACAATCTCGAGGACGTTAAAGGATTTCGCCAAGGTGTACACAACATTTTTTGGACAACCGTATAAAATCTTCAATTTTTGGAAATAAAAAACACGTATTTTTAATTTTCGTCGTAAATAGAATGACGGCTCTCATGTTACCATGGAAATGAGATAAATTTTGTCAATAATTCAATGTGTGGAAATGTGACATTTAGTTTAATGGCCGTTACTAAGAGTAACGGTCGCGAAATTCGATTTCGCGGGCTGTTTGCGCCCTCGAAATGATTACTTCGCGTACGGTTTCCCAAAAAAGAAGTTATCGTTATCCAAAACGAAAAATCTTCATAATTTATTATTAAGGGCAAATCCTGTACACTACCCGTAATTGCAACCCTGCCCCTATGGATATAAAATGTAATAGAAATGCACTTATTTTATAGTAATTCTTAAGATATTTAAATTTTTCTGATAAATTAATTTGAACGACGAGAAACCTCGTGGTAAGTTCCGCGAAGAAAAGCGCAACTGCGGGATGAGATTCGCACGGGAACATTCTCTAGATTTACGAGAAGTTCCGACCGCCAACGATACTTCTGGCTTTTACGTAAATTAATGTATGTATGTAAGGCCCGAAAAAAGGTTTAGCGTGCTGAAGAAGCTCAGCACAGAAACCGTCCCATCAATTATATTAGTGTTCGTTTCACCGAACATATTCGTACTTGGAAGTCCATAAAACTCGTGGAAAAGGATGTATGGAGAAAGCAGTGCGAAATTAATCCACTTTTTGTCAAGAGTTTGGTAAATCTACAAAATTGGAAATGTTTACATATAAATAGATTTAATATCAGTAAGTACTTCGATGATAGATGAAGACACGAGCCCGGTTTCTTTTTACCAAATTTTAACCACGGGAAAAGCTTTTGACGATTTAAGCTCAGTTTTACAATGCCAGCTCAAATTTAAGCCAAAGCTTAAACTCTTAACCACAATTGTTGAAATAATAGTTGTTATGGGTTTAAGCTTCAGCTTAAATTTAAACTGGAATTGTATAATTGGGCCTTAATGACTTTAATATTATGAAACTTGCAATCAACTGAACTTTGTAGAACTGATATTGTTTTTAGTAGGCTGCCTCAAAATATTTAAAATTTGTAAAGATACTGCAAAGAGGAAAAGTTATTCGTTATGCCATATTTGGTCATACCTTTCTACACTTCCAGTGCTTTTATGGTATTCCTCTTTACATTTGCTGTTTTCCTCGCTCTTCATGGTTGCTTCTTTTATTTTTCCCTTTCTTCTCTTTCATTTGAAATCTAGGACCCATGAATGTATCAACATTTTTTGAACGAATCCTGTTTTTGCATTTCCGACATTTTTTGCCTAGACAGGCCCCATTTTCCCATATTTTTGTTCGGTTTTATTATCCTCTAATTTTGAATCCAGTTCAGTAAAACCTCTTCCTCGGACTTCTTCTTCTTTTCGAATTTCAAGCTATGGATTTTTTGGTTTTATTTATATTCATTTTCTATATATTTTTTTTCAGCTCCTCATATGATTGGAGGCTCATGTTATGATTCGCAATAGTTTAAACCCTCCTCTTTTACATAAATTGAAAATACTTTGTTGTTTTTGGGTAGAGACGTAATAACAAATTAATACGCGAACTCGGGTGAATCCCACAGATGCTGCAATTTCATCCAGTTAATAAACAAATTAATAAAAGTATACTAGTGCGCGTCAATGGCAAATGCCGTTCAAGAGGTCAACAGCATAAATTTTTTAGGAATAAAAATTGATCAAAAATTAATGTGGAATGAACAAACTAATCATGTGCTTGCTAAACTTAGTTCATGTGTTTTTTATTTAGAAACTTTAAAGAATGTGTAACTATAAAAGAACTCATAAAGACTTATTTCGGACTGATACAACCAACTCTATCTTACGGCCTAATTTTTTGGGGAGCGAGTAAAACCTTGAACGACGTGTTGATAAAACAGAAGAAAATATTAAGAATAATCGTGGGTTTAAATAAAAATGAACGTTGCAAAGATTCATTTATTAAATACAAAATTATGACTATTTTTTCATTATATGTATATCATCTAGTAACTTTTGTTTTTAAAAGCGATAAAAGGATAAATAGTGACTTTCATAACCACTTAACACGCAGTGCCAGTGACATTAGACCCGATTTTCAACGCTTGAATGACTTAACACCGTCGACTACATTGGAGCAAAATGTTTCAACGCCTTGCCCAAGGAAATAAAATCTGAAACAAAATACAAGTCTTTTAAACGTAAGTGTCATTCTTACTTTATTAATTGGCCCATATATTCATTAAAAGAAGTACTTACCGGACAAGACAGCGCCAGTGACGCATCCTCTCAAGAGACTCACATTTTCTAAAATGAGCATTTACTTGTATAAATTGTTTTGCTACGTTACTGTTCATTCACCGTATTGCTACGTACTGTATGTAACTCCTTATTGTAAAAATCATCTCAACTCACTTAACTTACTTGTATTACTATGTTCTGTAACTTGTATGAAATTACTTGACTTGTCTCTGAATTATTTGTTTATTCAGTAGACCAAATATACATCTTACATCTTACATCTTCAGTATTATGAAACCATAGGGGGGAAGCTGTGTGCTTGCTATTCTAATTTCAACATGTAATTTGTTCCAAAATATCCGATTCCACTTAAATCGAAATAATTTATTTATTACACAATTTAAAAGAAACAATCAAAAGATGCGAACTATTTTAACCTTATGGTTATTTTTTTTTTGTAATATTGGAATATTGAAATAGATACATTTCTCTTCGACTCCGTAATCTTAAACAATCACCTCGCTGAAAAATCAGGTTCAAGGTCATTTGTTTCGTTGCATGAGCATACAATTTGTTTTACTTTTGGTACATACATAGCGGGATACTGTGACACTTGGCCTTGAAAAAATGCGGTGGCATATAACCATCCGAAGTGACCATCGTTCAAAGTCAACTCCATTATAGAGAGAGAGGGGGTGACCCTTTAGTTCTCGCATCTGAAGAAATGTCGAGAATGACGTAATTTAACCATAGGTGGTCGTTGGTCTTGAGGTGGGATGTATGTGTCGTTCAAGGTCGTCTCCTTTAGTTCTTGTACCTGAAGGAGTGTCGACAATGACGTCGTCAGACCAGGACGGAATTTTTTAGTTCTTGCAAATTGTTATTCTTCAAGAACAACAAATTGTTATTCTTCAAGAATAACAATTCTCTTCAAGAATAACAACTGCGAGACAGTAGCCAAGTAAATAAACTGGTTAATGCGTGAAATCGACCGTAACAACGCATTTTAACGTAAATCTAAATCAAACCTAAATTAATTAAATTGTTAATTCTTGAAGAATAACAATTTAACGTATTTAGGTTTGATTTAGATTTACGTTAAAATGCGTTGTTACGGTCTTCAAGAATTAACAATTTAATTAATTTAGGTTTGATTTAGATTTACGTTAAAATGCGTTGTGACAGTCGACTTCACGCATTAACCAGTTTGTTTACTTGGCTACTGCCTCGCAGTTACTTTGCCGTCCTTAGAGCTCATTTGGCCTACCATCTAAACGGCTTCCGTCGTTATGTGCTATCTATTGACCAATTTGGTGGATTTGAATTTCGCGCCGTGTGTTTGCTTCCGTGATGTGACTTTTTCCGGAAGCGTGTGGACTCCATCGTGGGCCGATGCATTAAAATTTTTGCACCATTCGAGCCGTGGCAAGTAAAGGTGAGCGACGTGTTTGGTTCACGTGTGTGATTTCTCCGTTGATCCCTTGAGAAATTCTGCGATCTTGGTTTGGAAATTTGGCTGTACCGCGCCCGGTTTTGGATTTTGTTGAATTTACTCAAGACGCTGTGAAAATTGGGAGGTTTTATGACCTTATTTTCCAACGCCTTTCTTGGCGGATCTGCTTGGTTCAACGGTTGCTTGCACGTTTCATTACCACCCCGAGATGCTCGGCTTGTTTAAGCCGAGGTAAATTACCTTATATCCCGGTTGGTTTTAATTAGGGTGTTTTGTTTTTGTTAACGTAGCGGGTAGTTACCCCCTGTTTTGAGCGGTTTCGCTCTCGTGAGGGAATCTTTTGGAGCTCCGTACGCGATTTATACAACTCTCATCGCTCTCCCTTGGATGTACCTTGCCGTTTCGCCGGTGGAAAACATCTACAGATTCGCGAGAGTGTTGGGCGAGCCTTCTGCTTTCCCCTCAGGACGTTGAGGTCGGAGCGAAATCGACGAGCTCGGAACGTTCACGGTATCGTAAATTCCATCACCTTCGGGGTGTTAAACTTTAAGTTTTGATCACACTTATTGTTGCGTTTAATTACGCGTTGTGTTATTTGTTTTAATTGTGCGGTCGCCGGTGCGGGCTTACGCTGGCGATCGGTTTTTGTTATAATGATTCCGGGCTTTTCCGGCGCTTAATATTTCGATTTGTTATTGTAATTTATTCTTGTCGTAGGAGACTGCTTATCAGTAATTTTGTGAACGGACGCGTGGGATCCCTGGCGGACGGAAACTCAATTTGCGCGTTAAGCTTTGTAGTAAATTTTTTTCTGCTTAAATTTAAGAAAGAAAATTGTCGCGGCTTTACGCCTTTTATAATATTTTTGTCGCCGTGATTTTTCATTCTCTCACATTTGTGCCTTGGCGGTATACTTTTAGTGTCCATTTTTTTACGTTAATTAGAGTTTAATTAAATTTGGCGGACGTATTTTTTTCTGTCTCTGCGTACCGTATTTATTTGGGGATTACTCTTCCTCCCCTCGGAACGGTTTACTTCGGCGCTGAATCAACCGGTAAGGGCGAATTTCTCTCCTGTTGGGGAGATTCTTTTGGTTGCAAGTTGTTGCGATCGAAAAGAGGTGGCGCCCTTTTATATCTACAGTTACCTGTGCAAAACTGTCTGCCCACGGCCTTTTCCACTGACTCGGGATTTTGGTCGCAGCATCAGCCCCAGACATCGGGCGATCCAGGTAGGTTCGTTTGTATCCGTTTCGACGTTTTCTTTTTTTATTATTCGCCATCAGGTAACTTGACGTACACACTCGACCGTGGGACTAGTTTGCGTTTAGTCCTATTTTTGTTTCGTGTTTTGTACTACTCTGTTTCGGTTTTGGTTTTCGATTCATTTGGTAAGAGTGTGTGCGACAGCGTTTTTTTTGAATGGTGGAGTGGTTCAAAAAATATAATTTTTTATATTGAGTGCTGCTTCTTTTGGTGTACCGTGGTTTCAACAATTTTCGAGTTCCACGTGACCAAATTAACTACCTTTTATAGTAAATTTGTTTGCCCAGATTGGCGACACTGCAAGATATTTGTGTGTCACTAATTTTTTTTTCCAAACTCTCCTGTAAAGCTCTCAAGTAAACTGTTTGAATTCCGCGCTCATTTTCTCGTTCATGATTGGATCGCTTCGTCATCTTGAACGGTCTGGTGCCGACTAGAAAAGTCATGAAACCTTCTCGATGAGGTAGACAATTTTAAGCAAGACATCGTCGTCGGTTATGTGGGTGTCCTATGCAGTAAAATTAATAAAAATTTTCCCATCTTTCGTGAAACTAGAAACTTCTCGCAGTAAATTGAAAGATCTCAAATTAACGCTGAGTTCAAATGAAATATTTAGTTCAATACGTGACATATGCACGTAGTTATCGAAATGAAATTCCAGCGTTGTGCCTCCAGTTTCCGTCAGATAGAAATTGTTTACTGCAGCTCGTCTGTAATTAATAGACGTGTACCATACACAAAACACTTTGGTGTTCTGGTTGAGCGAGCCGAGCCCGAGTTGAAAACTTATTTGATCGTTCACCTGTGTACTCTGCAAAGCCTAACACGTTATTTTGAACGGGACGCGAAAGACGACCGACCCATTTTACCCAGTTTACCAGACGAACACGACTCAATTTAAAGCGCCGACACATTCCGTTTGATCCTTCTCCTTGAACTGCACTTAATTATCTTCTGAAACTGCAGGACAGTTTTTATTTTTTAGTTCATTAAAACGCACACGCGCGAGTTGCAATCATTTTTGAATTTAACGGAAAACTTTTAGCAATGCAGCGGCGTTGTTTTTGTTTAAGTGCAGCGAGAGGATTTTCTCCGGGAAAAATGCGACTTTAATTTACGTAATACAAAGAAGTTTGCGCTAGGGCCTAATGAATACTCTAATTAATAAGTCAAAAGTTCGCGAGCACGTAACTTGTTACAATAAACGATTTTCAACGTCGGATCCAATTAGCTGTGTAATAATTTTCGAGTTGAGTTTTGTTAAATTGAAAATTGTATAACGCGTAAATTAGGATCGAGTTGATTGAATTCACAGTAAAAAAAAAACATTTTATTTTAGGTGTACCTAGAATTAATGTTACAAATTTCGCTTTCTCTATTAAACAAGATTCTGATTGTTTTAGATAAATTATTATTAATAAGAATAATATTCGTTAGTTAATTCAAAACGATATCATAGAAACCAAATCCAAACTAATTTCATAAAGAGAAGAAACGGTATTCTGTACATCAATTAAAACAGTCTCAACGACTAACGAGAAGCAGCAGCAGCCCTGAGGAAGTTCTTCTGCAATGGAGAACGAAACGTCGGCAGTAGAAGAAGTCAACGTGACGCGGTTCCAACCGGAAGCCAATTCAAACAATTAAAACAATTGTTAGATATCTAATAAAAAAGTGGCAATCAAATTAATTTTTGCTTACCAAACCCTGGCACTGGATACAGAGAGAGAAACGGGTCTTGGAACATGATATTTCTTGAATGTCAATTCTGCTGATGTATTTATGGTCATATGTCCTTTGACGGTGTGATGGTGATTTTCGCCATCAGCCGTCTTTTATTTAGTTATTATATCGAAAAACTCCGATTAACTACGATCAAGGTTGGCTTAAGTAGTGATTCAAAGCACACGTGTCCCAAAACGAATGCAGGTGGTTTCATGGACATCGCGGCGCGCTTCGTCATATTTTAATTTTTGTACATATACGGAATACCGGTCTTCATTTGATCTCTTAAAATTATAGACACTTTCTTCTTGAATTTTCCACGATATTAATTTTAAAGTATTGTTGGTTTTATTTTCAATTCTGTTTAGAGTTCTTTTTTATTTATTATGTTACTGATGAAACGTCACAGTAAATCATTATGAACATTATTTGGCCTAATATAAAACTCGAAAATTAAACTTCCGACTTCCACTTAAAGTACCATTTGAGGTTTAGCTATCCGGAATGTAATTAAAAAGTTTCTCCCTGCCTTGTATGTAACGAGCACGTTCTATTTTCACTTGTTTAAATTGCCTCATATTTGCAGGAATACAAACACGTCCCAAAGAAAGAAATCTCTCCCAGGTAGGTGTAAGCGGAGAAGTGCCCCTGCTTTAGTTACATTAGAATAATGATCCCAACTTCTTCAACAATTCGGTCGACAATAAAGAGCTCGATTCGCGATAACTTTTAATGTGGTAGCGTAATTACTTCGCAGGAAAAAAACGTCATAAAAAACTCGTTAAAAAGTTATCAAGCGACCAGGTAAAGTCTCCATAAATAAAGATTAAAGGCGCGCCGCTTTTGTCAATGTCGCTGAAAGTCGCGTTGAATTTTTCAGGGCATCTTCCCGAGGAATTCCATTTCGAAACCAATAACAATTTCATATAAAGCAGCTCGCTTATAAATAAATATAGCGGCGTCAGAACCTAGATATTTTTATTAAATTTTTCTCGCAAGTGCATTGATTAACTTAAACTAAAATTCTAGCGCGTGTTAACACGATTCGGTAATTATGAGTTACATGTACGCGGGAGATGATAATACTTGACGGATGAAACTAGAGCAGAACTTATTCAGATTTGTAGCTGGAAGCTCTGTGAAACTCTCACGCGATTACAGAAACTTTCTCAAAAAGAAGTTGCGATGTCGCAAATTAGAATGTATGCGGAAACCATATCATCTGATTCGAAACACGCAAGGGAAATGAAAAATAACTTCTTTCTATCTAAGTTCTAAAAGTTTTTTAAATAACAAAATAGTCAGTTACTTATCCGAACAACTTTAAAATGGTTCACTTAACAACGTTTCGCTGTATCAGTACAATTTCTTTGGCCTTATAGGCCCCATATTGAATAAAGATTTGATAAAGCCGCGTAAAGAGCAGTGATAAAGAGTTTAGAAACAAATCCTACTCAAATATACTGTATAAAAAGAGAAGAAGAACAAGACTGTAGCTATAACACTCCGACTGTTTCATAGAAATTTAAAGAAAGCACTATACATTCGTTATTTGATTTAATATTTAATCAGTTTATAAGAGTTTCAAGTCGATGTGATATCTTTTAATTGCTCAGACATTCGTTTGTGTGCCACAGAAATCTGTTCGATCGAACGAGACGGCAAACAACTTAACTTTGAATAAAATTAGTAATTAAACTTTGCAAACCGAATTTCGAGACTTTCGTGCGAACGTAATTAGCAATTTCACGTGCTAATTAAACAAGAATTTGATTATTTGATCACCAAAAGGGATATCTTGCTCAAACGAATAATTTCCGTTCATATTTTAAAGAGCCTTTGAAACGCTGATATACGTGACGCGTTCAACGTATATCAGCGGTCTAAGTATGGAGTCCTGAGGGATGGCATCTTGTTTTGTAAATTATTTCCAAAAAATTAATTTTTTTGATACATATTGTTCAGTAAGTTATTAAAACTCTAATAACAATAGAATAGAAAGTAAGACACTTAAAACGAGCCCTGCAGTTATTACCTAAACTTTGTACACAAAGTTTTAATTAAAAAATGTTTAAAAGAACAATCTAAAGAGCAAATTTACCTTTGATGTAGACCAGAAAACTTTTCTCAAAAAAAAACGCATAGATCTTTTGTTCTTAATTGGCACGACTCGTACATTAAAATTCATCGAGAGCTTTATTAAGCACACTTTGTAGTTTGACTTGGAAGAAATATTTAATTTTTTGTTGGCTTTGCTTTCGCTGATATTGCAGTAGCACACGACTTAATTGCGGTAGAACTCCAACTCAAAATGAAACAAACGGTATTTAGTAGCTTTGCAGGCCTTGAAGGCCTTTAGCTTTTGTACTCTGTTAATGCATTTTTTCGATCTTTGGTAGCCTCATATCGTCGCATCCTTAGACTCCTCAAGTTCTTTAGAATTCCATTGTATTTTTGGTCTTCCTTTTCCTCATCCTCTTCCTAATTTTGTTCTCCTTATTGTGTTTAGTATTTCTCTTTTTTTCATTCTTATTAGGTATGTGAGAAACGGGTGTTAAAAATGATAATAGAAAGGGGACGATTATCCTTTACTTTCAACTTTATCAATTTTACAAGGCCTCGTCGAGACACTATGCTTCTCTAGATGACACGACGAGAGTGAAAGAGAAGTTCTCTTCGTCCAAATCCTATTTACGAAATAATTACACCATAAGATAATAATCAACAATTTCCACGTCTTTTATCAAAATTTTAATCAAACCATAAAGGACCCAAGTAGCAATTTCTTTGTTTGCAGGTGTCTGGTTTTTACTCTTTAGGCAGAGATTGCTATTAATGCTCTCTTTATATGGAATGAGATTGTAGCCCTTGCCCGCCACTGCATATATTTTTCGGGATTGACGAAATTACGTTCTTTCATTTAAAATGACATTTAGTTAAAAATAAAGAAAATTTATATGGGCGTGTATATTCAGAATAAGTAAAACAATTATAAATTGATTCAGGCAATTTTAAAACTGATTAGTGATTACATACATACAACACTCTAGTCAAACTATTTTTTTTTCTTTTTATCTGTGGTGGTTGCCCAACGGGGTCCTAAGTCAAAGACTTGTCAGGACCTCAGGAGCGTATTTTGAGTGTGTGTAAAGTGTTCCATGGCTTTGTTACTTCCAACCTCCTCGCCGTTTAAGGGGAAGCAGTGTCGAATTTTATCCCCAATACTGAAGGATGCCTGAAGTCGATACCAACCACCCCCGAGAAAAATTCCCAGTACGGTTCAAACCGACGACCATGCGATTGCCAGGCCGGTCCCTTACCACTTGGACCGTTCAGGCATTTAAATCTAATTACAGATTACTTCAGAACGATATCAATCAGAGTTAAAATTATATCATACGAGACAATGCAAAACAAATACAAAATGATTTTATGACAAGAAAAACAGCATTTCATAAATCAAATAAAGCAGTTGTTGGCTTTTAATAACATAGCTAATTGGCCATTAAATTAAAGTTTTCTCACCCAAACCATGGTACTAGATACAAGTAGATACAGAGAGACGATCGGATTTTAGGACTTTGTTCACTCACTATGACATTCCTCAAATGCTAATTACACCTTCGGACTCGGGGATCTGTTCACGACCAAACGATCTCTGTCGTGGAAAGCGGTCTCCTTTTATATGATTTTATAACGGAAATACCGATTACGTAATACTTTACATATGAGCCAGTTACCATCGTGATTTTCCGAGATCGTCTGCTCATATGCTTGTATAATACCCGATGAGTCACTTATACAGCTGAAATTCTTGCAATTTGTAAAGGTCAGTAATGACTCATGGTAAAGCGAGTCGCTGTGACGTTTGCTTACATACTTTTTTAGGTGAGCATACTTTCGGCGGTCGCATAGGCGACGTTGTGTCGAATTTAATTTACGTATTGAGCTTAATGATTTATGAGATGCTGGATTCTTACAGGTATCCAAACCACCTTACTCTCTGAGCACCAAGCAAGAGAAACTCAAATTAATTTAGTGTACTACTAAAAGAATGAAAAATCAACGACTTCAATCACAGCTAACATTAATGTAATATTTCACACTTCCGTAGTCTTTTATTTCAGGAGTATTTCAAATTTCTCTTTAGAGTTAATGTACGATAGTGTGCACCAAAGTATGTATTTTACTTAAGTAGTAATTTAAAGAGGAAATAATGCAAATAAGGTGTGACAATGTTATGTTACAATTAAGTAGCGTTATTGCATAGAGTGAAACTGGTTGTTGCATACGTTTCTGCGTTAAAAATGGATTATCTGGACTACATGGATTATCTAATAATAGCAGAAGATGCACGTGAACCCACAGAAAGAATAATTCGATTTAGAAGAGATCCTTTTTAGATTTATCCAGACAGTGAATTCAGAGAACGGTTCGGTTTTCATAGAAATTCTGTATTGTCACTTCTAGATTTGGTGGGGCCATTCCTGGAGCATAATACAGACAGGAACTTTGCATTACCTAGGCTCCAATTTTTATGTGCATTGCGAATTTTTCGTAGAGATACTTTTCAAGTGGTTGCCGGAGACTTGGTTAATGTCCACAGAACAACAGCAGGTAGTGCATTTGACAACGTTGTTAACAGTTTGTTGGCCCTGAAATCTTTATATATTAACATGCCCACCACGGCAGAGCAATGCTTCAACAAAAAACGGGCATTCTACAAACTTGTTGGTTTCCCAAATTGACTGCTCCCATATAAAAAATCTTTGCCCGTCAGGTTGTGATAATGAACTAGAAAAGGCTGGTTCTCCATTAATACTCAGATAATATGTGATGCGGACATGAAAATAATGGATGTAATCAGCCATTGGCCGGGTTCCACCCACGACGCAAGGATTTGGGGTAGCTGCTAGATTTGAAGCTGGAGCTTATGATGGCTTACTTGTTGGTGACAGTGGTTATGCATTGTCTAGATGCCTAATGACTCCAGTTCTAGTGCCACAAACCCAAGGGGAAAGGCGTTACAATCGTGCCCATATTTTAACACGAAACAGTAGAACGAACCTTTGGAATAAAAACAAAAGATTTCAGATATTGGTCAAAGAGATGAGATTTCACTCAGCTAAGTGCGATAACGTTATAGTTGCTTACACAACTTCGGTATCGAGATAGGAGACGTATTCCAAGCAGAAGTAGTGGATGTTGAAAATGAGCCTTGTCACGCCGAATTAGCGGATGCGGGTGGAGCTCAACTCAGAAGAGCGATTATTTTGGATTACTTCACATAAACTAATTGTAACTTATTTTACAAACTTGGTATTATCACTGAGAGAAAATTAACTAATATATCTCTTGTTTCGACGTAGAAAAGATATTTATTTAAAAAATATATTTTATAAAATAACAAAAACTACAACTTTGTTTAAGTTAAAAAAAATTTAAAGGAACTTGTTGTGATAGTTTACTTTGTCCATTAGAAAAAATCATTGATCCAGGCTAAATATTAAACTTCCCAAGCCAGTAATATTATTCATAACCACTTCACCTGTTCTGTCTTAAAAATTTTGTTGGTACACTTGAGAACTGTTACCAATAGGAAAATTTTGTTGATATTTTCTCAAAATCTCCATTCGTTGCTTATGTTCCTCTTCTGCAATTTCTCCTTGTCTTTTGATCAGCTTCATACGAGCGACGTGTTCTTCATGAAGCAATTTCATTTTTAAACAATGAAATTCTACAGTTTTGTCAAGAACAGTTTCAGCCACGCACTTCTTTTTTTGTTGGTTTTCTTTTTGACCATGAATCGTCCCTGCCTAAAAAATATGATTTATTCAGATTATGGTAAATTATTGTTCTGATCATTGTAACTGCTAACTTAAGTGTGTGGGACCACTTCCTATTTGTAGGAAAATAATTTTACCTTCGATTTTGAATTAATAGTTTTTGTACTCACATTTTGCTTGTGCATCGTTGTTATCTGCGACAGACTCAGATATTTCTTGGGTTGCGTGTATATCATCGTCTGCATTGTTACTATTTTCCTGTCCTTCAGGTTCATCTTGTCTTTCCGAAAGTGATTCTTCTTGGTCGAAAATTATATTATCGTCTTCATCATCGTCATCTTTTATACCTAAGACGCCTTGAAAGACTTGCGGAATCATATCCGAAATAAGTTTTGTAATTTCATTTAATTCATAATCTTTCTTCCCTCCACCAGTTTTAATCCTTTCCCTATTTTGTTTTGATATTTCCTTTTTAACTTTGGCCTTTAAATCTTTCCATAAAATTTTCAACTGACTGAGATTTGGGTATTTTAGCCTCCGCATTAAACTCGGCATGAAGCTCATCCCAAGCTTTTCTCTTCTTTTGAATTATCATATTATGTATCATGTTTTTTAGATTCTATCACATTAATATGTGTCTTCATTAGCTCGAGAAATTTTCCTTTATCAGCTTCAGATATGTGTTTCCTTTCTTCTTTTTGTTTTCGTCGGCCATAATGTTGAAAAAGTAAAACACAGTAAACTAATGACAACAAATAATTACATAAAGGCGCATGTGCTGATGAGGATGATGTAGTTACTGTGCAAGTTGGGAGGGTGTAACTGGTATAAACTGAAGTAGAAAACGGTAGTTACCGTTATGTAAAGTCACTCTCCTAGTCAATAAAATTAAATAAAGAAAAACAAGATATAATATTAATAATCTGCTGTCATCTCTTAATAAGCGCCGTTTTGAACCGAAAGCTATTAGAGCATTCATTCGAAACTAAATTAGTTACAACTAAAGAAGTATTCTAAAAATGAGCTCTCTGGACAAACCTCCAGTGTAGTATTATACTTCTACAGGGTTAGTTAAAAGTCTGGAAACGGTCAATTATTGTCGTTATTATTCATTTTAGGAAATTATATTCTTTATGAAAGTTTTTTAGGAAATTTTATCTACAATTGAGAATACTTGAATTTTAACTAACCCTGTATAGTTGTAACTACAGAAATGTGCATTACTAGTATAGTATTTTCAACTGATTTAGTGCTTGCCACCCTCTGTGTTTTAATAATTCTCACTTTGTTTGGTTGGTTCGTTCATTTTTTGGCATTTTACTTCTAAGTAAGTCCAAGCCTCAATATAATAATAATAATAATAATTTATTTCCATAGATGTCAGACATAATTTGCAGATACATATCATATCATATAATGTACGTAATACATGGAAATCTCAGGATGTTGATCATGTTACACATGGTCTACCCCAACACCCTGTATTTAAAAAACAAAAAAAGAGTTCCGGCAGCAAAAAGGTGTGCAGAAATTATTAGATTAAGATTATTAGATTAACATAAAATTGTTTCACATAATATATAGTTGTTAAAAATATTCTTACCTACAAAAATTGCAGTTGCTGTTCCCAAAGTAAATTTTTCATTTTTCTTTTAAAGTAATACAAATTGCACCGCTGCAGATAAATGGGAAGTTTATTATAAAAATTGCATATATTATAAGTAAAAGCTCCCTTTCGAAAAGCGCAGTTTTATGAAGCGACGGCGAGATGAGCCCTTAGACCTAACATTAATACTATGAATATCTGTACGATATCTGATTTGCGAATCAAATATGGAGGGTTTTTAGTTTGTAGTATTTTGAAATAAAAAGTATAAGAAAGTAATTTTAGTCTGTTTTCCATATTTAACCAGCATGCGTCTGTAAGCTTATGCGATATCCTGTCATACTTTCGAATTCGGTACACAAAGCGTAAGCAGGAATTTTGCACTAACTGTATGCGGCGCTTATCATTGTAATCTAAACAGGGGGTGATGAGAGAAGCACAGTAAGAAAAATTTGATAAAACTAAGGATTCACATGAGCTTCTTGGTATGTATAGGCAAATATGACTTATGAGCATAGTGCTTTTAACGTACAATAAGAACGTTGAATACATTTAGAAATATGAGGTTTAAAACGAAGAAGTGTCTAATAATACTCCCAAGTTCTTTACTACATCTACAACTGGTATACTGACATCATTAATCTTAAATTTACAACAATTACGTACCTCAGCTGAAGAGTTTCCAAAAATTAACACTGCTGATTTAGCAGGTTAATACACTGAATGTTTCAAGGGACAAATCATTCAAATATTGTAAATCCATATTAATATCAGCAACTGCTTTCTGCATCTCATTATAATGAAATGAATGATAAATTTGGGTGTCGTCCGCATACATGTGGAATTCATGATACGAAGAGACTGCAACTGCTGAGAGGTATAAATGCTGAAAAGTGGGTCCAAGAATAGATCCCTGTGGAACACCATAGACAGAATCAATACTACTTGATAATAATCCATTTAAAGCAACTCTTTGAGTTCTACCATTTAAATAGTTTTTAAAAAAACAAAGCGACGTACTGTCTAAACCAATAAAATGCAAGATTGAAATTAAAAGATTGTGATTAATAGTATCGAAGGCTTTACTGTAATCTAATAAAATTAAGACTACAATCTTACCTTCATCCAAATATTTGAAAATATCGTCAGTAACTTTTGTCAAAGCAGTCGCACAACTGTGAGAGGGCCTAAACCCGGATTGATGTTCAGGAAGAATGTTATTAATACTTAAGTGCGTTCGTAGCTGAGATTCGACTACTCTTTCAAGTATTTTAGAAAGAGTCGGCAAAATGCTTATGGGCCTCAGATCTTTCAATTCATCCGGACATGAACACTTAGGCAAAGGTCACCCATGCTTCCTTCCACGCATTAGGATATACACCTTCCAATAAACAAGTATTAATTACATGACATATAAACGGTATAATATAAGGACTGCACGCCTTAATTACTTGAATGGATATACCATCAGCACCGACAGAATTAGATTTAATGCCGTTAATAAAATTTAACTATAACTGATTGATCAACTAAGGAAAATGTAAAATATGTTGTAACGTTTGGATGGTTATTATTATATGATAGAAGTCTAACATTATCATTTATATCATTAGAAAAAGTTGGTATACTGTCCATAAAGTAATTATTTATAACATCTACGTTAGCCAAATGCGCAGGAAGACTGTGATTTTCTTAGTATGAATATTATTTTATTTAGTTCCATCCAGATGGTCTTTTGATTACCGTTACGAAGTTTAAAGTCAAAATATGCTCTTTTTTCTGCATTAATAACTGCATTACAAAAATTTCTCATTGTTTTGTAGTATTCCCATTTCTCAGCAGACCGAGTATTTTTAAATGCATTATACGCATTGTCTTTTAATTTAATTAGATATTTTGTATTTTCAGATATCCATGGATTATGTATTTTGGATTCAGCTTTGATAATTTTGCAGGAGCATATAAATTTTAAAGATTTAAGATATTTAAATTAATGTAATTAACTTTATCGTTAATGCAATTCATTCGAAAATATGAGATGAAAAGGTACGAGACATAGGGCATTGTAGAAATGAGCAGTGGTGATAGCTTTCATATTTCTACTGATGAAATATCTAGGGTATGTATTATCTAACTTAGAAATTGCGACGAGCAGTAGACTAAATCATGATCAACTACATTAGAAGTATATACTGCACTATTATATTGAAATTTATTTAGATTCGAAATTATTATAAAGTCGATTAAGTTGAGTAAATTGAGTGGTACGTGTGGGTTGGTCAATTATTTGGGAAAGATTCATTAATGATAAAATGAACGGACAGTTTCAGCGTTAGATGAAACATTCTGCAATAAATCGACATTAAAATCACCCATTAATATAAGTTCATCATAGTTCGGTAATGAAAGGCATAAAGTAATTTCAAGCTGGTTCATAAAATCGTTAAAATTAAAGGAAGGAGACCTATATATTACCTCAAAAACAAAATAATTTTTGCTTATATTAATCCCAATCCATAACTGTTCGAGTTCTCCCATAATAGGCAACATCTTAAACTTATAAATTGTTTCACATAAAAACCCACCCGCCGCCTCTACCATTTCTGTCCTTACGTAGAAAGGTGTAGCCCTCAATATTTAGCACATCAGTGGCAACTTGTGTACTTAACCATGTTTCTGATAATGCAAGAATATCAAGATTATAATTGAATAAAATACCTCTAATTTTATTTAACTTTGGGAGCAGCGACCGGACATTAATATGAGCGATTAGTAAATTAGTATTCATTAGTGACAAGAATGTAAGATAAAAATGAACGAAAGCAATACTACAGAAAGAGAATATTTGTTTGAATGTGTGTGTATACGATATGTATATAAAATATGTGTACTTAAAAAATAAAAACGTGACAGATTAAGTAATCAGAATTAATAAATTCGCATTATTGCATAATATTCTGCACAACAAGATCCAAAATACCTATGTACAATATCAAACTAAAACTTGTTTTCTTAAAACAAATACAAAATGAAAACAGTTGTTTTTATTGGCTCGTTCTTGCGCTGGCAGATAAGAACACAAGAGCACTTGCACGCGTAGCGACAACAGAATTAACATTTTAAATGAATTTCTGCAGATCATTTTCAGTAGAAATTTTAACGATTTTATTATTTACTTTAAAACAAATCAAATAAAATAAAATAAAACAAATATCGTACGTTACTGATGGTCTTATTATTGTCGCAACTTTGTGGTTCTTGAAAACTCATTGTTCATGATCATGCTGCCATTTCTCCTTGCTTCCCGGCTGTCTTACTACTATTATTCCCAGGCAATTAATTACAAATTGTTGTATAGAAGTTGTTAATATTTTTCCCATGTTCTGAGAAGTCTCTTCTTTCGTCAGTATTTTTTGTCGGTCCATTCAAGAATCACTGTATTTAATCATTACTGTATTCAATAAGGATAACAGAATCCTCTGCACTGACAACAATTCAACTAAATTTGAAAAATGGACTACATAACTACTCTAACTAATTACAGCTCCTCCTTAGAATAGGAGATACCGAAGCAATCCACCCAAGTGTTTCCCTCATGACAGAATCATAGGAAGAATGTCGTGTCTCCGAATCATATTCGAAACTTCCGGAGAAACAGAACTTGACACAGAACTTTGCAAGGCACGGAATTACCATTATCAGAACGGGAGTTAACTCCGAGTTCCGACAATCGATCAAATTGAATGAATGCAAGTTATTCACTTCGCGACGAGTCAAAATTAGAAAGAGAATAAATTAGTTTTAAAAGCAGGGCGAGCTTTTGATTTTCCCCGAATACAGAAAGGTTTACAGGTTCACGAAATACATGATATATGTCAGCGTTAATTAATAATCGTGTTGGAGCTTCGCGTTTCAGTGCTTCAAAACAGATAAAGTCGTGTGTTGTAAAGCACGCGCAGTTTTTTCATTAATTCAACATAGCTTCGCAGCTACATTGTAATTTTTTTTTTTTGTAAATTTCACATCACCGTTAGTAATTAATTTCGAAATTATAATGAATATGTTTTGAAACGGACCAAAAAGCAGTATTTTCTTCTTTGAAAATTCTACATATGTATATTCACTCAAGTTTTTCGAAACGTGTTCGGTTTATCAATTTAATTTTTTGGTGCTCTATATAGGATAATTTTTTTTGCGTATGATTCACAACGCGTTACTCATCGATATTTGCATACACCAGATTGTACGCAGGGCTTATCTCCCCGGTGCATTTGGTCGCACTCTCGTTCTCATTGTATCGAGCAAATTAAATATCGGTCCGTAAATATTTGCGGAACGGCAACAAATTCAACTGCAAGCGAGACGAAACTGCTCGAAGAGCAATATTGACGGAGAGGATTTAAATTATTGAAGCGTGCAGTTCTTGAGGAGAGTACGTTTACTCTTCAAGTTTTATCAGAGAATAGAACATTCCTCTCATGTAATAAAACTCTTTTTTTCTACATGAGGGATAATTTAGTCGTTTGGTTTAATTTGCGTAGGTCCATTAAGGGTGAGTTTATGGGCAAGATTTAATGGCAAGGACCAGTTACTGCCACAATAACAATGCTCATTTAAGTGGCCCTAAATTGGCACTTGAAATTGAAATATACTTGAGGAATTAGGCCCAGATTAAGTCTCAGCTTAATAAATTTCATATTAGACTATTGCACCAACAACCAGTGCAGGTTTAGAGACTTGTTGTGTTCCTAAATCACGAATTTTTGTTTTCTTTCCCTATTGCAATTACCGTTCTTAGATCTTAGTTTATTTTCAAAACTTTCTTTGTTAATTCTTCTTAATCATCAAATTTTATTACATTTCGTACAGTAATGTTGTTACATGCTCTTGTATAGGCCACCCACATAACAAGTAACGGTCTAGAACGATCTGCGTAGCTTCCAGAAGTTTTCTGGGGTTTCTGGTAAAGATTTCAGCCAGAGCTTTTGAAAAATCTTCACAAGCATCGATTTGATTAGAAAACTGCATACATCAATAAGAAAAAAGAATGTAAAGTATACAGCTGCCTAAAAATTTTATCACAACGTACATATAAAAAGCGCAAATCAGCAAGGCGGAGCAAATTAGATCTTTCGCATTCGGATCAGTTCGAAACGTTTCTAGTTCCCCCTGAAGGAACAAGTTTAAAGCGTTGTGACTTCGAAACTCTCGAAAATTAACACATAAGTGCTCGCAAACACTCGCGAAAGAAGTACCGGAAGCGCGAGCAAATAATTCGAAACTAATTAAACGGCACCCTCTTATTTTGCCCCGTTCAGTCTCGAATTCCAGTCACGCTTCCAGAGCGAACAAAAAACAAACTCCACTTTCGTTCCAAACTGTTTCTTCCTCTCTCTCGCTTTTTCTGAGCAAGCTCCCCCCCCACACAATTATTTCAATTATTTGCTTTACCTAAATACAAGGTTGGGACGAAATTAAATTATGTTGTTTATTTTTTATATAAAAAAAGGTATGTGAGCGGAGGTAACAGTAAATTGAACCGAAAAGCCTGATTCTTGAATAGACCGATAAAGAAAAAGAAATGGTGAAAGAATAGACATCACAGAATATGGGAAAAAAGTTAAAAAAATTGAATGTGTTTTAGTTTTCAGAAATAATTAATGAAAAATTATCCCAAATACGATGATACGTCCCTGGTTAAGAAAGAGCAGTAGACGAACGAGATAAATACAGTCATAAAAATGTTTTGTAGTGTTATGATTGTTATGATTGTTATGGCGCGGCGTCGGGTGTGAATTTGACGTTTAAACGGAATCGACGTGATCAGCTGAAATATGAACCCCAAAATATTTACTTGACAAGTGCATGCAAATCACCTGAAGTAAATTATTTCGTATAAAATAAGGACAACACGTTGAACACATGCTTTGACAGGTAAACAAATAAATCACTACAACACGAACGAATCATCCTGTATAATAACTTCCGTTGGAAATTCAGAAATGCTTTGTGCGACTTAGATACTGGATTGAATTATTAATTTTATGAACATCCTTTATTTATCAAGTTCTCCGAATAACTTAACATTTAAAAATTCATTGCAGAATTTTAATGTAAAGAAAATATTTTCCTTAAAGAAGAAGCACCTCACATTTTAAATAACGTGTACTTTTAATTTGCGTTGGTTAACTAAATTCTGCCTCCATAATCAAAGTAAAATTGGTTAGGATAAAAGAGGTTTTATGCAGAATACGAATACCGTTGGAGACTTAAGCGATTTTAAATTCCCTGCAAAGCAAAAAAAAAATCTTTGAATGCAAAGCTGTAATGAGTGCATGTACTGGATCAATTTATACAGAAAGTCATTACAAGTTTGTTGATTTACGTCGGTCTCCACGGTCTGGTCATGGCAACTCGTTAATGACTTCAATTCCATTAAAATCACGCATCCCAGGGAAACACCGAAAAACACAGAGGCGTAGGTGGACATTTATTTTAGAACGAATTTTATTTATTCGCTTTTATTACCATTGCATTTTTTTAGAGTATGGCATTTCATTTAAGACCATGTTATCTCAACATACATTAATGAGATTACCTGTTCGAAGGAGAGCGGGAAGATAAATTCGTGCTAACGACGAAACAATAAATTCCATTCAGTTCTAATTCTCAGGCAGATTACGAGACGTGTTTAGCTGTCATGCGTCCGGCTTGCCGTAATTTATTATTTATCTGCGACATATGCGCTGCATAAGCTCGTTCAAATTTAATATCTGCCATTCGAGTTTATGAACATAGTATAAATTTCACCGCACAACAGGAACGTTCCAAACAAAATAAAAGTACAATTCGGATTTAAAAATAGATAAATAAAATTTTTGCATGCTTAGGATGTTGTACACAGCGCAACTTGGAACAAGTCGGAGTTTTTAATAAGTAATTTCGTTACAAATTCGTGTCGGATTTAAGACCATGGCTAAATTTTATCGCCCCGTTTTTATCCTTAAGCCGCTGCTGAACTTGGAAGTTCGTGTTTGAACGGAACTTCACTTAAATATGCGAACGTAAGAAGACGGGACCGTAGGATCCTGTTTTTTAAAAGTTCCGGTGAATTCAAGCATTCTAAATTAATTCTAACAATAACGAGTTTACAAACTACAAATGGAACTGGCATTTTTTAATTATTACATTAATCTCGTGCAAATCTCAATCTACCTAATCGGTCGATAAACAATTCTGTACGTCATGAAGAGTTTTGTAAGTGCAAGTTTGAAAGTGCACGATTTGATTTTGCTTGGATTTGTGAATCTTAATCAAAACTTGGGGAATAATCGATGCGCAGTTAGTTTTGCTTGGCTTTCCTAAAGGGTAAATGACAATTGTTCCGACAAACAAAAACACAAGAGAACCGATGTCATAAATTACGGGAAAAATGTTTAAAAAAATTCTTTTGAAAAGTTTATAATTAATTAAGAGACTACCCCAAAATCAAGCTGCGGCACTGCGTATGAAATACAACGCCACGTTCTATAAATGCGGCAGTATAATAGGACTACAAAGTTTTTTTTATTGACTTCTAGCTTACACACAATGCGACCTTGACAAACATCTCCATTCGTTTTATTATGTTTAACAACTGGGAACGAAAGTCGTTTCTTTTAGGCGACGTAATTATTAGTAATTTTTAAAATAACTGGAATTGCATATAGATTAAGGGTAACAAATTCGCAAATAATTGTATAAATAATTGCTTGTTTAATTCTTGCAGATTATTTACTAGAGCGGAATGTACCAGCTACTTCATCCACAAAAAAAATCGCAAGTATTTAAATTTGTTGATCGCGGGGGTGAGTACACGGCCTGTAACTTCCGAGGGCGCACGATGTACGTTATGCATTGTTTGTTCTCTGTTTATGTGTGTTAGGCAAAGCTAACACACAGGAAGTAAGTCCAGGTCCCTCCGATTTCACTTGCACCAGCTGTCGCCGTCGGAGACATAATTGTGTGAAACATCGCTACTGTTACTTTTTGATCAGATTGCGTACCCGAATGCATGTCACAGATTGCAAGATGATGTTAATTGCTGGGGTTGTTTGGAAAATGTGAAACGATTTATTAGACCTGAAATTCATCACCGACAAGTCTTTTGTTTTGTTTATCAAGCTATAAAAACTTTATTTATGTACAGCTGTTTTAAACATCGTTAGTGATGTGCGTACAGTTTTTAATCAAATCGTGTATATTGGTGCTTAAAAGTATCCGAATGAAAAGCAATAAAATCGTTCAAATATGACCCTTCTACAGTGCGAGGCGGTCACGCCGGTCGTCCGAATACTTTTAAGCACCGGTATACGTGAATGATTACAGGATCATATTTAAAAAAAATTATGGAATTGTTTATAATTAATTAAGAATTTAGGTCAAACGATGTACAATCAGTGCGTCAAAAATACAGGATATGGAGTTGCAAATGCGTCTTGAATTTGTTAAAGTTTTAATAGATTTGTGTTAATAATAATTCGTCACTTACAAAACGAAATTGTAATAATTAACTGATTACGAAGGTATTTACTGATTCAAATGTTCTAAATGTTTATGAAGTACACCCCATGTAACACACCAGGTATAGAATATGCCTAAAACACGTTTTGAATTTAGTCTAAATGTAGAACATTACAGATTAGAATTTATACATATGAGTGACAGTCTGACTAACGTCTATTTATGGGATAAGAGGTCAAAAAAGGATCGCAAGATGTCGCCATTTAAACTTTTCGATAAATATAACGTCTACACATGATATACAGGGTGTTTAAAAAAAACATTCGGATACTGTAACCATGAATAGTACTCATCAAGAGCAACAAAAAAGTCTTAGTAAGTATAGGTCCGCAAATAATTTTTTTCAAGGATAGAGTTGATTTTGCATTGAAGTTAAAAAATTATATTATTATAAAGAAACAAACAGTAAACGTGTGATTATGTAGACAAAAAATATTTAAAGAAAATGTTCTACATGTCCACCTCCCCCTTGCACACAGGCTTCACATCTTCGACGAAAAGAAGCTCTTATTCTTTCGAATAGTTATATTAATAACGTTAATTACGTTAATAACGTAAATTTGTTTGTTTCTTTATAATAATACAATTTTTGAACTTCAATGCAAAATCAACTCTATCCTTGAAAAAAATTATTTGCGGACCTATACTTACTAAGACTTTTTTGTTGCTCTTGATGAGTACTATTCATGATTACAGTATCCGAACGTTTTTTTTAAACACCCTGTATATTTAGAGTGGACGCCCAACGTTTATACTAGATGTATTGTTACGACTTCGGGGTTCACAAATTATAATCGTTAATTGTTTATTAAAAAGAAACACTTTAATGTCTACGATCATTCTATAACTTATACCAGATTTCTTCATCACCTTATCCTAAGGTTAAATTTATCTGTTAGTTAGAATATGATACATAGTATGTGTACAGCGAACTGTATGAAACATTCTAACTGAGAGATAAATTAACCTCAGGATAAACACGATGAAGAAATCGGTCATTAATCGTTCTACTAATCCGCAAATTACACACATCGCTTTCAAAATAGAAACTGATTTAAATATCCCGCCGTCTCGGGCTTATATAGTAATTCACTCTTTCTAGGATAGCGGCGAACAAACATCGAGCCTTCCAGCAAATTCTACCACCGTTCGCTGCGAATCTGGAAAACACTAGAATCTTGTCTGCATGATAGGTGGCGAGACTTCTAGAATTTACTTCACGGAATGTAACATATAACAAATGTACAAAAAGTTTTTCCCATCTAGTGTGTTGCTCTCATTTTTTCGCATGTTCACGTGTGTTCGTTACTTGATCTGTACCCTAAACAGACAAGTAAACAAACATAACTTAAAAAAAAATTGTTTGATTGATATGATTTTACAATGGTTTTCACATTGGAAGAAAAATCTTTTGTGGGAAAAAATAAGAGCAACATAGTAGATGGGAAAACTTTTTGTACACTTGTTATCTGTTGTGATGTGGAATACTTTCACCTTTAATTTGTAATTTACAACTTTAGTGAGCAACATTTTAGGTCGCGACATCTCGCGGCCGATTTTTGATCAAACATTCACATTTTAATGAAAACGTACTTATCACTTGGTATACTGGTATCATTATTATTACCATATTTATTGGTATTCTATCAATACCAAAAATATCCCTGACTGTCGTATATAAACCACAAGAAACTTCCCAAGCAACACCATTTACTTTATTAATGGTGTTACCTGGAACGTTTCTTGTGGAAATAAACTTTACTTAAATACAATTTAAATTAAAACGAAATACTAGAAATTCTTAACACGGAGATTTAAATAGTTTTTCGTTTTAGTGTCAAAGCAGGTGTTAAAAGTGAGGCCGTTGAGTCCTTTGCATGGAATAATTTGCTTCAGTTGATTTGGATTCGTTTGTCAAGTAAATATTTTGTAGTTCATATTTTTCGGCGTCGGGCGTTGACCTAAAAACGGAGTTGACGTGAAATTCCACTTAAAGGTGAAGTTCATGATCGATGCTACGCCGCCGTGTCTACCATAGAACTTTTATGAGGGGCATTTATTTCGTTCATCTGTTCCATTGTTTTTAACCAGACACGCATCGTCGATTTGGGGTTAATTTTTGATAAATTATTTCTCGAAAACTAAAGTAGAAATAATTTTTTTAACATTTTTCCCATACTCTCGGACATCGCTTCTTATCGTGTTTTTTTTTTTGTCGGAACAATTGATAGCCTTGACTTGAAAATTCGTAAGTATCGCAGAAACGAAACGTTCTAAAAGTTAATTGACTTTAAAGCAAATTGGATTAGTTAGGTTTTATGTGGAGGATGTTGTTGAGGTTATTTGAAGTTCAATCCAGTTTTTTCATATTTGCCTCTGTCGATTTTTTTCCTTCTGTTCGATAATAGTGAGCATTTTCTTCTCTTTCTGTGCTACGTTGCATATTCTCAAAGGTCACTCCTTTTCTTTTGTTCCCACATATTTAATCATCTCCGAGTCTGTTTTATTTGTACCCCCTAGGTTTCTTAACTTTGTATTGCTTATAACTTCTCTTTTGATCTCTTCTTGCTTGAATTTTTTCTTACGTATTCGTCCTTTGTTCAATTTTTTTTTTTGCTCCGTCTTCTTTCGTGAAAATGGTTGACTGCTTGCAATTTCTTTCAGTACTTTTGTACTGGCATTTTCCTCAACGAAATTTAACATGTTATTTCCGATATACCCTTAACAAGTTACTTAAAAATAGCTCTGTATTGTTAGAGAGTATTATTGAACATCTTCCAATTACATTTGCCTCAAAGCTACGAGAGCAGCAAACAGTCTGTGAACCACACAGGAATATAATAATGCATTTTCTCCAAAGCAGGAACGCACCTACAGCCGGAAGTCAAACCGGAAACGATTTCAAATACACAATATAATTACCACAGCTTTCAAATTAACAAACTTGACAATGAACGTCTTCAGCAGAGCGGTGTTCCTGATGCAATAAGATTATTAAGGCCGAGCTTTCGCTCGACGTTGATTTAATAAAAGTTTCTATTTGTTAACTCCTTCGTTTCGCAGTGGTAAGCCCGAATTCGAGTTAATTCCGTTTCGCCCGAATTTATAAATAACAAACACGCCGGAACTATAAATGAATCAATTATTAGCCTGCACGCAGCGAATTACCTGTAATTATTATGGATGATGGAAAATTAATAATTGAACCTCGTGGATTATCGTGTGCCCCAATTAAAACGAAGTGAAATATTAAACCGAATGACCGATTAATTACGACGTCCCCCAAAAATAAAATAAACAACAAAAAAAGTTGGCGGTAATCCCTGATAAACGACGCTTTTTTTTATCATCGTGTGGTGCAGGTATTCATATCGAATTCACGTCGGTGCTCGTTTTGTTTATTTTTGCGCGGAGGTTGGCATTGAATACAGGAAGCTCCTGAAAGCTCCCGAACACATTTTTATTAATCTGTATTTCTTTTGGTGTTTCAGGAATTCACGGTGCGTGCTTAATTTGCATGCGTTCGTTCCTCGACGTTTTGTTTTATGGGAACAAAAAATTACGTCGACGAATTTCAGCGTAAAATATATCCGATTGTGACAAAAAGCTATTAAGGACTTGTGACATTTTGTTGTGTTTAATTCGGGGGACAAAAATAATTTAAGTCCGCTCATGAATAAATAAGCTAAAAAAGGACGTATCTCGGAACAATTTTTTTTTGGGTTTTTAGTCGGGGTTTTCATGAAACGCGGGTAATTTTTTTTAAAATTTCTTTCGCCAAAAACTTTCGTTTCGTCTTCCACTTAACTATTCAAACTTGCACCAGACAAACCTGGTATTAAACGTAAAACTAGATTATCGCTGAACAAACGGTCGTACGTTAAGCCCGCGATAAATTACGCTCTTTGAGCACTCGTTGCGGAAGATTAAGGATTGAAGCCGTTCCGGAGGATACATTTTAATTCTCGATCGGAAATTTTAAGGCGAGCGATTGTTGCGAATTCCAAGAACCTGCCCGAGGGCATTTCCACGCTAAATTGCGCGCATATCTTCCAACTATGCGGGAATTAATTAACGGGCCGCGCAAAGCTCCCAGGTTCACGAATTTGAAGACGGATATTTACCACGCATGCAATAACAATAAAGCGAGCGCAATAAAACAGTCAAGCATTTGGATTAGTTTAAGTTTTAGCAGCGAATAACACGATTAATTTAACAAAAATGTTCAAACAATTCTGTACCTATCTATTAAGGAACGAAAGTGTAACAAAGTTAAAATTTATTTATAATTTAATGAAAATTAAATCCAAATTCTTAATATGTATGTATACATTTTCCAAACATAAGGTAGATTTCAAAAATTTAATTAAATTCAATTTAATTTCTTAAAAAGAAAGTACAACAGTCTAAAATGCTTCCAAAACGGACCAAGAGGTGTCGCCCTTTGGAACTTTGAAGACGTTCGGCTCAGAGATGGAGCTCGATCATTTCATTTCTGACGTGAAATGTAAATATTAAAAAAGGCGTTGATCCTGTCTAGTTGGAACACATACGTTTAATTTTAAACTAAAATTTAGGGATGAATAGAAACTAAAGCTAAGATTCGAGAAACCCTGTTATACAATTCATTTTTTCTTATTATATGTCAGTCGATCGATTAATAAGTTTAAGAACTTATCTCAGATTGCTCAGATCGGCATATAATAAAAAAGTAAACTGCAGGTACAAGTTACTATTTAGTTATGTTCTGGCTTAATCGATTTGCTTATACGTATAAACGAGCTTAACTGTTTTTGAAAATAATACATTTTGCAAATATTAATTTATAATACGCTAAGGCCCTGGAAAGTTCAATTAGTAATTATCATGAAGTTCAGCCCCGGCGCGTTGTCGGAAATAATCGCGTAACAGAATTTGCCGGTGCCGTCAATTTTGTTAGGTAACTGTCGGATTATTCTAAATAAGCGCCAGATTTAATCGATTTCGAAATTAATTAAGGGGCACAATCGATGATCAAAGCGAAATTGAACGCAGGGCTTTGTGAAGTGTGAATTTATTAAGGCAACGACAAATTTGCAGTTAATAATTTTCATTCTAAAATTTCACGCCGATGAATGTTTTTTTTTGGTCTAAGGCCCAGTTTCATAAAACGTAGTTAACCACTCGATCGAGTTAATCGTGTGATTAAGCAATATCATTGGAGGAAATTTTATCTTTGCTCCAATGATATTGCTTAATCACACTAAGCAATATCATTGGAGGAAATTTTATCTTTGCTCCAATGATATTGCTTAATCACACGATTAACTTGATCGAGTGGTTAACTACGTTTTATGAAACTGGGCCACAGATAATAAAGGTGAAAAACTAAGAGGGTTAAGAGTTTTGAAGTAAGCAAGACACGATATATGACAGTAAGTTGTAAAAGGACTGATAGAAAGATAACAAAGATATTCTCAACAAGATAGGAAAAGGCCCAAGATTAATACTAAAATAATATTGGATATAAAAGGGGTTACAGAAACAAAGAGAAAAGATAAAGGGGGTTGTAAAGCTATCAAACGGATACTACATGTACTGGTCAGGAGTAGACAAAGAAGAAAACGCAAGGACCGGAGTGGCAATACTAATAAATGAAGAGAAAATTAAATTTGGGAAAGAAGACAGTCTAATAAATCATCTATCATCATCTGAAGAAGATTAGCAGTCCAGGGGTCACGTAATTTCAAACAAAAAGAAATACGCAGGATTATAAGAGAAGTCAGAAGTAGGAACGAGACTATTTCTTGGTACATAAAGACATCTGGCGTTCGAGTTGAAAGAGAACCTGAGGTCGGAGGCGATCATTATCTACTCGTACTAACAATGACACTTCTAGGTAAAGAAAAAAGAAGAGATAAACGTAAGAGCAATTGTGTATAGGAAAATAAAATGTTACATGCTACACCATCAAGTACAGAGACATTCCAGAAAATGATAAATGAGAACCTTGAAGAGCTAAAAAGAAGGACTTGAAAGAGGCCGTAATAGAGGCAGCAGAAGTTGTACGACAACAAAAATATTGGTGGAAAGACCAGTGACCAGTGGTTAAAGAAGAACAAAACGTATATGGAAAAAATATCTGAATAATAGGGTCACACACAAGGAAGAAAAAATATTTATTATAGAAGAAAAGAAATAAGTTTGGACAGATTTTGGACAATGCATACAAAGATAACCAAAAACTATTTATCGGAACGAAGAAGTATGACACAAGAAAGAATGCAAACCTTAAAAATAGGAAAGAAAAGAATGGTTGAGTAATCACAGAAGAAGACTAAATTATGGAAAGATGGAGGTAATGATTTAATGACACCACAGAAGAAGAAGAAGATGACCAACAAGAAAATGTAATAACAGAAATAATCAAGAAGAGGAAATCAGATATAAAGAAAGCAATAGGAAAGTCCAAACAGCAAAGCGCCAGGAAGGAAACAAGAACAAATGAAAATGCTATAATCTTTAACATAAGAAGCGGTAGAATACTTGAAAAAACTAATGAACAAGCTCCTGATGACTGGCTCCTGATAACCGGAGTTATTATGCCGATATTTTAAAAAAAGGAACAATCAAGAATGCACCGATTATATCGAAGAGCCATCACCCTATTCAGTGCAGCTGCAAAAAATTTCGCCAGGATTATAGAAAGTAAAAAAAAAACACAGAAGGCACTCTGGAAGACATACGGTTTTAGACCCAGCAGAAGAACACAAGGTGCCACATTTGTTATGAAGCAATTAACAGAAAAGGCGATACGAGAAGAAAAAAAATTACAAATTTGTCTCATAGACTTTGAAAACACTTTCGACAATAAAGAGAAAAGATGTTTGGAAAATATTGGAAAAACAGACAAACAATGAAATATAATACGAAATGTCAAGGCTTACAATAGAATAAAACATGAAAGTTAAAAAATGTTCGAGACAAACAAGGAAGTAAGTCAAGGATGTATATTAAGCCCAAAGTTGTTTTCGCTAATACTGGAAGAAGCAATAAAAGAAAGTAAAACACGAAACAAAAGGAAATGAGACGAGAGAACTTTAAACAAAAAATTGGACATTTATAACAGCATAATGATTTTGAGCAAAGAAGAAAAGCTACATTAAGAAAAATTGGAAAAAGGCAGAAGAGAAAATTTAAATACCTAGGAACAATTATAACGAAGGATGGAAGATTAGACAATGTACTTATGGAAAGCACGCCAGCTTCTGGAAGGAAGAATTTTAACAGCATAAAGCAACCATCTCAGGAAACAAAGATATACCTAAAGAAGCTAGGGTACAAAGCAAAGTCATTCCTACATTGACTTATCGTTCGGAATCATGGACAGTCATAGAAGCACAGATAAAGAAAATACAACTAGCAGAACTGACACTCCTACGAAAAATAGATGGATCATATAAGAAATGAAACCTACCGACAAAGACTGAACACAAAACCAGTGAAACAAATTTTAGAAGAAAGCCAACTAAGGTGGTATGGTACTATGGTAATGGTACTATGTAGAAGCAAGGCTGATAAAAAAAAACAAAAGAACGACCAAGAAAAACTAGGCTAGTTGAAATAAATGAAGCTGTAAAGAAGAGAGTGGATAACTTTCGAGAATTTTGATCAAAAAACACAAGGTCGGAAGAAATGGAAGAAAACGTCCAGGAAAGATCGCAGGAAAATTCTACTTCACTCATAAAAGGGTAGATAGACCCACTCATAAAAGGGTAGATAGAGATTGTACATCATTGGTTGGAAGTTGCACTAATTTAAAATGAGGCAATAAATAAAAGTTGTAAGAACAAAATGGGTAAAAAAATAACCTGAGAAGACGCTGTTGAGTACAATAATTCTCATTAGTTTTATACATGTGTTTTTATTGAGAGATAAAGATGATAATGAAAATCTGAAATATTAAATTGAGAGTTTATATTCTGACAAGCGAGAGAGTTGGAAACTCTTTCTCTCTCATTTTACTTGCTGATTGAGTTTCGTAAATTAATTTATTTAGGATCGCTTCCACATGAGGTAACACACAGAAAATTATTTGACTAAAACATAATAATCATCATGGATCAGAGCAAAAGCACCATATTTTCTTTAAATATCATTTCACGAATTTCATTACCAGCAGTATCAAAATTTAAATCAAGCTTTCCATTTTGTAAAAGTGATTAAATTAATCGAAAACGAAAATAATTGCTGAAAACATTTCCACTCCCTCGCAGGTACGGGGAGGAGAAGAAAACTTGTTTATCAGGCGAGGTGGTAGCAGAACGACGCTAATTCAATTAGCCCGGCGATGTAATATGTTAATTGTTTGCGGATTTGTCTGAAATTTCACCGGAACTGTCTCCGGTTCTTCGTTTCGCTAAATTGTACCCAATTAAAACACCCCCGGACACCAATCGATGACAAAACAATTGTTTATCTTTCGCAGCGCAATACAGCCATATCAATCAAGCAAGTCGTTTATCAAAAGCGTTTGGGGTGCCACAAAGGCGGGATGCGTGTATCGATTCAGCAGGGTGCATTGTACTTGCGATATCAAACGACCTCATCTCCTCATTTCAACCTAGTTGCAGTAATTCACTTCGATTTTTTTTTGTCTAAGGACGTTGTCACAGGACAAAGGTTGCGGAACCAAACGAGGCGAACACGCGAGGGTTTTTACCTTTTCTACAAAACCACGAACGAAAATATCTTCCATTTCTATTTGTTTTTCCTTGCCGCGTGGCAGAGACGAATTGGGGGGGGGGGTGAGTTGAGTCTGCACACGGCCGATTTTAGCAATGGTAAAAAGTGGCTTGCTCGTGTACTTAATAAAAAAAATGGCTTTATGAATTATTGTCTGCCTGAAGTTGTTGGTTTAGGATGTTTCTGAGAAAACTCAAGCTCTGCGGAATTTTTTATTTTGTGTCTAGATTTCGATTGCTTTGGGCTTTCAGCATCTCCGAGAGTCTTTTGAAAATGCCAAGAGAACTCGTTTTTTTTGTACGAAATAGTGGGATTATAATCTCCTGAAAAAAATTAGACTTCTGTTTCGCGAAGTAATTTTTGAGCAACTTAAAAGCGTTGAACTTTCAATCATAAAATCCTGTCATCCCGTACGTAGGTACATCCCGAAAGGTGGAAACGCGAGTCATTTTTGTAATGCAAACATTTTAACGGCCCGTTTTACGCCCCCATACACAAATGCGACTGATATTCGCTTTTAGCTTTACGACTCTGCTCGTTAACCCTAGGATGCATAAATGGGGCCTCCCAGGCCCATGAAGGTGCTTAATTTCTTATAATTTGTTTAAAATATTTTCAATCGAATTGAGCGTTTAGATATGCTCTAAACTCGTTTTTTTCTACTTCTCTTCTAATCCAAAACCTTTCGAATTTTTTCAGAATTTGAAAAAGAAATGTTTTTCATCACTACTCTACAATTTTACGTATACCGCCGTCCAGACCCGTCTAATAGAATCTTGTATAAGACAAATCTGATCATGTCCTTAGCTGACTAAATTTTTATAACTTGTTAGGGACATGTAATCTACGTGTTTGTATCAGTCAAAAATTGATAAGTGTTACATGTAAAAATACTGTTTGTAATGAGCACAGTATTAGAATGTGCACTACTTCTTACGCTAAAATATAACTTTTCTGCAATTATGTTTACGTAGACGTTTAGAAACTTAATCTAATTAACATATACCTGCATATTTTACTCCAACAAATGTTTTTCCATTGCAACCTAATATATTATATAGGCAGGGCCTCCGAGGCCCGGATCATGTAAATGAAGGTATTGTACTGCTTATGCATCCTAGGGTTAATGTTGAGAGTTGTTAATACGGTTGTGGGAATAGTTGTTTACAACGTGGAAAAGCTGATTCTACCAAGTCTGGTAGAATGCATTTCCGTTCACATTTACATTTTACGAGATTCAAATCGAGGCAGGAAGAAAGGCAAAGTAGAAAAAATACAGGCTGTTTTTTAACTTCATGCAAAAAATGAAACCAGTGGAAGTTGACATTAAAACTGATAGAATGAAGCAGTTTTTGTATAACAATTGATTAATAAATATTAGAGATAATAAATGTTTTCGGCGAACGATGAAACAGTTTGATACTCCCTGGTTTATTTTTATTACGTAATTAGGTAATCGGAGAAGCATGCTGGTGTGTCAGCAACGGCTGTTAAAGTGGGTCAGTTACTCAGTTCTTACGTGCACGTCGGTTGTCGCAGATAACAGTGTTGAAAATATGGCCGAATTTTCCAAGAGTGTTATTGTGGATATGATTTTAATTTACGGCGAATGTGGTCAAAAATGCGTTCGCTGCAAGACGTTTGTATACACAGCGTTACCGAGATTGCCCATTGCCAAATAGCAGATTCTTTGAGTCAGTTGTGCAGTTGTTGTTTGGCAAATTATTCGTAAGGAACAATTACCCGCTCTGATTACCGCAGATTACCTCCAAAGCATGCGATTTTATCGTGGTTACTCCGGAAACAGAAGGACAATCCGAAGTTTGTTAATAACATTCTCTTCACTGACGAATCAATGTTTGCAAGGGATAGTATGTTTAATTTTCACAACATGCATGTGCGTGCAGAAGAAAAATCTGTGGGCAGGTATGTTAAACGGCACTTTAATCGGTATGTTTACGTCTTGCGCGGGGGGGAGGACACCGTCCGTTGAGTCTAGTGGTTCTAAACATTTCACAAGAAATTGCCTGATGTCGGTATGAATTTTTTTATTTTTTTTTTTCGTTTTAATTTTGGTGCATTCGTGAGAATATCTGTTACCAAATACGTCATTAATTTTTTTGCACGAACTTGAAGAACACCCTGTATACATGTACATGCTCGTAACATGTACAGCGGTGAACATATGGAGAACGTGCTATGTCATGATGCTATATGCTATAGTATATCTAGCTAAGTATGTAGTCGTACTTTTCGATTTCAGAAAACTGTATTCACTATTGTCATTATTATCTGATCGATGGAAATGAAAACGTTAATATAAAAATCAACTTCAGTCCAATTTTGTCCAAGTTATATTTATTTTTTAATCTTTTATTGAAGTTATTAGATTTGCTGAAATGTAGTTGTATAAACGTTATGATTAAAAAAAAAAAATACTAAAGTTGTTGGAAATTTTATTATTGTGACATTATAAACTAAGCAGTAAAAGGTATATGACATTAGAACTGTCATTTAAAGCAGGATATTGTCTAGGAAAAAGTAGTATCTCTTTTCCAAGCTCACCACTGTACCATTCGGGTAACGAATTAATGCCACTTGATTGTCACAAATATATCCTAAAATGTATTGGATGAATTGGGACATTCCGACAAAAAAAAACGCATAAGAGAATCGATGTCACAGATTACGGGAAAAATGTTTAACAAATTCTTTTAAACAGTTTATAATTAATTAAAAAATTACCCCAAAATCAAGCTGCGACACTGCGTACGAAATATGACGCCACGTTCTATAAATGCGGTAGTATAATAGAAGTACAAAGTTTTTTATTGACTACTCGTTTGCACACAATGCGAACTTGATATACATTTCAATTCGTTTTATTACACGTTTAACAGCTGGGAACGGAAGCCTGAGTTGTTTCTTTTACGCGACGAAATTATTAGTAATTTCTAAAATAACTGGAATTGCATATGAAACAAGGGTAACAAATTCGCAAATAATTGTGTAAATAATTGTTTGTTAATTCTTACGGATTATTTAATAGAGCGGAACGTACTAGCGGTTTCATCAACAAGAAAATCGCAAGGATTTAAATCTGGTGATCGCGCGGCCTGTAATGTCCAAGGGCGCACGATGTGCGCCATGTATTGTTTGTTATCTGTTTATGTGTGTAAAACAAAGCTAACGCTCAGCGAGTATGTTCAGCTCCCTCAATTTCACCTGCATCAGCTGTCGCCGTCGGAGACATAATTGTTTCAAACGTCGCTACTGTTACAATTTTAGGTCAAACCGCGTACGTGAATACATGTCACAGATTACGAGAAAATGTAAATTGCAGGGGTTGTTTGGAAAATGTGAAACGATTTATTAGACCTGAAATTCATCGCCGACATTTTTTTTTGTTTATTAGGCTATAAAAACTTTATTATGTGCAGCTGTTTTAAACGTCGTTGGTATATGCGTACAGTTTTTAATCGAATCGCGTTCGTGAATGAATGTAACCGATTACGGGATCGTATTTAAAAAATTCTATGGAATAGTTTATGATTAATAGAGAATTTAGTTCAAAGTGAAAAGAATGAGTTCGGTGGAAAGAGGAACAATTTACAACCAGTGCGCCAAAAACACAGGATATGGAGTTGCAAACGCGTTTTGAATTTGTTAAACTTTTAATAGATTTGTGTTAGTAATAATTCATCACACACAAAATGAAGTTATAATAATTAACAGATTACGAAGGTATTTACTGATTAAAATGATTTAAATTTTGTTTGTCCAAAAATGTTTATGAAGTACACGTTTCTTGTGGAAATAAACTTTACTAACAACACAATTTAAATTAAAATGAAAGAAAAGTACTGGGAATTCTTAATCTTTAAATTGTTTTCGTTTAAGTGATTTATTTGTTTACCTGTCAGAGCAGGTGTTAAAAGTTGTGATCCTTTACATGGAATAATCTGCTTCAGGTGATTTGCATGCATTTGTCAAGTAAATATTTTGTAATTCGTATTTCACGGCGTCGGGCGTTGACCTAAGAGCAAAGTTGACATGAAATTCCACTTAAAGATCAAGTTCACGTTCGATGCTACTCCACCGTGCCTACCATAAAACTTTTATGACGCATCGTCGTTTTAGGCTATTTTTTGATTAACTATTTCTCGGTAACTAAAGTATCAGGTAACAAAATAAGTTCGTGAAGTTTTTGATGGTAAAATATAAACATTTATTGCAAACCAGTAATACACTATTATTCATGGAAGTAATTACCATCTTACTCAATGACCTTTTGCCAACGTGACACCAATTTTTGTATGCCGGTATTGTAGAAATCCACGGATTTTGAATCAATAAATTGATGGACTGCATTTATTACATCAATTCGAGTTTTGAACTGCTTATGCCTCATATAGTTGTCAAGATACAAGAAAAGGTGGTAATAATTTGGCGAAATGTCAGGATAATAAGGAGGGTGCGGTAACGTTTCTCAGCCAAGTTCAGAATTTTTTTCCTGGGTCACTCTTGCGGTATGAGGTCTAGCATTGTCCTGTAAGAATAGCACTTTGCTTCTGTTGATCGAACAAGGCTGTTTCTGAATGAGTGCTGTTTGTACTCGCTAAAGCTGTTCACAATAGAACTCAGCAATGATGGTTTGATCCGTTTCCAAAAACTCATAATGGACAATTCCGGCTCTGTCCACCAAACACACAATAAAATCTTTTTTGGGTGAAAGGAAGCCTTTGATATATGTGGTATTGGGTCAGCTGGTGACAACCAATGATACAAACGCTTAGAATTGGAGTACAATATCCTCTTTTCGTCCCAAATTAACAACCGATCAAGAAAACGTTCATTTTCGTTACCTGAAAGATTTGCCGAACATATGGTAAGACGGCTTGATATGGGCTTGATTTGTTATCATTTGATAATTCATGTGGAACCCATTTGCTTAAATTCCACGACTTTTCTAGTTAGTGAAGATGCAAACGAATGGTTTCATCGCTCACTTTGAACCTTTCTGCAGGCTCTAAGCACGTTGAGCTAGAATTTGCCTCCACAACGTCTTTAATATCCTCGTTGTTAATGATCTTCGGTCTCCCAGGGCGTGTATCATCGGTCCAGCTGAAATCTCCCGAAGAAAATTTCTTGAACCACTTCTGTGCTGTTCGATCACTTACGGCATTATCTCCGAATGCCGTACATATTTTTCGCGCCGTCTCAACAGCTTTGGTGTCGAGTTTGTACTCATAGAGTAAACAACCTCAAATTGAAGTTTTATTCGTTGTCATTTTAAATTAAATTAAATCTGGAATTAAACAATTGTCTCCAAGTTTATATATGTCATATGAAAGACGGATTAATACGAAAGTAGACGACAGTATATAAACAAGTGCTATCAATAAACAACTTAAAAAATATTCATGGTAATCTATATAAAAAAAACCGCACGAACTTTTTTGGTTACCTGATAGAAACTATTTTTTAACGTTTTTCCCATACTCTCGGACATCGCTGTCAGTCACCCTGTATAGAGGACGCAGATTATTGCAAAGTTTTATAATGGGCACTTAATTGGTGCTGAAGAGTTTGGCATATTATATTACTAATTAAATCGGTAATCAGAATCTAATAACTGTATAAAGGCCTGTTTTACAATACTAAAATAACACAAAATACACTTAGGAGTCGTTTACTTTATCCATGCACCCGATGGTACAAAGTAATTAAGAAATTGCTATTTCGGGATACAGCAAAAAACGCTAATGATATTTTTTTGGGGGCGCAAAAACTTATTACATCTGTCGGCGAAAGAAAACATCCCAGATATTGATACCGACATTTTTCCCCGCTGATATTAGCAAAAAAATTCAACTGAATTTGCTGTTCCTAATCGTCTAAGAACAACTCTAGATCATAATCATCAGCAATGATAGTAATTTTTTTTAAAAATTAAACAATAATATCAAATTTTTACCTATCAACAACCGAGACGAAGTAAGCTTGAAGATTACTGAAATGTGGCTGCGATTAAAAGCAGGTCATTCCTTCTTGCTTTGTGGGTTGCCTATTCAACAGGTTCGTGATATAAAATCAAACAATTACAAAAAATCTTTTTAGAAACAAGTAAAACATTTTGAAGGAAATAATATAGCTGTGAAACCACTAGACTCTCAAATTGCTCTGTCTCGACTTTGTTTCAACAACGTTTTCCCTCTTTGCAAAGCTCTACCGAAAGTTTAATCATTTTTATTGCTTTAACCAATCTCATAAAAATTAACTCCTCGATTTACCGCCTCTCAAAAGGCAACTTTTTCCCTGTTTTGCAAAGTTCTAGCTCTTTCTTATTGCTTTAACGATTCTCATAAAAATTCGCTGCTCGAAAGCCCTCGATCGCATCAAGGTGATTGTTGTTTCCCTTGACCGCTCGGTTCCCTCCTTATTCTATTAAGTCCGCGTCAACGGTTCACTCGGCGCGTAAATTTATTTCGCCAAAACGGCAATAAAGCAAATTTCTAATTTTCCATCTCACGGCGTAGATTTGACGCCCCATAAAGAACGGACGCAAACAGGAATAATCGCACTGGCGAAAGGGATGATTAAAATTGACTGTTCGACAACATTTGAATCGGAACGGCGCGGCGCGGCGTTTGAGGATTATGGAGAAAGCAAAGCGTGGACTGTGGAAGAGGCGACGAGATTAGCTGTTTGGATTTACAAATGTATTAATTTTCTAAATAGCCGAAAGCGTGTTTGTTCAATGAAATTATTAATACGGATGTTGCTCGGCTGTTACATTCGCATTGAGAGCCGGAAGTTGAGTGCAAATGTTGAAACTCCTAAAGCTAATGCACGTGTACTATCAACTTCAAAAGATCAAATTAGAGGGATTTAAAAATGCAACTATAACATATATTTCGTGGTCCACACAAATTAATATTGTTAAAATCCATAGAGCTACTTAATCAAGTAGGAACTCCTTTCCTTAGCTACTTGCCTCTACGTATACATGCAAACAGTCGTTTTGAAAACTTTCTAATCTAATTATTTCAGTTTCGAAGTTTGTAATGGATTAAGTCTTGCTGTACACATACAAACCTGACATAATTCAATTAGATTAAGTTATATGTATGTTGGGTACACATGCAATTTTAATTTAAACAGAGGTTCACAATGTAGAAGTCCGAATCCTGTTCGTCGTCTAACTCGCCGATGATTAAATGAAGCTCACTATTTCAGCGTCAACTTCGAAAATATTTGGGTCAGCGGCAAAATTAATTAGCCGCGAAAATGTCAGCACGAATGTTCTGGTGTTTCACTCGAAAATGAAATTACTTTAACCCCAATTTACTGCTCGAGGGGTGAAAGATCGTCGTGCACATTTTTAAAGCCTAATTAGTTTTCTTATCGTTATTACTGTTACATCCTGGTGAATAGGCAACCCCCAAAACAGATAGGAACGAGCCGCCATATTCCAGTAAACTCCGCGGGCGTTTTCGAGACGAAAGGTTCCGTAAAGTAAAAGCGCGGAGTTTAAATTAATCATTTCTTTTAAAATAAACAATTACTAGATAATGCATAAAGTCTACGCGCTGACATCTGGTCCTTAAATAAATAACTCGTCGATCTTTATTGATTAGCTCGAGTTATTCCGTCCACATTTGTGAGTTTACGACCTTCCCGGAATACGAAATCGCTCAAACATAACCAACTGTGGTAAAAAAAATATTGGATGAGGTGCCTCTTCATATTCTAAGAGAATGCGTGCGTCGGATAAAATAAAATTCTGCATTAACCGATTCACTTCCGCAAGCGTTACTTTACCGGAGATTAAATTTTATGCTCCGGATGCTCTTCCTTTTCCCAGCGGACTTTTCCCTTACGTTCTTGCCTCCTCGTAGAACAATTAAAAAGTAGACTATTCCGAGGTCTCGTACTTTTAGGAACATGTTCGCCTCCGATTTGGATTTTTTCTAGACGCAATGAATATCTTTGTTTCCGCTTCCCCTTTCTTCGCCGTATTAAAACGAACCGTGTTTTTCAATCAAATTGTGATCAAAGACACGTAAAGGTAAGCCCCTGAAATGGGATATTTCTCGTTGTCGGCCGATTCGGTGCGGAATTTTCTCGGGGAATTGCCTCAAAGCACGAAACTTGCATTTATGTTCCGGATTTCCATAATTCACCGGTCGTACACGTGCTTATTTATTTCTTGAATTTTAGTGTAGGAAAGCTCGGTTTTGTGCGCAAAATTCATGTTTCTTTTTATAAAACAATAAATCTAAAAGAAAAAAATTATTAATAAAAGCGTTTGGTGTTTTATTTTCCATGATTGTGAAAAGGAAAAAAAATTAACTTTGCGAAACCATACCATTACGTACAAAATAAATAAAAGCCAATCAAATTACATTCTTCATTAATTAAATGATTTATCCAACATTTCCGTCTTTGTGTATTAAACAAAAACTAATACATAAAAAATTAAAAAAAAATTTAGTATTATCGCATAAAAAATACATATATTGAATGTTCAGAGCAATGTCATCGAAAACTGATAATAAATTTTAAAGGAGCAGGATTTTTTTTGTAAGAAAGAAAGGGAAATACTTAACGGAATCTAATCATTTATCAATTCTGAAAACTGTTTAAAAGCGAATTTTAGATAATATAAGAAAATTGGGAGCTCTTGTTTGCTCCTTTCGTTCGTAGACGTTTCGACATATTTTGGTGCAAGAAAATTTGGTTGTGTATGCTTTTCTTTATTAGCAAAAAGTTTTATAAATCAAATGAAAAATAAATATTAATAAAAACCGATTAGGATTCTATGTAGGTATTATATACGAGATAAATGAAAAAGTAAATTAAATGTGTCCATAAATTAATACAAAACCATATAGTTACATTTAATTGGACACTCTGTATGCAAATGTCGACGTTTCGCTGTACGTTTGACAGCTTCTTCAGGATAAATAGCAAATAAACAAATAGTCAAGGGAAACTAAAAAAAGAAACTTGTTTATCTTGAAGAAGATGTCAAACGAAAAGCGAAACGTCGACATTTGCATACATGAATTTTATAAAGTGTCTGATCAATTTGTAATTACATATTTTGTAATTAATTTGTTTCGTCAACAATGTTTATCCAATATATCGTCTCTTAGATTAAAAAAAAAAGATAGGAAAAAGGTAAAAGTAAAAAGTGAAAGGAAAAGTGTGAAGCTAATGTAAGGGATAGGGTTTCGTAAACAATGTTTATCCAACATATCGTCTTTAAGATAAAAAAAAAATAGGAAAGGGTAAAAGTAAAAAGTGAAAGGAAAAGTGTGATGCTAATATAAGGGATGGGGTTTAAAAGATAAATAGATCCATCACTTTCGAATTTATCAATTTACAGTATCCCGTCGAGACACTGTCTTTCTCTAGATATCACGATGAGAGTGAGAGAGAGAGCGATTCTATTTATATGCCCGAAATTTATAGCTTTAATTCAAATTTTCAAAAAAATATCCACCTCTTCTCACTCTCTTACCAAAATTTTAGTCAAATCATAAAAGACCCAAGTCGTAATTCCTTTGTCTGTACTTTTCTGGTTTGAGTTTTAATTAGCCAGGATTAGCTCTTAGCGCCCTTTTTTATGCGGAATGAAATTTTAGCCTTCGTCAGCCACTACATATTTTATTTTTCGAGATTGTCGAAATTACGCCTTTTTTCAATTTTTATATTTTCTTTGTTTGAAAAAAATTTAGTTGAAAATAAAAAGAAAAAGAAATACGTATATGCACACACAGCAATTTATTATTTGGCTGGATAATAATTAGACAATAAAATTTATTGAGGTTTGCAGTCAGAGGAATCATTTATCTTTAAATAACATTAAAAATTAAGATCTAATTATAATTAATATAATTTAGGTCCGATCTTTTCATCTCCAATTAACTAAGGATTAATCGCCAGATACAGTTAATTGGAAATTAAAAGATCGGTCCTTAGACAAATTATTAATAGTGAAAATGACTTTGATAAATGTAAAATTTGAATGTAATACAAAATATACAAAACGAATTCAAAACAATTTTATAAATAGAAGAAACGGCATTCTGTACATCAATTAAAGTAGTTGTTAGTTACTAATAACTAATTGGCAATTAAATTAGTTTTTGCTCACCAAATATTGATTCTGGATGCAGAGAGAGAAACAGGTTTTTTGGATTTCGTTACGAACACACCTACTACATTAATGAAATGTCAATTCTGCCAATAAAATTAAATTAGAAACTTTTGCCTTGTCCTTTCCTTTCCAGAGGCATTGAAGCATATTTTTTTTTGATCTTGTTGAGAGTCTATAACTAGGTGTAATATTTAGTTAAAATTAATAAGAAAAGTAGTTCCTAATTGATAGCTTTTTAATTTGGCTACTGGTTTCGCTATAAAATCTTCATCAGACGGCTATCGTCTTAATATGAAATTTTGAAAACACTTTCATTGGACAGGAGAAGGAGAAATACTGACGAGAAATAATGACGATCTGCCTGGTGAAGATTTTATATCGAAACTGGTAGCCAAATTAAAAAGTTACCAAATTAGAAACTACTCTTCGTATCAATTTTAATTAAATATTTTTTTAAATCAGAACACCGACATGAGTTTTTTAATTCACTATTTGCTTGTATGTATTTACGACAATTAGCTAACTTTTCGTCTCTCTATACATATGAGATATAGATTTATCTTTTTTTTCATAATTTCTTGTTTTCATTCGTAAACAAGTGTCCTATTAGTTTTTCTTGTATCTTTTCGTTTGAGGTTTTTTCACAAAACTTATTGCAACTTATTAAATTATTTTGGTAATAAACAATAAACAATTAATTAAGGTAATCGTTAGGTCCTTACAATTAATAAATTGTAATTGTTTGGTTCTTACAGTTACAATTAATTCATCGTTGATTGGGAGGTCTGCGATTTTTGAATGTGTTTAATTAATAATGAATTTTTTTTATATACAGTCTTACGAAAAACGCCCCAAGCCATAACTCTGTTATTTATGGACTTATCTTAACAAACAAAAAGGCAAATAAAATGAGACTAAAAATACTATAAAGTGAGTCCAGTTTCAATTTTTTTTTAAATTACCTTCAAGATCAAACGACTGTCAACTGTTATTTTTCAAATGGCTCTGTATATTTTTTATTATTATAACTGGTAGAGATTTTTTTTCTAAATCCAATAATGTGCAACACTTTGACATTTAAAAAATATTTTTCGTAAAAAAAGAAATGAACTAGTCTATTACGCAAAACGTGCTTTTCATAAAAATGTTAAAGTTTGTCGTGAAAACAATGTCACTGAGGTTATTTTTCACAGATGTTTTGAACTATCAAGTTCTTCTACTTGTACGACTTATTGTTTCCTAAAAAAAAACCGATTATAGATAACAATCACCTGACTGACTTATTGCAAGTATATTTTGAATGCAATAAAAACAGCAATCAAGCAGTACAGAAAACATTAATGAAATAATTAAAATTAAGTCTACAACTGTGTAAGTTGCTTTGGGAAAAAAATCCCTGTCTATAGAGACGCACTGCTTGTGTTTTTATTGCATTCAAAATATGCTTGGAGTAAGTCAATCAACTGAGTATTATCCATAATCGGCTTTTTTTTAGGAAACAATAAATCATACAAAGAGAATAACTTGACAATTTGAAACAACTGTGAAAAATAACGCTCAGTGACATTGTTTTCACGACAAACTTTAATATTTTTATGAAATGCACGTTTTGCGTAATAGACTAGTTCATTTTTTTTACAAAAAATGTTTTTTAAATGTCAAAGTGTTGCACATTATTGGATTTAGAAAAAAAATCTCTACCAGATGTAGTAATAAAAAATATACAGAGCCATTTGAAAAATAAAAGTTGACAGTCGTTTGACCTTGAAGGTAATTTTTAAAAAATTTGAAACTGGACTCACCTTATAGTACTTTTAGTTTCATTTTATTTGCCTTTTTGTTTGTTAAACTTAATCTATAAATAACGGAGTTACGGCTTGGGGCGTTTTTCGTAAGACAGCCTGTATATAAATTCTTTGAGTTTACAGTTTGTATTTGTTCCAATAATATATGTACAAACGTTTCATAACGGTTTTGTTGCTTCTTCGGTGTATATATAAGTTTATAAAATTGAAATAATTTGTAAAATTAGTGTCAAGTAAAATTTTTGATAGTACACTGAAGAAGCAGCAAAACCGTTGTGAGACGTTGGTACATTTATTATTGGAACAAATAAAGACTGCAAACTCAAAGAATTTATATAAAAAATATCTGAAATCAGTCAAGAAAATAACCAAAGAAAAATTAATAATTAACAATTAATTCTTAAATGCGGTTTCAGTTTGATTTTATTGAATCATTTCTTAAATGTAATTTCTATCTGATTACATACTATTATGCATATTATTTACCTAAGTAAGCTATGCTAAAAATAAAATAGTCTCTGATATTTTTCATCAATTACTATTCAATAAACATCAATTCAAAATATATCACATTAAGTTGGAACAACGGTGACGTTATTAGATAGGAGTACTTTTTTTAAATAATTGTAATTAAAAATATTTAATTGCAATATACAATTATATTAGTGGCAATTAAATTTAATTGTAATAAATTTAATTGAGATTTGCAACTAAACATTTAATTGACAATTAAATTCAATTGCAAAATGCAATTGACGTTAATTGCGATTAAATTTAATTGCAATTAAACATTAATCAATTAATTGATTGAATTTTTAATTAATTAAAGCCCCTGTCAACTACTATCCATTAGTATACCTCAGTTTTGTTTGAACCGGTTCAAACCAACGATTAGTCTTCGATCTTAACACATATTTTGACAACTCGTGTTTTTTTTTTAATCACGCGATTGCAAATCTGTAGTCATTATGGAAATGTAATAAAGTAAACTGAAATTTTAAAAAGTTCAGAAATCTTTTCTCTACTTTACTAATTTCTAGTGAACTTTTTTATACTAAAAATCGCAATAAATAAAAAACGAAGCAGATAAAAATAGTTTATTTTTAATGTACCCAGTCTATTAAGTATAAAATCAATAAAATACACATTGATTATTTTAACTATGCATGCGTGTCATAACCTGACGTCTTAAGTCGATAAATATTTAAATTGCAACCATTTTAAGTAACCAAGGTGTTCGAAATGTAATCGCAAATAAAAAAAAATAGTTCACAAAGTAAACTAAAACCGTCTGATTAAATTTTATTGAACGTCCACGTGTAAGCTTCAGAGCCCTGTCATTAAAAGGACGTATAGTAACTCACTATTTGCTCAACAGAGACATAAGGAGGGTAGTTTTTGCGAATTACCCCCTATTTATTTCATGTTGTTAGGCCGGCGTCTTCGTGACAGGCAGACGAGAAATCTCACAAGAAACGACCGGACGAGACCCTATATTAAGGCTGAAACGCCCGCCGTAAATTCGAGGAAACAACGGGGACGCTAATGAAATTATTTGCACGACTTCATACTACGGGTTAATATTTAAAATACTGGGGCACATAACACCGTGGGGATGTATCAGTATGCAAATGTATGGCCCCTGCAATTAACGGCGGGGGCATCGATTTTCGATGTACCTAAAGTTTTAAGTGCTCTTGGAAGGATATAATTTTTTAGGCTGAGGGCTCGTGAAAATTAGTGGGTTTTCGATGTCGTTTAACTTTGGGGGAGCTAAACGTAACATACTTCAAATATTCCATTTGCAAAACTATAATAATTTACATCGTTGGATATTGTAGAATGAAAACAGAAACTGCGTCATTCTTTGAAAAATTTTGTCTTACGTGTCATCCAAAAGATGTTTAGCTTTAAGAATTATTCAAATATTTTTTTTAATGACACCTTTTTTCTTAAAGTAGGCTTAACAGGTAAAGGAAAATCTAGAACTTCTACTCACTTGAGAAAAAAAGGATTATAATATAATTCTACTATGTGTTTTTTTAAAAATGCCATAAGGGGTGGCTGTGGAAAAGAAAATTCATGTCTTAGCTCCATTCATTTACTTTAAATTTTCAGATTTGGCATGTGTTAGATGCCAAGCTACGACATGAGTTTTAATTTTCATGGCCAACCTTTATGGCATATTTAAAAAAACACATGTTATTTTCTTTCGTTCAATGATTTCAGTCGACATGAGTTTAGACGTGCAGGATAACATTCGCAAGTCCAAATAATGTTCCAAGTGCGCGAATTTCTCCGTTAACAGTTCCAACATTAATTTCGCAGACGTTTACTCTTGGCTGCCGCAGCTTGCGCAACCCTAAGAAAACGACCCTTACACAGTAATCTCCGCCCTCAATTTGAGCACATGTTGCGGTCTTTATTAGGTGACGAAATGCAATATTAGCGAAAAGACGGAAACCCTTTTGCAAGACTTTTTTGTAATTTATTTATTTTGGCACAAATAGTTGCTGTGCAAAATTATTTTCGTTGAATATTTATTCGTTTTGATTTTATTTCATGTTTGAGCTTCAGTCGACCGAACATTTTTTTATAAAACAAATTTAATATCAGAAAATATTTTTATGAGTATATACCTACAAGGTGGGGCAACGAATCGGGCGATTCTAAAATACTGGATTTTAGTAAATTTTGTAACGTTGGGTTGGCGTAACTTTGTCATCTCATAACCTACAACGTAACATTTACATATCGTTCACATCATCTCGTGAAAAAATTCTTCTAAATTGAAAATGGATGTGATATTTGGACGCTTGCAGGGGAAGAAGGCCAAATATGCGAGAGAAGAAACTATTGAAAGAGAAGAACATACTAAGAGAAAGAAAGGCAATGAATATGGCTGAGAGGGGGTAATTTGGAACTCTAAAAATTTTGTGAAGACGAGGAAATATTAAGAGCCCGAAAGAATAAATAGTTTTGGTCATATTTTGGGGACGCAAGAAGGAAATAAAATGTTAAAGAGCTCAAAAGATTCAATACTTGAAGATTAATAAACAATGGACGAAAGGAAAGACCAAGAGTAAGATAAAAGCGATAGATGGAGAAGAATTCGAAAGAACTTGAAATTAGGGAATGAATTGAAATCGTAAGAGGTGAAGATAACGAAGTCGTAAGAGTTCAAAGGATTGAATAGGAAAAAAATCACTTAATTAAAGGTTAATAAACAATAGTCGAAAAGAGAGACCAACAATAAGGTAAAGGTAGTGGATGGAGAGGGATTCAAAAGAACTTCGAATTCCGTAATGGACTGAAACCATCAGAGGTGAAGATAATGAAGTCGTAAGACCTCAAAGGATTAAATAGTTTTTGAAGACAAAGGAAAAAAATGTTAAAATGAAGATTAATAAACAATGGACGAAAAGAAAGACCAAGATTAAGATAAAAGATGGAGAAGAATTCGAAAGAACTTGGAATTAGGTGATGGACTGAAATCGTAAGACGTGAAGATAACGTAGTCGTAAGAGTTCAAAGGATTAAATAGGAAAAAATTCACTTAAAGATTAATAAAAGAGAGACCAACAATAAGTTAAAGCTTGTGGATGGAGAGGGATTGAAAAGAACTTCGAATTAGGGACTGGACTGAAATCGAGAGGAGTGAAGATAACGAAGTCATAGGAGCTCAAAGGATTAAACAGATTTTGAAGACGAAGGAAAAAAAATGTTAAAATGCACTGACTTGAAGATTAATGAACAGCGAACGAAAAGAAAGACCAAAAATAAGATAAATGCAGTAGATGGAGAAGAACTTGAAAGAACTTGGAATTAGGGAATGAATTGAAATCATGAGAGGTGAAGATAACGAAGTCGTAGGAGTTCAAAGGATTAAATAGTTCTAGAAGACGAAGGAAAAAATTAGCTGAATTCAAGATTAATAAACAATAAGAGACAAAAAGAAAGACCAACATTAATGTAAAGGTAATGGATGGAGAGGGATTCAAAAGAATTTCGGATTAGAGAATAGACGAAGGAAAAAAAAAGCTAAAATGCACTGACTCGAAGATTAATAAACACTGGACGAAAAGATAGACCAAAAATAAGATAAAAGCAATAGATGGAGAAGAATTCGAAAGAGCTTGGAATTAGGGAATGGACTGAAATCGTGAGATGTGAAGATGACGAGGCCGTAAGAGTTCAAAGGGCTAAATAATTTTTTGAACACCAAAGAAAAAATCTTAAAAATGCATTAAATGGAAGAAAAGACAAAAAAGGGACTAACAGTAAGGTAAAGAAGTAGACGGAAAAGGATTCAAAATAACTTGGAATTAGAAAATGTGAAAGCAATATGTTTGGAGAGCTGTTGTTCAAATAGAACGATGATGCCTAAAGTGAAGTCTGAAAGATAGATTCATGTTACCTTGGGTATTGTGTATTTTATAAAAAATAAAATAAGTGAAAGGAAGAGCAGAATGCAGCTCAATTTTTTCAGAATCTCGCGCAAACTTCCTCTCCTCTTCTACAAGATAAATAAAATTTATTTTGTTATTAATTGATGATGATTGAATTGCTGTTGAAATACGTAAGTATGTGTTTGCACACGAATACGTGGAGAGGAATGTTGCCATTGAATTGGCAGTAATGTCATTTCATTTAACATTCTTTTATCTATGATTGCTTTCAAAACAAAAATTAAGATATTTAATTAAACACAGAGAAAAAAATAGTATAATTGTAGGATAAGTTAGAATAACTTGTTTTAGTTTTTATTGAATTTATGAAAAAAGATTTGATCAAGTTAATAGTTATAGTGGTTGCTAAGGAAAGAGAGATGTAAAAAATATAATAAAAATTACAGTTACTGTTTTTGGAAGTGTGTCCGTTTTATTTAAGAAAATCCCACAAATTATGGGAGCTCGTCCGGGATTGAACTAAAACGAACCACAAAGACGAAGAAATCAAAACAAGAACGACGTAAAACACATAGTGCATTCAAGAAACTGTATTCGTAAAATTTTTCCGCTGAAGTGACTTTTGACTGACAGTCAATCTTTTATTATGGAAAATTTGTCGCAAATTCCAGAAATCAAAGTAAAACTGAAATTATCTTCACGAGCTACGATAATAGCCCTACATAAAATTGTATTTGAAGAAGAAGGAGACAGAAATAATAGAAAACGCTTAAGAGAATTTAAAGGTTTCGATTTTGCTGAAAATTCAGAGGAATTTCAAAGAAAACTAGATTATACGCGCACGTTTTCTATAGGTGATTTAACGTCGATTTGTAACATATTAGAGATGGATTATGCTGGAAATAAAGAAGATTTACGAATTCGAATCATATGTGGACTTATGGATTTAAATTCCCTAATTTCCAGTAATGACGATGATGCTGTAGACGAGGAAGATACTGAAGATGAAAATATAGACGATAGAATAAAAGATGATGAAGATGAAAATAAAGACGATAGAATACAAGACGATGAAGTTGAAAATGAAGATGAAGACGCCGGAAATTCAAATGATTTTAAACGCCGCAGTGTGGAAGTACCTCAAAGAATCAGATGTCAGAGAAGAACGAAGAATGAAACATAAATAAAATTTGTTATGGGATTTAAAGATGTCGAGGAATCTATTCGTTCCTTTAATGGCAGTGACAAGTACTCAATCGAGCGATGGATCGTAGATTTTGAAGATGCAGCAGTGATGTTTTCGTGGACTGATTTACAGAAAGTGGTTTTCGCAAAAAAATCTCCAACTGCTTTCTTAGCTAGCATCAACAAAGTAGATGCTCTAAGTCGTTTTTCAGTCATGTCAGTTACGGCAGATAACGCTGTATTACGAATTAAAAGAACACAACTTGAAGATCCCAATTTGAAAATATTAGTCGATATTTGCAAAGAAAAACCACATAAAGATTATATTTTAAGAGGAGGATTACTATATAAATTTGTTAATGGTATTGACTTATTAGTGGTACCGACTTCCATGGAAAATGAAATAATACAAGCAGCTCATCAAAAGGGTCATTTTGCTGTTAAGAGAACAGAAGAAGTAATAAAGCAGGAATATTTTATTCCAAATTTAAAAGCAAAGATTGAAAAAGTTATTGCCAACTGCGTTCATTGCATAATGGGTAATAAAAAGGAAGGTAAGAAAGAAGGATTTTTACATCCGTTGAAAAAAGCTGATGGACCGCTCCATACTTACCATTTAGATCACTTGGGTCCCTTAGAATCTACTAATAAAAATTATAACCATATATTGGCTGTTATTGATAGTTTCACAAAATTCGTTTGGTTATATCCGACTAAATCTACTACATCCCGTGAAGTTATTCAGAAGTTAGAGAAGCAAAAAGAGATTTTTGGAAATCCGGTTCAAATTATTACAGATCGTGGAACAGCGTTTTCATCAAACGAATTTCGCGAATATTGTGAATCAGAAAATATTGCAACGATGATGATTACCACAGGTCTTCCCAGAGCTAATGGTCAAGTCGAAATTAACAGGACAATTATACCAGTTTTAACAAAACTTTCGCTGGATAATCCTTCAAAATGGTATCAGCACGTAAATAAATTACAACAGACGCTTAACTCCACTTATCACCGTAGCATTGGAATGACTCCATTTCAGTTGCTTACAGGTGTAAAGATGCGATGTAAAGATGATATTTGCCTTAAAGAATTATTAGAAGAGGAATTTAGATTACAATTCGAGGAAAGTCGTGACTTACTGAGATTAGAAGTAAAGAAACAAATTTTGAATATTCAGGACGAAAACAGTAAAAGCTATAATTTACGACGCCGAAAACCGACGAAGTATTTGATTGGAGATTTAGTAGCGATTAAGCACACTCAGGCTATTCCAGGTAGAAAGCTTCGTAGTAAGTTTTTAAGTCCCTATGAAATATTAAAGGTGAAAAGTAATGATAAATATGATGTGAAACGTCTAAACGATGCTGAAGGTCCTTTTATTACTAGTACTTGTGCGGAATACATGAAGCCGTGGATAAATAACGATTAGTCATCCGAGACGTATGACCGAAATGTAGGATAAGTTAGAATAACTTGTTTTAGTTTTTATTGAATTTATGAAAAAAGATTTGATCAAGTTAATAGTTATAGTGGTTGCTAAGGAAAGAGAGATGTAAAAAATATAATAAAAATTACAGTTTCTGTTTTTGGAAGTGTGTCCGTTTTATTTAAGAAAATCCCACATAATTATTGTAATAATTGTAGGTTGTAACAGATACTAATTGAATTTTTTATTGACAGTTTTGCTTCATTTATGTTGTCTTAAATTTTCACGTTTTTTTGGATGAATCACATTTTTTTTTAAATAAAATGTCCAGTTATAAGAAACATGTTTTACTAACTAAGAAAGTGACTTTGAAGAATGATTTATTTCTTAATACAGAATTAAAATGGCCAACTGAACCGCTTTTTTAAGGAAAGATTAAATTTAAGGCGTGCTTAGAATATGATATTTATTTAAGTTATGCAGATCCAGCAGAATGTCAGGCACAATCTAACTGGCACTTAAATTGAAGTTAAGTGTTTAGATTGTGATTGATATTATGCTGTCATGTATTCACGATTGTCATATTCTATACACGTCTTAAATTTAATCTATGATTAAAAATGCGGGTGCAATCAGGCATAAGTAGTTTAAATAATAAAAAATTCTTCTCTTTATCTTTTCAGAACTTTTTATCGTTAGTGTTAATAATAACAATAATGAGTGTTATTTCCTTTTAGACTATTTTACAATTGTCTGGAACTCGTCATTGTGTATTAAATATGATGTAAATAGTTTTATAGTATAAAGTTCATATTTTCTTTGCAAAATAATTTTCAGTTGCGATTATTGTCCTCGTCTCATATTGCGTGTGGCGAGGTAGTTTCAGGCAGCGAAACTCGTTTTTGATTGCGGTTTTCAGTGTTTCAGGCGTCGCAATTTGACTTGCAAATGTAACCACGGTTTAAAACTCGTTTCTGGCGAAAATTTCGCGCTAAACACAAACCTCAAACGACGACGCTCGTTTACAGCTGCTTCGCCGAAATATGTAAAAAGTACAGCGATCGCAATGAGAAACCCCGAGTTTACTCGATTTTTGGTTATTTAGAAGCAGTTGAGTGAAATTGTATGGCAGTAAGTTGGCCAAAGTGCCTTCATAAATTAAAAAAGTGTCCATTATAAAGTTTGCAAGTTTTATATTAGAGCCGCAGCGCGCGGAGCAGACGAAAAATTTCAAAACTTTTCACCGCTTCAGCTGCTTCCTAAGTTGTATGCATATTTAAAATTTAAAGGCGCAAAAAAAAGAAACTTTTATATTAACGGGTCAACTTACGAAAAAAAGTTAGCTATTTCGTCAAAAAAAAAAATCAAGCCTTACCTTAAAAAGAGTTTCCGTGAAGTGAAGCTAAGACAGGGCAAGGAAAGATCGGAGCGGAAAGCTGAGACGAGTTTTCCTGCTACGCCAGCCGTAGTAAAAGCACGACTGATAAGCTGAAAGCGCGCTGAAAGCGAGCTTGCCGAATCTCCGCGAGGGCGTTCGAACTCGAATTTCAGCGCTGAACACCAGTTATCGGCGATTGATCCTGGAAACAATGCGGATATATTTTTCTGAAAAAATGCGCGTTTACGCAAATTCGTCGTGGCCGTTCACAATTTAATCATTTATTGATGTAACAACGGTCAGTTTCCGACAGTTCGTTTAAAACGTAATTATTCGAAAAATGGTTTTGTTTTTGTTTTCGATAGAGAGATGAAAGCTCGGAGCTTCTATATTAATTATTTGTTTTGTAATTGTTTAATTCGACGAAAATAGTATTTGACGAAACAATCAACAATGTCAATTGTAATTATATTTTTTAAAGGCCCGAAAGCTCGGAGCTTTTGTATTGTAAAAATCAATTTCGACACAACTAGTTTTTTTAACAACTTTTTTCAAAATAAATTTTCTTAATTATTGGTTCTATGATAATTAAACTTTCTGAGAATAAAATTAAAATCGGGAAGGTATTATTCTTATAATTTCCAATTAAAAACAAGTGTAACTAGTTCCGTTAGGTCTTGCTTTTGTTTCATCATCAATCACATTAGACATCTTCAGAGCTGCTACTGTGGTCGTGCTACAGTTGCAGAATAACCAGCAGCAGCAGCCGTGAGATATATACCGCGTGATCACGAATGATAAAAAGAAGCTAAGACGTATTGTTTCGTAAAAAAATAAATAATGAAACGTTTGACTTTACTATCACAAACTCTTTTAAACGGACACTAAATGGCGCACAAACACTTAACGTTTCGCAGTCGTTCGACAGCTTCGAACGACTGCGAAACGTTAAGTGTTTGTGCGCCATTTAGTGTCCGTTTAAAAGAGTTTGTGATACAATTTTCATCGGACAAGAACCAGCTTTAATTATAAGTTTGACTTTAGGTCAGAAGCATGATCTGATTTAGTTATTAAAAGGTCAAAATTGTTTCGAATTTACCTCACCAGAATACACAGAACGTTTTAGAAAATTCAGCACTGGGGACAATAAGTTCTTATAACAATTAAATAAAACAACTTGTGCGACCTAATAAGCAATTGAATTTTATTGTCAAAAAAAAATAATAAGATCACACTTGGTACACATCCGGTATGTAAAATATTAGGTTTTTTTTTGAGGTTGGCTTCCTGGATTTGCTTAGATAGGGCCAAGATAGGGCTCATGTGGATTTGATTTGAGTTTCTGTCAGTTGAGTTTTTTTCCAATAAATTTCATACTTTAGTTTTTGTGATGATGTTGCAATTTATTCCCGACCATCAAGTTAACTCGAATTATTTGAAAAGCTCAAACTGAGCCTTGCCCTGAGTTTTTATACTCTGTGATCTGGAGTTTTCTTTTTTTTAAGGAAATAAAAGAAAATTGTTTGCTTATAAGTAGGTAGTAAAAATGTAAAATCACCAAAACGATTTTTATTATTAACACTCATCAAAACACTAGTTTTTACAGCTTAATTAGATACTAGCACGATGCATTCTTCCAGGGTAAAATAACTCCCTGAACCAATCTGCTGTCATCAGCACAGCACAAGTACTAGAACATATCGCAAGAACAAGTACTCCATTACGTTCCTTATTGCCGATGAAATGAATAATCGTGAATGCCCCAAAAATGTAATGCAACACTGCGCCCACCAGCAAGATCAGCAATAAGTAGAGGTGATTTGGCTCGTCGAAAAGGTGGATGAAAATAAGAGAGAGGCATATTATAGTGAATCCTCCTGATGTCACTAGCGCCAAGTTGTATGACTCCATGCTACTGAAACTCGTACGAATGCTGCGAGCGGAGATCATGGTGCAGTTCACCAAGCAGCAGCCGCACTCGAGGATCTTCAACAAGAGACCAAGGCTATTGAAGATGTCTCTGGGAGACTTTATTCTTCGTAAACTTTCTCTGGTCGTTCTCAATGCTATTGCGCTGTGCATTTTGATTTTTCTTTTCGAAATGTCAAACTTGACTCATCCTGTCAAGTTTTGTTTGGTGATTTTGCTATTCATACAAATAAATTCAAGATAAGAAACATGTTTTTTTACAAGTTTTCTATAGTACGGTTCAAGTTGTGTATTATAAGATGAAGAATATTCGTTGGGTATGTACAAAGTGATGTCTGTTTTGTGTAGGATTCAAAAATGTCAATTGGACTTTCAAAGTAATTTCCTCTTCAAGAAGAGAGATGATGAGAATGGTGCTTATAACTATCTCAAAGACGTTTATTAATAACAAATATGGTTTCAAATCCAGAAGTAACAAAGTACATGTTGATGAGTTTTGAAGATGAAAGGATGAATGAGGACTTGACATTAAAACGTGCAATAGATAAGAGACAACATCAGTAGCAGAAATAACGGAGAAGAAGAAATCAATGCAAAGTAATCAGAGTTCGTTCAGAAGGGTTGCAAAATCTTGAGTGCGCTCCTCATCATTTTACAAGAGATTCAATTTAAAGTCATGGATGGAAGCGATGGAATTAAAAGTTTAAAGTCATGGATGGAAGCGATGGAATAAAAAGTTTAAAGAAATCCAATTTAAAGTCATGGATGGAAGCGATGAAATTAAAAGTCATGCCTCAGCTAGACTCCATTATTTTTAAAGGTTTTATGAATCTAGCTAAGACATGATTTTCAATTCTGTCCTTCCATCCATGACATTAAATTAAAGAACTTGAGATTCCAGTGGATGCGTTGATTGGGGCAAAATGAAAGACTACCAAGAAATAGAGTAAAGGGGAAAGTTGAGGCTTAAATGGAAAAAGAAAAGAGAAAACCAAGGAAAAAATGAAGAGAAGAGGATCTCAAAAATAAACTAAGATTCATTAACCTAGAGCACTTTCGGATATCTCTAGAAATTGGAAGAAGTAATCAATAGTTCTACTGTTTCAGGATATTATAAATGCGATTATTTTCATAATTGGATCACGAACATATATTTCCGATTTAATATGAGAATTTCAACAAAGCGAAACTCGTTTATTTACATTAAATTTAGTTAAAATGCTAGTATGTTTGTACCAAAAACATTTTCAATTGGAGTGGAGCGGAAAAACTAAACCCTGTAAAAAGAGGCTTATTACACTACATGACGTGGTATTACACGACGCCAGTTTCATTGGCTTAGCTGCAATTTAATCCAGGCGCTTATGGAAAATTACAGACATAATCCCGTGCAAAATGTACTGCAACGAGCGCAGGCCATAATTATTCGCGATGGGCTACGCATATTTATTTTCGAATAAAATGTTTTTATGTCCTGTGGCAGCTTTCGTACGTTGATTAATTTATGGTTCACAGAATTTTACAGAACATAGTCGCAATTTTTTGTTACATTTTGAATTCTGAATTCTTTGCGTAAGTCATTTACGCTTTTAGTTGCTCAAAAGAGCAAGTTCATTGTTGATACAGGCAACATGTAATTCATCACCGAGTCGTTGTTCCCCAGCAAACTATACAAATAAATTTCAGATTGCTAATGAGAGCACATAAACTCACCGAAACGCGAACGAAATCCGCGTAATCGTGCTATGCACGACTTCCCACGACAAAGACATTTACTCGAAACGAAACTTGATTTCAGTAATCTGAGCTTTCATACAATAAATACATTTTAAAGCAAACCAAAAACTGAAACTTCACTCTTTTCAGACGAGTTCCTGTTTACGTGTCGAAGGACGAAAATAAATTTCGTTTCGCAACTACCGATCTTCGTAAGAGTCGAGGAGGTGTGATTTAAAAGCAAAGCCGAGCTGATAAAACGAACATAACGATTTTTTTCTGCCCATATAACACCGTCGCATGACTAGTTAACACAGAAAGCTCGAACGGGCGGCGACGTGAAGAAGAGCGAGTCACGAAAGCTGAAAAATGAACGATGACTCTGAAGTACCTGACCCATTTCAGCGCATTTCAGTTAGAGAGTGCGATGACACTGTTTGTCTGGTTTGTTTTCAATTTATTGATTCTGTTTCGAATAATCCAAGCGTTAACGTCCATTTTAATCGAATTTAATATTAAAAGCCATCCATTTTAATAATTTGAAAGCCGTTTTAGACTATCCTATTTAATTTAAATTATACAGTAAAGTGTAACTAAACTTTGAACTAAACTTAAATCGAATCTGAAAAAAATGGAACGTGTTCTATCTCCGAACTGTACCTTCTCCAGCTCAAAAAATTTCATGTCCTGTAGATATTGAACAAAATCTTGTACAAAAAATAGGGGTAATGTAAAACGTATATAAATAAGTATAATAACTGAACTGAAAAACTGTAACAAAACGTGATAGTTTGGTAACTTTTGCACTAAAAAAAAGAATGGGTCTTGAGGAGCAACTTGTTAGTAGGTCGTAACAGTGTGCGGCAGATGCATGAATTTTACAGCAAGACATCAAATAAACCAGCGCTTTTCATTCCACGGAAACGCCCGGCTTTAAAAAGTAATAACAATGTCTGTGAAGTTATTTGCAATACGTCAACTAGCTGCCAAATGAAAGTATGGCGTTCGGGAAAATATACCTGGCATTTATTGTTTGTTTCAAATAATCGAAAATTCTGTTCCTTGTTTTTATAGTCCTCTCGTCCTTGCATCAACAATTTTCTAATGCACTCAATAGAACCCCAAGAAATCAAACTAATTTCTTTTTTTTTGATATCTACAGAGGTTTGATCATCTTAAACTTAACATCCAACTGAAACTAGGTCGTGTTTGCGGTAAATTATTACATTGTGTGTGTTTGTTCACAGCGGCGTAATGCGACTGCGAAATATCCCTTAATTAGCAACCCCCAGGTACACAACGGCGATTTCGCGTTGGCAAACTGCAATAAGCGTAAAGGCGGAGGTGTTCATACCGTAAGGGGAGGGGGAGGGGGTTTCTGTGCAAAGTTAATATCACAGGGACGTCACAATCACAAGTCACGTCCGTATGTTTACGTATTGAAACTTTGTAAAATTTCTAACTCGCGGTGTATTCAGCCCCGGCACGGACTGCACGGCAGACAGAATTGATTTATAAGTTTAATAACGACGCATAAATCGAGGTGTGTGAAAATTTACGGTGTCACTTCCGCCGGAAAATGCAGGTGTACAGAGTTGAAATGTATGAATATTCCTGTTTGATTTAAAACCCAAAATAGAAAAAAAAAAAAAGAATGGATAATAACAAATGTAATTTTGTCAAATGCAAATTGAACTTTTATTAAACGTTGCAATTAGGATTTCTTGCGATCCACAAAAATTCGCGTCGCATAAATTTCCCTCCGTCTCCGTCGTCGCCGGCGTCGTCATCCTCGTCGTCGTCGTCGCACGATACAATCCTTTGTTCTCGAACGCGCGCGAGTTTTATCTGTGTATGTGGGGCATTGTACTCGGCGAACTGCGCCTAAAAAACGGGGCCATTCATCCACAATATTTGCGCTTAATAAAATTAATTCGCAGTAGTCTCTAATTCCCTCCTTGCCGGACAATTAAACAAGGGCACGACAAGTATTTTGATGGCCTTCTTTTTCTCTATTTGCGTTTAATATTCTGAAAAGGCGCTGATCATTTTTAGCGTCGGTGAAAGTGGAATGAATTTTTTTCTCGGGCGTGGGGGTTGCAGACGAAGTAATTTAATTAAATGCAAATTAGAAGCAGATACTATGAGACAGTTTTTTTCTCGTTCTCTAATTTTAGCACGAATTGTTGAAATAAAGCAATTGCATTAAAATACGTATTATTCAAATTAAATAATTTAAAAAAGTCACAAAACTAACTGAAACAGCAGTACGAGATCATTCAGTGACTCTATGTATATATACAGGCCGATTCTTAAATATAGTCCGTCTAGAAAGTTCCAGAAAAAAGAAAATAACTCTACAACTTCCAGTTTTAGAATTTATGAACGAAACAAGTAGAGGAAAATAATTCCAGGTTTGTTTATGTAATTTCTGTTTAATCCTGAGAATTGTATTAAGCGTCAGGAGACGTGAAATCAAATCAACTGCATCCTGAGTAGACCTAGTGTTTCATGCGTGTAAATCTGATGCTATTATTTTATTTTTTCTTACATTTTTTAGTCGAAACGATTTTAGAAATCCTTTTTCTTTAATTGTGAACCCCTCTATTTAAAATATCTTCTATCAGTATTCTCATTTCTTAAATTTGACACGATTACTCAAATTTCACTTTGTCTAATGTTTAACATTTTGTGGTCATTTTTTTGTTAAATTAAGTAAGATATCGAGAATATAGTATGTATAATACATATAATAAGCAATATACAGGGTGACTGTTAATTATACCGACAAATTGAAACCTCGATAAGAAGCGATGTCCGAGAGTACGAGAAGAATGTTAAAAAAATTCTTGTGAACAGTTATAATTAATAAAAAAATAACCCTAAAATCAAGCTCCGCCACTGCCTACGAAATACGGCGGCCACATTCTATAAATGCGGTAGGATAATAGCCCAATAAATTTTTTTATTGACTCTCGCTTGCGCACAATGCGACCTTGAGACATATCTCAATTGGTTTCATTACACTTATAACAGCTGGGGAAGGCAAGTTTCTTTTATGCCACGTAATTATTATTAATTTCTAAAGTAACTGTATGAAATACGTATAATAAATTTGCAAATGATTGTGTAAATAACTCTTTGTTAATTCGTGCGGATTATTTACTGGAAGGGAATGTTCGCTTCGTCCAAAAAAAATGCAAGGATTTAAATCTAGTAATGGCAGGGGTCAAATGCACTGACCGGCGGCGGCAGGCAGCTGATAGTAAAATGTTCGCACGGAGACAATAAAAGTATTATTACTGTTGTTTTACGTCGCTAGTATTCTGCATAATACTAACTGGTAATAAATAATTATCGCCACAAAAGAGTGATTACTTGATTACATTTGCTTGAACGAATCTGTTTTCTCCGAAAATGAGAAACGACCTAAATTTCATCGCCGACTAAATTGTACATCTGCTTTTAAGGACGGCGACGTGACATGCGGCCAGTTTGTTCGCGTATTGAATGAATGTAACAGATTTCGAGATCACGTTTAAAAAATTCTAATTAATTAATTAAGAGTTGAATGTAAAGTGGAAAGAATGCGCCACTAGAAGATGCTGAAGTTGTGAACGTTGGAATTTGTTAAAGTTTTAATAGATTTGTGTTAATAAATCCTCACATACAAAACGAAATTATAATAATTAACATTCGAAACATATTACGCATGAGTTTACTGATTTATTTGTTTCAAACTGTTGTTATTCTTTTCATGAAATAATCTACTTCAGGTAATTTGCTGCATGCATTATTTGTCACGTCGGGCGTTAACCTAACCTTATCGTGGTTTCAATTTGTTCAAATGTTAACAAATTCAAGACGCGCTTACAACTCCACACCCTGTATTTTTGGCGCACTAGTCGTAAATCGTTCCTCGTTCTACCGTACACATTTTTTTCACTTTAAATTAAATTCTTAATTAATTATAAATTGTTCTTTAGAAGTTTTTAAACACGATCCCCTAATCTATTACATTCATTCAGTACGCGATTTAATTAGAAACTGGACGCATATCACCAACGACGTTTCACATTTTCGGAGAAAATCGATTCTTTTAACTATTCCTTGCAAATGTAATGAATATAATGTAATGAATGTATTCTTTTGTGGCGATAATTATTTATTACCAATTAGTATTTATGTATAATACTAGCGACGTTTAAAACAACAGATTATATCCTATAGTTTTATTGCCTCCGTGCAATAACGAGACGAACATTTTACTTCCTGTTGACCCCTGCGATCACCAGATTTAAATCCTTGCGTTTGCTTTTTTGTAGACGAAATGGTTGGTACATTCCGCTCTAGTAAATAATCCGCACGAGTTAACAAACAATTATTTACACAGTTATTTGCGAATTTATTATTTGTATTTCATACGCAATTCCAGTTATTTTAGAAATTACTAATAATTACGTCGCGTAAAGAAACTTGCCTTTCCCAGCTGTTAAACGTGTAATAAAACCAATTGAGATGTGTGTCGAGGTCGCATTGTGTGCAAATGAGAGTCAACAAAAAAACTTTATAGTCCTATTATACTGCCGCATTTGTAGAACGTGACCGCCGTATTTCGCATGCATTGCCCGAGCTTGATTTTGGGGTAATTTTTTAATTAATTATAAACTGTTCACAAGAATTTTGTAAACATTTTTCCCGTCATCTATGACATCGATTCTCTTATGCGTTTTTTTTGTCGGTACAATTAATTGTCATTTACCCTGTATATCTTGATGACGATTTTCAGTTTTCCTTGTAACATTTGAGTGTAACTTTCGTCGAACATGAAAATTTGTTATGTTATAAAGTTCTGTAATATGTCTGGACGCGCCTTCGTGCGTTCTTTTATTAAATATGTTGACACAACAATTCAGCTTTTAACAATTAATCTTTTTTTCATTTAGGGATTGTCTGATATTAAGGTTTTGTATTCTTATCGCTTGATAAAGCAACAAAGAAACCATAAAATCGTTCTAGGTACCATCCATCTAATGTGAAAAAAGGATTCAAGCTTAATGATTGACAATCCAACATATTGTGGAATAAAAGAACGTACGTCTACTTAAGCTGCGTTCGTTTATTCAACTCCGTTCACTTTATTTACTCTTTTCGCACTTTTATCTCATATTTACTTGTATTAAAACTTATTCGCTCTCACTCTTTGGAGTGGGAAAAGAGTAAATAGAGTGAACGGAGTTGAATAAACGAAAGCAGTTTTATATGAAATTTATTACCCCCGTAAACATAATATGCCCCAAGTTTTCCTGTAAACTGGATGAACTGGCTCCCATTAATTTATTCTGTGTCACTTCAACATTACGTCAACACTCGTCACTCCAACTTAAGAGAAGGAATTGCTTCCTTCAGATTTGACGAATTTATATTGTTCGTGGAATTGCATGTAGCTAGCACATTTTTTCAGCAAGTTACGTATTTATAAAGAAATGTCCACCCTACAAAACGTCTGTTTTAATATTTTAACGATAAGTACCAGAAAAAAATGTTAAAATTGATCTAAAAACGCTGAAACATCTTAATTAATATCGATTAATTGATACACAATATTGATTTCTTAAAACAGACGTTTTGTAGCGCATCATTTCTTAAGAAGTACGTTATTTCCTTCCGCGATATCTTTCATATTAAATGCAATTCCGTTTCGTAAAAATGCCTTGAAAATGCACTATACTGAAACGGAAAGAAACTTTTGCTTCTGGCTAATGGAAGTCGATTCTCAAATAAAACGGCTTGCTGATCAAAAAACTATTCTTTTCATGAAATAATCTACTTCAAGTAATTTGCTGCATGCATTATTTGTCACGTCGGGCGTTGACCTAACCTTATCGTGGTTTCAATTTGTCAGTACAATTAACAGTCACACTGTATTTAAAAATTTAAAATTTAAAAATTCCGGATACTTTCGAGACGGTCTATACAAAAGTACCAAAAAGTTTTATACAAATGGAGAGAAAGTTTATCTTACATTTCACAAAAGAAACTATTCTTTATAAAAAGCTCTGCATGACTTGTAGATCCATAATCAGGTACAAAATTTTTTAAAAATTGGCTGGAATACATGGAAAATAAAAAATAATGATTTGGACGGAGAGCAAAATATGTTCAAACTGTAGTGGAGAGCAAAATGTTCATTGAAATTGTGATTAAATAGCAAAAAATTATGCACACTTGTAGATTATTGAACGTATTTTGCTCTCCGTCCAAATCATTACTTTTTATTTTCCCTGTATTCCAGCCAATTTTTTAAAAATTTTGTACCTGATTATGGATCTACAAGTCATGCAGACTTAATATAAAGAATAGTTTTTTTGTGAAATGTAAGATAAACTTTTTCTCCATTTGTATAAAACTTTTCGGTACACGCTGTATATCCACGAAATTCAACCAGAAGAAAATCGAAATTTTCCGAAAATTTCGGGATAAAATATATTTTTGTTAATGAAATACAATAATATCAATACTATATTATGCATATATTTTTACGGCTATTATAAAGTCATAGCGAGACCACGCGTGATTTTGACACACTTGCAAATTCTCATTTATCAACAAATAATGGGAGAGTATATAGAAGGTCATATTTTTTTAAATCAGTGGTTGTGTTAGATCAATAATAAACGATGATGTCAAAATTTACAACCGGTATTTATGCGTCTCAAAGTCGTATTTAAATAACTCGCTAAAACACGACTTGAAATAGACGATGTTTATAATGATCGTGAACCCAGTGGATTGTCATGATTTCGGTTACAATTTTTTTGATCAATTTTATTTCGACAGCTAAGAGACACCTGTGATATCTCATCTATCTTTATTTAATTAAAGCAGGTTCTTGTCCGATGAAAATTGTATCACAAAATCTTTTAAACGGACACTATAAATATGCGCACTAACACTTTACTTTTCGCTATCGTTTGATAGCTTCTTCAGAAGTCAAAAAAAATATAAACGGTTGTCAAAATAAACAAGGTTGTTAATAGAAACTGAAAAAGTAATTGATCTTTTTTTTATAGTCTAAAAATTAAATTTAAAACAAATTATTTTAATAAATGTTAAAAATTGACAGATCTATATCCTATTTAAAGAATCTAGAAAACTGCAAAATATATCGTTTAAATTTGCAAAATCATCATGTATGCTTATTAATAGAATTCGATGACATTTTTATTTTACGCATTTCTATAAAGCGTATTTTGAAAATACATATTAGATTCGCAGTATAAAATATTAGTGTTTTCAAAATCAAAATTATGGTCATTTTCTAATGAATGTTCTACAGGCATTGAATGATTTTAATTCTTTGGTTGGTCTAGACGGTTTTTTTAAATTTTGGCTTGTTTCTCCAATATGAATTACAATTTAAACATTTAATTTCATAAATCACGTTAGGTTGTTTTAGTGTGTGTTTTGGTTTTTAAATTTGAGAAAATAATATTTAAATTGTTTACAGATTTGCTACCTAAAATTAAATTGTGTTTTTTGAAAATGTGTTTAAATGTGGTATACTGGGTGCTGCATTGATGAACGCAACATAGGAATTCCCGTGTTAATTTATATGTGTTCAAATATTGGCTACCCTAATTATTTTACAGCAAAATTCCATTTAGGTTTTTTAAAGTACTCTGTAAGATGAATCTGTCTGTTCACTTTGAGAATTTTTCATTTGCTCAGTTTCAAAATATTTTTAAAAGATTCATGCCCGGTTGCACCAACTTTTTAAGCAGAGCTTAAATTTAAATTATGTTTAGATGTGACATTTACGTATGGTCAGTATAACGTCAAATACCTTCTGATTGACAATTCAACTTCAACTTAAGTATCAATTAGAATGTGAGTAACATTTTATTAAATCTATAAGAAATTTCATAGTCTAAACACCACTTAAATTTAAGCTCTACTTAAAAAGTTGGTGCAACTGGACCTCAGTAACCAAATTCAATTTATATCGAGCTATCAGTACGGCCTTGATCAGTTGCTTTATTTTATTTTAACGTTCACTGATCAAGGCCTTGCTGATAGTTCGATATAAATTAAATTTGGTTACTAAGGGTGGGTTTACAGAAAGCAAATCAAATATTTAATTTCGAATTAAACTAATCACGATTAAGTTGTCATAAGAATTACATTGCGAACTGTCAAATTAACAACGTCATTAAAATTTGATTGCAATTAAATTTTCTGTAAACTGGCCCTAAATCTTTTGAAACTGAGCCAATGAAAAATTCTCAAACTGCACAAACAGATTCATCTTGAAGAGTACTTTAAAAAACCTAAATGGAATTTTGCTGTAAACTAATTAGGGAAGCCAATATTTAAACACCTCTAAATTGACACGGGATTTCCTATGTTGCGTTCATCAATGCAGAACCCTGTATAGTGGTTCAATGTAAGGTAATTATATGTATTTTTGTTTGAAGTTTGTTTTATGTTATTGTAGATTTTTGAACACCTGTTGAGGCCGCCAACCTTTTTCCAAATATTTTGCTTCAGTCTTTACTAAACCCACTACATTTAATCAAAATACTATAATGAATAATTCATCTGCTGTTAATATACTAACCCCAACCATTACGTCAGGTGTCGTTAACAATAAATTACTCTCTCGTGATACTCGTAAAGGAGCTGGTCCTGATGGCATTCCCAATCTATTTAAAAAAAAATGTTCTGTTACTTTGTGTACTCCCTTGAGTGTTTTATTTACAATGTCTTTAAACCTCGGAATTTTTCCATCAGTTTGGAAAAATACTCATATTATTCCTATTTATAAATCAAGGTCTAAAAACGAAGTGAGTAATTACCGACCAATATCGATACTTTCCGCCGTATCAAAGGTTTTTGAATCTCTTATATACGATCATATCTTTTCAACAGTTAAAAATATTATTATACCTCAACAACATGGTTTTTTCAGGGGCAGGTCTGTGGAGTCTAATTTACTGCTTTATAGCAATGACATTTTATCAGCCCTCGATAATAATCAACAGGTTGATGCTGTGTATACTGATTTCAGTAAAGCTTTCGACAAAATCAACTTGTCTGTGTTAGTGACTAAACTTGCTGCGGTGGGTGTACATGGAGCTCTGCTTCAATGGCTGACTTCATACGCAAGCGATCGATCTCAATTTGTTAAAATTGGTAATTATATCTCCCAAAGTGTCGTTGCAACATCCGGAGTTCCTCAAGGATCTCATCTGGGTCCCGTCTTACTCAACATTTATATAAATGATATTTCTTTATGTTTTAAGCACTGTAAATTTCTATTATACGCCGATGATTTAAAATTATATCGTATTGTTTCTGACTTAAGAGATTGCACATTAATGCAAGAAGATCTGACTCGTTTAAATGATTATTGTAAATTAAATATGTTGTATACTAACTTAGACAAATGTCACCAGATCAGTTTCACTCGTAAGAAAACACTTGTCTCTTGTCATTTTTCTATTGCCAACGGATGTATACAAAGAGTTACTTCCGTTAGGGACCTTGGGGTCATATTTGATAACAAAGTTCTTTTTGATAAGCATATCGACAAAATTACTGTGAAAGCTAACAAAATGCTTGGTTTCCTAATTAGGATATCCAGGAATTTTTCTAATATAAATGCTGTTACCATGCTTTTCTATGCATATGTTAACAGTATACTCAACTTTTGTACCACAGTTTGGAATCCGCAATATAATATTTATATTGACAGAATAGAGAAAATTCAGATTATAACGGCTTATGCAAGCATTTCAACTTCTTATTATTCAAGAATAGACGTTCTGTAAATGATTTAATCACTATTTTTAAAATACTGAATTTTATATATACATTTGATTGTCCTGATCTGGTGACATTATTCGGACTAAATGTTCCAACTTATCCAACTCGTCACTATGTGCCATTAGCTCAGTCAACTTGTCGCACTAATTCTTATTATAAACACTGCCATTCCTCGCTTATCGAGAACGTTGAACTTTGTTGGGGGAAATTATATTAATTAATAGATTGATTTCGTGAAGTTTTTTTTGTATGATTTTTTTATCATTGATTTCTTTTTTTAGTGCTGCTTATAGGTTGTTTTTGTATGCTTATAGACAACATGGGAAGTTATTTAGTCGGTCAGTTTTTGGATTTTGATGTGTTCACAATTAATTTCCAAAAATATAAAGTCTCTATAAGAAACATTTACGCCAGGCAATAATTTTTCTATTACTTCTAGATACATTTAATGAAACTTAATTTTTCATTTTTCTGAATTGCTGATTTATTTTTTGCGCTCTGTTTGTGTAGTATGTAGCATTAAGGAAAATGCCTAAAGAAAAGTCTAATTAGTTTTAAGGAATATTTGTAGAAAATGTGTAGAATAATTTACACCGAGGATGTTGTTTATGGGTTTATCCTGTTTACATCCCTAACAAACAAATAAATAAATGTAGGAGCAAGAAAAAAACTAAATTAATAAATGCGCCTTAAATTTAATAATTATGATTACATCAGCGTTTTTGCAAGTTGAAAAATTATGCAGGGATTTTATAATATTTTCGAAACAATTACAGGGTGTATTAAAAAAATGAAATATTTTTGGGCATTACACGAGTGGCACGTTATTGTTTTTATTACAGCGATACGTTTATTGCAAACAAATCCCTTGATTTCAGGTTAAATATTTGTACCTAAGATATTTGTGTGTAGTATGACAATATAACAATTATAATTAAAAATACAAACGTTGACACTTTATACAGTACGAATTTACGAGGTTCAGCACGAAAAAAATAAGACTTTAGCTGAATCTCGGGAACAAAGAAAGGGAGGGAACAGACAAGGAAGAGATAGGTACATAGTAACATTTTTACACTGTTTTAGTGAAAGAGGTCTCAATTCGATCACTTTCGGTAAGACTTGAAACAAGTTAAAGAAAATGTAGAAGAGAAAACGGAATTTGATACAGAAGATCACATTGTTACAAAAAAAGTAAACATTTCGTAAAGCAGTAAAGTAATAAAGGAGAGAGAACTTCATTTCTACAGAGGAATAGATAACAGGAGAAGAAAAAATTAATTTTTCTTTGAAGTTGGAAAGTATGTATCATAGAAGAAATGAAACAACAGGGGAAGTCACACTATTCTGTACTAGCACCAAAATCGTCTTTTTGCAGCAGAATTCAATGATTAGGGTGACAATTAACTTGCCCCCTTTTTTCTTTCCTAGTAAGACTTTTTTTAAGTAAAATGTTGTTCCCTTATCGCATTTAATATCACTGCAAAAATAAGTGTCCCTTTAGGCAAAAATTTATGGGCCAATTTTACTGAGAGGGGCTAATTTAATGGTAGTGTAATATTTGCACGGTTTCCTTATGTAATTCCTTTGCATCACTTGATACTATTGTTATCGCTAAATGCTCGGAAAATACATATAGAAGAAATGAAACAACGGGGAAATCAAATTTTTATACAAGCAACAAAATCTGCAGAATTCAGTGATTGGGGTGTCAATGAATTTGCCCATTTTTCCTTTCCTACTAACGCTTTTTTATTTACAGTTGGTTCTTGTCCGATGAAATTTTACGTTTCACCGTCGTTCGACGAAGCTGTCGAACGACGGTGAAACGTAAAGTGTTATAGTGCGCGATTGAGTGTCCGCTTAAAAGATTTTGTGATAACGCTTTTTTAAATAAAATATTCTACCCTTGAGCACATTAATTAAATGCAAAAGTAAATGTTCCTTTAGGCAAGAAATTGTGGGCCGATTATACTGCGAGGGGCTAATTTAATTGTTCTAATTTTTTGGAACTTGTTTTGAACCACCACTGTGCTATCTGGGCCTTAAAATTTCGCACAATATTTTATCAAGTAGCCAGAATTTCTCTAAATTATATTTTTGTAGAACAGGCTCTTCCCTCAATTTTGACACTAAAGACATTTAACCAAAAGTCAGATTGTTTGGTTACATTTTAAGAATAACAAGAGAAGTAAAGTATTAGAGCTGAAATAACAGAATAAAAGTAGCGACCAATCATGTTTTAATTTTGCGATTGCAAGACCCTTCTCTCCTTCAGAAAGCATATGATTTGGCACAACTTTAGCATTACATTTGAAATCTAACGTTTAAAATGATTATTTTTGACAAGCCGTTAAAGAAAGCCATATTTACAGCGGAAAATTGAATCGTGCGAAATTTTAAGGCCGCGATAGTACATCATTATTATTATTTCTTATACACCTCTGAAAGTTGAGTACAAAATATTAAGAAATTCAATAATTTTTCCTCTTTTATTTTTTAAAGGTTTTCGTTACCTTTTGTTGCACTGTTTATGTACCATGTAAGTATCTTTTATACCCCTCGAACAGTCGAGAAAAGAAAATAAGTTAGAAAATTAAGTAGCTCTACCCACCCACTAATCATATTTTTTTCAAATGTTAACTTGCTGAGTAACTACCTGAAGGGTACCAAAACATATAATTATGATGCCTAAGGGTACATACTTATTGAAAAAACGAATGATATTCCGAGAAACATTCTCACTCAACTTGTCCTATTGTACTCTTCCAGCAACATTTTTTAACTAACTTTTTTGTGCGGCTAATTCGCCACGAAAATAAATACACTGGAGTCCGCTTATAATGAACGTTCAAAAGAAAGAATAATTAACTCATGCTAAACGGACGACATTTTAAGCGGAATGAAAGTACTTTATATGAAAACCAAACCACTGAATACAAGTACGTCATAATAAGCGGTTTGTCACTACATACGGAGTCATACTAAACGAACTCCACTGTATTTGTTTCCTTCAGGTTATGAGGTAATTTTACCCTCTACAATTTTTATGTCACCTTGTTGCACTTGTACCCTGGGATAGTCGAGGAAAAAATTAATTTATAAAATGAAACAACTCACCTCGACCTTGTATTTTTAAAAGGTTTTTACTGCTGGGCTCGTTTTGTATCCTTGCTTTTATTTTTAGCAACCCTTGTATATCTCAGAAAAATTGAAAGGACACAATTAAGTGACTCGCCCCCATTGTATTTTTTTTTTGAGTGCTGGTTAGGCTTTTTCTGATATCTGAAGGGAAAGATAAATCGTGATGTTGTCATGCATGTTATTACTGTGCACCCTACAGTAATCATGAAAAAAATAGTTACAAATAGAACAATCTACTTCTATTAAAATTTTAGGAAAAATATAAGTACAACCTCAATCAAAAGTAATGAAACGAAACGCTATAGTCAAAGTGCAATGGTGCCGAGTCAGAGAGAGCGCAACGTGTTGTGGAGTTCCGAAGGACTTCGGAAACATTCGTTCGCTATAAGGCTTCATCTCACTCGATATCTTCTCTCTCTTACTACAGCGTTTCGGTTTTGAACGTTTCATTACTTTTGATTGAGGCTGTACGTAGATAATCAAGAAGGACTTTAACAAATTATTGTAAAATTTAATGTCAAATTTAAACCAATTGACTTTTCCATGTTTTCATTGGATTACATATCTAATTTAATGTGATATGGCCCGAACACGAAACCAAAAATCAAAAAATAAAATTAATAAAATCGAAGGGGCGGTTTTTAATTGCCGGATTAATCACATAGACATGTGAACTGCTTTCGGCGCTTTTGTTACCAGGATCCGTCGACGCGATGCACATATTGCAATTAGTAGAAATTAACGAGAAAGCCGGGGCACCATCAGATGTAATTTACAATGTAATTACTGGAGCTTAGAACGAGGACGCCGGCGTTCCGTTACAGATTGATCGACACACTCGTATACGCCGTGATTATACCGGATAAACAAAGGAAGTGTGGGAACGAACGTGCCCCGAAGCGGTCCTTAGTGCTTTAAAAAAATAAAGGACGAAATCGAGTCCGATGATTTCATAAACTTTTTTGGGATATTGAAGCGAAAACTCCAGTTTAATTAACACGAAAGCATAACAGAGGGATAATTCTAAATTGCTTCGATTTTTATCTTAAATTTACAAAACATTCTTGTCGAAGAAGAAAATTGTAAATCCTCTCTTCCACCATACCATATACAGGGTGACTGTTAAAAAGTATCGATTTTATTCTTCCAGATTAGCAGCTACCTGCGTCACGTAATAAGAACTGGTTGTGGTTGTGGGATAGGGTGGACGTAAAACTTTACTGCAGTTTTACTGCTTTATTTACAGAGCAAAAAAGAATTTAAACTTTTTTCCACATTCTGTGACTTCCTTTTTCTTACTCGCTTTATTTATCGGGTATTATTTCAATCACCGTGTATTCCGTAATAAATAATTCAAATATTTGTTTTTAGTTTAGACGAAAATATTTTCCTTCGTCTGATCATGAGATATATCCGTAATTACGTAATGAATTATTTAAGTGTAAAAATGATTAGGTTTTTTTTTTTTATTTTGCCGGAACGATACATATATTAAGCACGTATTTCCGGAATAAATGGCGTGTCTGCTCATATATATACGAATATTATTTAAATATGCATAAAGTTCGCTATTAGAGCGCGTATCCGATCTCATATTTTATTCCATTACTTTTATGTATCTTGTTCATCTTTGGGATGTTTGCATGGGCGTCTATGCTTCGAATCCTCTTATCGCGATATATGTATGGTATTTGCAGGAACAAGAACACAGCAAACAAATAACTTTGACATTCATCTATGATTTGTCACTAATGAAAGAAGTGGAGTACGTACGTGAAATGTGTCAGAAATAAAAAAGGAATTTAATGGTCACTGAGTGTATACCTACTTTGATAAATATGTATAGTGTATACTATTTTCCAAATGAACTTTATTAAAATATTTCTTAAGATTACAACTTTATTTTACTGTCTTAATACATTTGGAAGGCAGTGTACAAGTTTAGCTTTCACTTTGATATTATATTAGCTCTCAAGTCATGATGATGTCTTAATTGATAATAAGATCGTGTAGTTGACAGCTGCTTTCTCGTGCAAGAAAGACGTATTCTGTAGCGTCCCAAACTTACCCCTAGCGAGCTGTTATTATCATCCTGCAAGAGGCATCGTTATTTCGATCTCACTTACCAACTAATTTATTATTTCAATTATATTTTCTTTACAATTTTTTTTGTTTAAGAAGGATGTATTCTGTACCGTCCCAAACTTACCCTTAGTGAGCGGTTATTATCACCCTGCAAGAGGCATCCTTATTTCGATCTCACTTACGACCTAATTTATTATTTCCATTGTATTTTCTTTACAATTTTTTTTGTTTAATGGCGTTTTCGGTTGACAGCACTCAGAGTGTCTTCATCTCGCATTATTACATGAGTGCAACCAATGCAGGTGAATCGAAAACGTTATAAACTTCGTTTTTAATACAGTTTGTAACGTCCAGTTTGGAGCTACCCCCACTGAAATCAATTGGTCATTATTATTTTCGTTTCGTACGCGCTTTCCATCATAAAAATGCGACGGCGGAAACCTAATAGAAATTTCGAGCTCCACTATAAATTAAGCGTTATGAGCTATCTAATTTGTATAAATATTCCATTTAACGGCGGTTCAACGTTCGAAAATGCGAGTCAGTTCCGTTTAGCTGACTTTGTAATATTGACGCCACCACCCCCCGACATTTACCGAATATTTATCATCACTTTTCAAGCCACAAATTCAATTTTCTGTGTAAGTATAGGAGGCATATTAAATATTTGATATTTAATAACAAAATTCTTTCCCATGATTTTTAAGCCTGAAAATTTCTGGGTTTTATCGTAAATCACATCCAGGGTTAAACTTCACTGATTCATATTTCTATGATCCCCCAATTTTAAACACATAAATATTTTTTAGTTGACCTTTTCTGTGTCTTCTTTTTAAGCTTCATTAACTTGAATGAATGACCGACAAGGTATTTCCATCAACCCCCGAACTTTTTCCGAAGGTAATTATGCAAATTCATTAATGAGGGTTCGCTTTTGTGCTTTTGTACGGATCCAAAGAGGGTGTGTAGTTTTTTCTTTGTGAAAACAAACCGAATGCAAATAACAAACGTTAATCATCCCCCTCCGCCGTGCCCCGTGAGCTATTGCGCTTCGATTCCTTTTGCTTACGCAAAATTTCGAACTTTCGGATATTATAAAATTGCTGCTGGAAACTTCGGGGCGCTAATGAATTTCTCTTATTTACAATATCCTTCAAACTTTATCTCGAAATTGTAGTACATCGTGCGTCTTGTACCGAGTTAATTTCGATGTTTCTTTGGCAGGCGAGAAAGTTTCATCCTTTAAGCCTTTCGGTGGATCGTTTTAATCGTGTCTGCAACGGGGCTTTACCCGCAAAAAGCCAAATAACTTACCAGACGGATATTCGGGATAGAAAAATAGAATTCCTTTGTATTTGTCTGAATGGACTTAAAGTTGTAGGTGAACCAAAACAATAGAGTAGTTTAAGCTTGGTGTTGGGGTGAAAAATAAATCCTTGGAATTTATTATTTCTTTAGATCATAGTCCTTTGAGAAGGAAGAAAATTAAACATTTTCGAATCCCTTATATTTATTACGTAATACGAATTTCACTTACTTCACTTATCGAATAAGAAGAGCGCAATAACTCCCAGTATATTGAACACTTGTCTGCGCTGAATTCATCTTCAATCGCTCTCCATTTTGCAGAAATGAAATATTTTACTGCGTCTCAAGCGGAAACAATGGCGTTTTTATTATCGTACACAGAACACCTCCGGTGCATTTTGTTTGAAAAAAAGCAGCGTTGTAAAATGTTTATATTCCTCTGGGCCCGCGAAGCTGCGCAATTTATATTCATTTTGCTTGAGTGGAGCGTGGAATACGAGAAGACATTGGCGGTTCTGCAGTCTTTTTAATTTTAATTTAGAAAGCTGCTCATATTCATAAAACGTTAGGGGATGAAGGCAATTGTGTCGAAAAGTTTTAATATCGGCTTGAATTATTATTACTTAATTTGAAATAGTTTTATTTAAAATAATCGCCTTCGTTTGGTAGAGGAAAGAAAAAAGAAGTGTTTTGATTTCATATTCAAGTCGTGTCTGTTGTTAACGAAGAAAATTATTTCGAAATGTAGTTCGATGTGTAATTTGGTAATGGTGGATATGGTATATCATGAACATAACGTTAATAATAATAAACAAACAAATGACAAAAAAAAAACTGATATAAAAGTGCTTCGAGTGAAAAACAGCTACTGAAATGGGTTTACAGATTTTCTCAAGCGGAAAGTCTGTCGAGATAAAAATATAATAATAATTACATTGTCTAGACTTCTCAAAGCTGTCTCACTACGAACGTAGAATCGGAATGGCTGTCAACTGAAGGCATCTTCTTCCTTTCATTATTTTCAACTTCAATTTACATTTTTTAAATTTCAGAGTTAAAGTTGTTAATTAATTTGACTAAGCAGACATAGCAAAATAAATTCTTTGTCCTTCTTATCTGATTCTCAGCATTTTCGATATTATTAATACCTGTTAATAATCAAAAAAATTAATTTTGAATTATGTTGATTTCAGCACCATCTCTCGATTTTGTTACGAAATGTTCTGTTAGCAAGGTTGGAATCTCGCATGTAGTAGAAATAGTCAACTGTTTACAGTAAAATGGCGCTTATTTATGAGTCTCACAGAATTTTAATTCATTAAAGCAAAACACGAGAATCATTCAATCAGAAAATGTTACTTTTCGGCGATCACAGATTAATTATAATTTACGGAAGTGACAACAATAAAAAACTTCCTACTTCTGCTTTAAGTAGATTATTTAAATCACAGATGGCGCCGTTATAATTATTTTTAATAAAGAAATCTGCACTTTATTACGTGCGTGTATTATAGAGATGCGGATTGTTGATGAAAGGAAAAAATAAATTTGTAAAGCAATGGCAATATTTATTTTATATATCAACAACCCAATTAGCAAACATACATCAGTTTACTAACTTAACAAGACTTAAATTTATGCAATGTTCACACGACGTGTACTGGCAGTAAGAAAAAGAAAACTAAACATTACCTCTGCTCAAATAAATACATTCGTAATAATGAAGGAAAATTTATTACAACACTATAATAGTAGAGTCTAAATCACAAATCTCAAGACGGGAAAAAACAATAGTAATAATATTAATAATAATAATAATATAATTTTAACATGTTTCCTTAGTTAATTAATAATAAACAACGTACATTTGTAACTTTATTTACATATATTAAAGATGAACTCGTTTTCACATTTATTTATTTATTTATAAATTTTAATAATGCACTCCTCCGCTTGATAACTTGCAAAAATATTTATACATAAATTCTAGTATATTTAAAATATTTATAAACAATTTTTTAATATCGCACGGCCTGCCATGTTCCTGAATGTTCATCTCGTCTGAAGTAATGCGGGCGGTTGTCCCTGAACACCGTGATGGCAGGAAACTGGTTGTCTTGGATGTACTTTAGGGTTGCCCTTATCTGGAAAGATTTTTTTTTGTTTATTGTAGTTTTTTATAGGAGATTTTTTCTCTTTTGCAAAAAATTCAAACCTGCATGACGAAATGTGGAGGTTCCACTTCCGGAGACGTCGATAGATGTTGCAGTATAAAATCATCAGTCTGTTCTAACCATAGATCGACACCTCTCAGCGGTTCGTAGTTAAAAGGCCCAATTCTTAGCAGTCCTAAATTACTGTCGTATATATCTAAAACCTGAAAGCCAAAGTTACCATTAGACAGATCAACCTAGATAATACCAGGACGTTCATATTACCCCCACATGCTCAAAAAAACGAATAACTTTCTCTTAAATTACTGCTAAGTAATAACTCTGTCAAATCTCGAAGAAATACAAATTGCGACAGAATTAGAAATGTCTTGCAGGAAAATATTTCAGATTTTCTTTGGAATTTTTTTTAACCATTCAAATAATATTAGTAATTCTTTCTATGTGGAAGAGAATAGTTGGTGTTTCTCAAAACAATTAATTTCTTTAACTTATCAAGATTATCGTGTTTCGTAATCTACATATTACTAAATGAAGAATAATATTGGACAAAAAATCATAAACTGTTAATTGCACTCGTTTGTGTAATTCTGATTTGAAAACAAGTGTTTGTTTATTTTCGGAAATTGTAACTACGACCTTAATATTTCGTTAGAATTATTTAGAAAAAAAAAACAACTGTTATCGTGAATTTTCTTTTATCAAAGTGCGGCTTGCGACATATCATGTAAATGCAATAATATATTACACATTTCGATTACGGAAAGTTTAATTGCTGATAACAAGTTTATTGTAAAAATAAGCCTTATTTAATCAAATATTTAGTGAAATGCAGGCTAGTATAATTAAATTTTCGATTTTCTTAAACTAATTTGGAAGCAGGAATAAAGAAATTGCTGCTCTGGTTATTTCAGCTATTAGTTCAAAATTTTTTTGGATAACAAGAAAAGAAAGTAGAGGAAAAGAAAAAATAAAATAAAGACGGTGACGGTATAGGCACCGCGTACATTATAGTCCAGTATGACCCCAGCTAGGATCTTCTTTTTTTTTTGGTCTTGGTCTGCCTAGCGGCATATTAAGAATTTCATCGTTTTTTCGCATGTCTTCCTTAGATCTCTGCCTAGGTAAACGTCAAGGTACTTTATGCCATTCTTGGTGTTAATTTTCGATTCCTCGTGGCTTAATGTCAAGGATTTAAGTTTCCTTGGTCCTGCCAGTATTACCATTTCGCTTCTTGCTGTTGCCAACTTTAGGTCGTGCTGTTCCAACCAGTTCTCTATTCGAGTAATCGCCTTCTCTTCTAACAGGGCAATTGCCTCTGCAGTTATTACTAACGCCAAATCATCTACGTGGGCAATTGTCAATTGTTGTAATTCCTTGGCCCGTTTGCAAGTACAGATGCCCATCGTATAGAACGTTCCACAGCGTTGATGCTAAGACAGAACCCTGCGGGATGCCACACGTCATAGCTTTCTTCTCCCAAGTTGGTTTTATAATGGCTCTCTTTTGCAGATAAGACTGCAGTATCCTTCTAGTGGGGTAATCACTGGTTTCTGCCTTCTTTAGGCAAAGTTAGTACATGGGAAGTTGTCTCATGGGCTCGAATTTACATGCTAAAACCCGAACGCCAATTCTTGGTGATGGGGTGCGAGGACTGACGTCACGATTTCCATTTCAGTATAGGGCATTTCCAATTATATTTCCAATGCATTTTTACGAAACAGAATTGCATGTAGCGTCTTTAATATGAAAGATAACCCGGTAAGGAAATAACGTACGGTTACCGCCGAAAAAAACTGGTACAAGGTTTAAAATGCATAAAATGTAATCCATGAATTTAATCATTTTGAAGTGCGTTTTCTGTTAATCATTCGAAAATTCATTCAGCCTTTACTTGACGGGTAGGTATCTCGCATACGTCCGCCCGATGTTGCATGAGGCAACTTTCCCTATACTAACTTTGTTCTTTAGGGCATTTACGATGTGCAGCCTTGAGGCTGAGTTAAAAGTTCTAATGCTCGAGATGCAGTCCTAAAATCAAATCTGAGCAAGGCACACAGGACTCAGACATTAATTAAAAAAACGGAAGAGTGAAGCAAGAAAAGACGAGATCACCAAACAGATGGAATAGTTAAAAAAAGTTGATGAAGAGTGTGGTTAAAGAAAGCCCAAAATATTTAGACGGAAATGAAATCGAAAAGACTTTTTAACCATTTTGAATTAAGAAACTAGAAAAGCCAGATTTTAAAACCGAAAACATCCAAAAATTAAGTTTTGAAAGATTCTAAATGGCGAAGATAAACTGGAATCAAATACAAGAAAAGAAACCAACTTCTTTCGTTACTATTCTGCGATCTACTATGCTGCAATAACACTTCATTTTTTGGGTTTCATTTTCTTCGTCATTTCAAGAGTTCTTCGAACTCTAGTCAAGACGAAACGGTTTTCTTGGGAAAGAATATTAGAAAAAAAGAAGACCTATCAAAATGGACACAATAAAATTCATGGACCCCGTACAAACGTAAATGTAAAATCTAAATTCATCACGATTTTTCAGACACTCATGGCGTATTTTAAAGCACTCACTATAAGTGAATAAATTTTTCATAATTATTCCTTTCAGTTTCACCCGAAAGGCTAATTCACCGCCACATCCTCAAAGTTCCAAGCGATGCTGGAAACTACTTCTTACATTCCGTAACAAATCTTCAGACATATTGATGAAAGCATCTCCATAGTAGTGCTTAAAGACGTAATGTTTGTTTTAGGAATTCCCATAAAAAAACAAGAAATACCATAACCGGATTTGAAAGGAAAGCCGATCGCCCAAGAGGTTGAGTTTTCGAACTATGGCCTCGAATTGGCTTTATGAGAAGACGGGATGTATGTCAGATCTTAGTAATTGGAAACTAACCAAAGAAGACTCTTAATAATTTCAGGAAAAATGGTTACTTGCAATATCCATCGACGATTTATATTCGAAATCCAGTTGCTTCCACCACTTGTTTCTATCACTTGCTGTTACCATTTTCCAGTACAAGTTAAATCCGCCATTTGTTGCAAAAATTGGGAAATTGGGGAAGAATTTTTAAAGGATGAATATCATCCTGAGCAAAATAATATTCCTATTAATTAATTCGTGTCAATAATAATAATAATCCATTACATTAACGTTAAAAACAATTTCCAAAGATTTTTTTTGGCAAAGTTTGTAGGAACACATTTTCGTCAGCAATGATACTAAATTCGTCACACTGACGAAAAATCCTCACATCTGGCAACACTGACTAGAAGGAACACACTGGTTCCTTAAGTTCGCAGTCGTGATCAGAAGCACTTTTAATAATTATAAATATGGCGATTTAATAGGGAAGACATCGGGTACCCGGGTACCCGAATACTACCCGTATAATTGTTACCCGGGTATCATTTTTTTTATCCGGGTACCCGTTATTACCCGGGTACATCGGGTACCCGAATAATACCCGTGAAATTATTACTCGAGTATCATATCTTTACCCGGGTACCCGTTATTACCCGGATACATCGGGTAATAATCGCACGAGTAGTATTCGGGATACTACTCGTGCGATTATTACCCGGGGATCATGTCTTTATCCGGGTACTCGTTATTACCTGTGTAATTTTTCAGCATAGAATCTCGAAAAAACATACCTATCTGTTATTGCATGATGAAAACTTTATTATTTTTAACATTCGGACACTCATGTAAAATTTGTGAATCCGTTTATGTTGAAATATCCAAACTTATATCCGAATTTACTCATATCCGGACCTCAGTTTTACACGGGTACCCAAATTTATACGGGTACCCGAGCTCATAAGATTACCCGAGCACGATACGGGTACCCGGGTAGTATCCGGGTAGTTTATTCGGGTACCCGGGTAGCTCAAACATACGGGTATGTCTTCCCTACGATTTAAAGCAGTTTGAAAAAAAAAACAAGTGGTTTAATTCGTTGATCCTTGAACCCAAAACAGACTTAAAAGTCGAAAACTTTTTTTATAAGTGCTGAAGCTATGTATGTACCTATGTATATTCGGTATAAAATCGAAAACTCCAGTTCGGTATAAAATTGAAAACTCCATTTCTGAAATCAAATGTATAAATGATGCAAAACAGAGGTCCTAGAATAAACCCTTGCGGTACATCCAACTTTAATAAAGACGGCAGCATAACTCATTTTTGTATTTTCGTCAAAGTTAAGAAACAGAGATGATTGTAAGTGACATCAGCTGTTGCCATTTTAGTTAATGAAACTGTTCCTGACTCCTTGATTTATTTATCAAATAAAGCTTTTGATTCTCGGCGACATTAAAATTTTATTTTCAAAGTGTTTCTTTTTCAGAAGTATTTTTTTTTAATTTGACATAATTACAATCAATCAAACGCATATTGTTCAAAGCATGGTTTGAAAGCTTAAGATTCATAATATTGTACATTCTATTGTTTTAAATTTTAATTTTAATATAAATAACGAAGAATGAAATTGATTTTGAGCGTGATGTGAATGTGAATATTTTTATCTTCAAAAAAGGGGGCTTACTTGTGCTACACCTGTAAGATGCCTTGCGCATCTCAGTGCTTGATCGGGTCCTTTGTCCGGGAAAGTCGCCGGGAAAATTTCACCAGTCTTAACATTCACCCCTATCCCGTACACCATGGGCCAGTGAATTCCTCCCCGAATGGTCGTGTTCAGTTCGCCGACGCACGCCAGCGTTAAGTCTATTTCTACAGGGTGTTTGTGGAATGAAGCTGAAAACAATGCCCAATCAATTTTATACCTAAATTTAATTTAATTGCACACGCCACTCATTATTATTATTATTATTTTTAATTAAGTTAAACGTAAGTGTGAAATGGGGGGTCTTTGGGGTCTTTGTGTCTTTGTGCAAAATGCAAATTTCTCAGCGTATAAATCATCCGCCTTTCAGGCGGGGAATGTGAGAGCAATTTCGAGTGTCATAAAACACGAGTACCGCGAATTCTTATCTTCATTTGCCACGACAATTTTAACGTCCTTATAATATAGTTAACTTCGAGTTGAAACGGAGCCAAATTGAAGCATGCAAGCGACGGGCGCAATTATGAATTAATATTTATCGCGTGCGACATAATCGCCGAAGACGAAGAACGGTTCAATTAATTAATTTAATTTTTTTATTGCGCGCGAAATGTTGCAGTTTCCAGTTTGCAAATTGTATACACTACTTACTCATTATATTATAAAAAAGTTCCTCGGAATAATGGTGTGCATCACTAAATCCGCCCACCAATTGGAGTTCTATGCGCCCCTCGGGATATCCCAGCGCTAATTCCTGCACCCTTTGGACCATAGTGCACACAGCCTCGTCAGTTCCAGAACCGTCCAAGTGAGCAAGAGCAACAGCGCCAGAACCTAATAAAAGAATTTTTCTAATTATCTTTGACCAAAAAAGAAATTCCGTTACGCACACAAAAACGTTTCGGCCTTTGTTTCAGCATTTTATTGCCGCCTCACTTAATGAGAAAGTTAATTGTCATAGAATAAACATATAAATATTATCATTATCAGTAAGAAGCGGGATGTTTTATGTGCGTGTTTTGTATCTACAAGTTAGTTAACTCCTACATTATCATAATCGTTATGCTGTTACTATTTACGGTAGATATTTACGAGGTTTTTAACTGCATAAAGCGCTTTATGCCTCTCACCGTGTGCATTAGCCGATAAAAACAAGGAGGCCATGAATTCTGCCATTCCGGCTTCTCACGTCGATGTAACTCAAAAAATTACAATGTAAATTCCCTCGGAAGGCGCACAAATCCTTCAATGGGAATCCTGCGATTGCGTATCTCAAAGCATCTCGATTATTTAGACGCACGCTAAGTGATAAACGGTGATGGTTTCGGAAATAATGACTCGGGTTTTGTGTTATCCTAGAGTACAGATATTTCGAAAATGTGTCGGTCTGTGATGTATTCCTCTATTCAGCTTGTAAAAATTATGTGCAGTTGCACGTCTCTAGATGCAACTGCTGAACACTCTGTAAAAACAAATTTATTTTTTCCAGAAACTTATAGGCATTTCTAATTCGTTATAAACGTGTTTAAACCCGTTGAAAATATTTTTCGGACAAATAATACTTTTTAAATTATATACATCATGGATTTGCCTAATATTTAAACTTAAAATTCGTTTAATTAAATATTTTTCCTGCGCTTGTCAGAATTAAATTACTTTACTTCTAAATCAAAACATGTAGTAGGCTTAGAAATTTTACTTGTGGACGCGTTCTTTGTGATACGTGTTTGACAAAAACGCATCCTTGATCTGCCTCTTACGTTTTTTACGCAGAAAAATTCTAAAATTGATTGGTCACCTCGGGTTCCAGCAAAAACGCTCAGTAAGCTTCGTCTGCGTTATCGCCGGGCCAGTTTCTGTTTTAAGTGCGTGGTGTTGACTGCGTTTGTTTATATACAATGATTATTTGCGCAAATAATTAAATAATTAGGTAGGAGTATTTAATATTTTGATGACGACTTACAGATCTAGACTTTCGGGATTATAACCTGTGAATCAATTAAACTTTCATTGGAATGTGCGTGCCATGATAAATTTTTTCGTGACACACCTTGATGAAAGTTTTTTTTTTGAATTAGGTACAGGTTAGTTTTTATTCGACAATAATTTTTCTTTTCAGAAATAGATCTAGTGAAAGTGGTTGGTGAATTCTCCCTCGATTACTTTAGCAGGCCGGATTCAAGAAGTGGATTTGTACGCTGCGGATCACGAAGGGTAAGCATCAGATTTTTTTTTGTTTAATTTAGTTTTCTTGTTGGAAATCCTCCAAACAAATTATCTGGGCGGTTTTTATAGAAGGTGCAGTGTATTAAAAAAAAAAAAAACTATTAGTACACCGTGAATTGCGCTATAAAATTTGCCCGAAAAATAAGAAGAATCTAGCTATCAGACAAGGAGGAGCAATCCAGTAGTTACTAAACTAAACACAGATGGCGGGCAGAAATGCCATTGAATATTGAAATGAGAAAGGAATGTTTTGAATTTGAAACAACGCATATTTGTATTACCTTCTGTGCTAAAGCTTCTTATTTCATGCCCAATTACGTAGATACGTTCGTTCGAAATTGTATTTATTTGGTAAATAAAAATTATATGTATTAAATTTCAAAATGCAAGGCTTTGTATGAATATTGTTTGAAGCTATTTATTAGAAAAGGCATATTGTAATAAAAGCGCAAAACTTTATTTGTGATCAAATTTTGATGGAATTGCATCTTCTAGATGCGGAAAGTCATTTTAATTTCTCTGCAAAGGAGGACATGAAAGCTGATCAAATAAGCTGATCATTTAAATTTATAATTAAAGTAGGCGGGATTCTTTGTATACGGTTGTGCACCTTGCCAATCGACTCGCTGTGTAGATTAGAGGTTATGTGAACATTTTGACGTTTATAGGATTCTCATCGGGTTCAATCGTTTTAATTTAAAGGAAGTGAAACAGTTTTAGTGACAACCACAGCAAATGTTCAAAGTGATCGCCCCCGGCAATTAATTAAACATTTTGAAGTGTTACTTTGACAATTCAAACTCAAAGTAAGCTGTCAACAGTTAGTGTTGCCAATCTAATTCAAAATTCATAGCCTACTCTAATTATAAATTTAAATGATCGCGTGGTACTTACGTACTTAAATAAAGTTTTCTTTTTAAATTTCCTCTTGAGTTTTTAGACGAGGTGGTTGTGATGATTGTAGCTAAGGAATGAAATGAATGGGAATGAATAAAAAATAATATCTAATCTAATAAAATGTAAATTTCATTCAAATTTCCAAATTGTTACAAATTAATTTAAATGACTTTCAGTTTGTTTTAAATACATATTTTTTAGATTTAGCTTAAATATGTAAAAGTTGGTTGCGAGTCGTTTTGTCCGCTTCGACTGCCATCTCGTGCATGTTAGCTTATGAGGCAGCGGTATTGTTGCTATTTGCTTTCACGACACGAATTATAAGTCGGAAAATAGTTGTGCTGCGGCGCAATTATTTCACATAGCTTAAATATTTATGTTTGTTTAATTTTTAATCATTAATGTTAAATAAAAAAATTAATTGTGGGTAAGAAGATAATTTGATTTTTAGTTTAATGTGAGAGAAGTTTTAAAGAAAAATTTCTTTTAAATTTCGATTTGAAGTTACAGATTTTCAATTGTTGTTTAATTTGTTGCTGATATTAAATGTGCAACGTGCATTTTTAAAAAAACAAAATCTCATAATTTCTTTTATTTGCCCTAACTTTTTTTTTACTTAAGATATTTAGATGCGGTTTGAACTAATTTGCAGTAACTGAGGCATCTATCAGTATTAATGGCAATACTATCAGTAAAGTCATTAATAGTGTTCAAAAACGGTGCCAACTTTGCATTGCAAACAATAGTGACTTATTTGAGTGATTTTTGATTATTATTGTTGTAATTGAGTTTCGTTTTGTTTCGCCAATAAAAATATTTAAATTACCAATATCCTAAGTAACAAGAAAGTTACGGCAAATAAAAGAAATTATGAAATTTGTATTTTTTTTTTATTTTAAACAAGTTGGCCATGACAAGTAAAATTTGAAAATGTATTCTCAATGAGCTCTTGAACCCACACCTTTTTACTAATTTAACCATCTCTCTATCTCTTCGAATACAAAAGTTACCCATGTTGTCCCTACGAAATCCGGGCACCGTGTATATAATAAATCTTTTACATGTATGTTTTTAATTAATGTAACTAATTATGTAATGTTATTTTCTTGAGTTTACTCCTTATTAGTAAATAAAAAAAAAATTTAGAACATTTTTTTCATTGTCAACAACTATCATTAAGCATTAACAGCATGTGAGCTTGGGGAATTAGTTGGGAAATTAAAAAAAAAAAAATTAAGTATTAAGCATTAACAGCATTATTAACAGGCTTTCTGAGAATAATTTCATAAATTTGCTGCTTTAAATTTTCAACGAGCAAGAAGCTATGTTAATTACTTCTTATTTTAGGTATTGTTTATTGTGAGTCAAATTTTACAAAATCTATACAAAAATGTGGATTTGTCGCATACAAATCACGTTGAATGTTTAGCACAAGTTTTCGACAAATACTAGAAAAGGACCTCGTTTACATTCTGTGACTTGTTCGCTACATATTTAGTATATAATAATAAAAAATTTTCACAAAACATCAGCTCGCTTAACAATTGAAAACAGCTGACTATTCTGCACATGCGCAAGTACCTTTGTCCCCGTACCCGTCTGTGATCGCTCTGTTTTCCATTAATTTGGAATACAAATCCACATTATAGAACATGTCGAAAACATGTCAAATACAAGAAAAGTCTAGCACTTGTATGAGATAAATACATGTAGGGTACATGTATATTTCAAATATGTATGTAGTGTAAACGCCCCTTAAGAATACAATAGGCGTATAAAATAAAAATTACATGCGATAAATTACATGCATATATCTGAAATGTGTGGCTTAATTTAAATATTCGTTTACTTTCGTTAAAAGTTCAGAGAAGTCGTTTCTGCTCCTCCGAGTTTGATGGCTAGGCTGTCGAAAATAGTATATTGTAGACCGAAGCGGTAAAGTGCTTGTTTTCCAGGTCGAGAGAAGATATGGACAGGCGAGGCAAAGCCGAGCCTGGCCACACTTCTCGAGACCTCGAAAACTGCTTTACCGCCATGGTTTACACATTATTTTTTTTCCTACACAATTATAATTAATTTTGTTAATATCACACAAACGTTCTTTTTCTCGAAGTAAAAATATTAAAATTGAGTTACTATTAAAATTATTATAGATGTTTTAAAACACTGTGTTGTGTGTCAGCGTGGCCGAGCGGTTAAGACGGTGGTTTAATACAACAGTCTCTTCGGGGGCATGGGTTCGAATCCCATCGCTGCCGAGTTGTTTTTTTTTTTCTTGATAATTTTAATTCTTTTTAAAACTAAATACCAGTGGAATTAAATAAAAAAAACGTACGTTTGTAAATTTTTTTATGTCGATGAGAATGCATTCCAGAAATTATTGTCGCGCCACCTAGTGGTAAAGCCTCGTAAATTATTTTCTCGGCTAGGCATTTATGTTCATTTTGCCGGGCTAGCCGTGGAATCGCTTGCTTTCTCCTCTCTGATGAGCCGGTAAAATTGAATTTTCTACTAGTGTAGGAAAAAAATATCATTAAATTACAAATTTGAATTTTTTTTAGTTGCACTTCAGGTTGCAGAAGGGATGCAGACCGGTGAGTGCTTATATTTTTTTCTCGCAAACATCAAGTAACTTGACTGACACCCGACACATATTTGTACCTTTTTTTCCTATACAAGATATTTTTTTTGCCATTTTTCCCAATCGAAGGAGAATACTTTAACACGGCCATTTTGTAATACATGTATAACACAGCCCAATTCACATTTTGGTGCCTGGGATTTTGCAAGTGTTTTTAGGTAATTTTGTGGTGCAGAATTGAAAAATGCCGTTAGATTTGGTCTAACAGGTCTAGTTTCCGAGATACGACATATTCACCCTAGTTACTACGTTTCGCATAAACGTTCTAATTTTTTAGATAATGGGGAGTTTTTGGAAACCTACTTTAAATTAAAAGTACTAATTGCCGTGTCCGAGTGTTTTTGCAATCAGAAACTATTTTAGGAAATATTTAGGGTATTCCAAATTTTTTGTCCACAATGTATATTCCACTACAATCGTTCCAAAGTCGCTCAGAATATTCCCGTCTAGCAACGTTGCCAGATTTTATCAAATTTCCATAAATTAGGAAAAACGTAGGTAAATATATTAACGTCGCACCCCTGTATGGTTTATAACAATGGGTTGAATGGTAAAAATGTTTTTAAGTTAGTGGTGTTGTATCTCAAAAAGTATAGCTGATAGAAAAAAAAACTGATTTCATTTTTGGAATCAGCACACCAAATACAGTCAACATCAGGTCTAAGTTTCCAGGCACCAGACTAAAATTTTTTATTTGTAGGGCTGTGTATAATGATTACAACCTTAAAAATAATGAAGTCAGTGTTTTGGGAATTTTTATTTCATGGTGGTAAATATTTAATTGGATATTTGCAAAAAACAACTTTGCAATTAGTTTTGGGTTGCAATTACAGTGGAGACTCCATTATCCGGACCTCAGTTATACGGATTCGCGATTATCTGGATTGCCAACCGCGAAAATCTAATCTCTTAATAAACATTGATTTTGGTTGATAAGTTTTAAATGTTTTTGTTGTTTTGAATAAACATCTAGCATTATGTGTACGCCGGCGAGGTAAGTTATCTTTCTAATTCTAATAATATGTACAAAAATCGCTTGTCTTCATACATTCAATTATCCGGATTTTCGATTATCCGAATGCCTTACGACAACAATTAGTCCGGTTAATTGAGTCTCCACTGTATATTCCTTGGGTAAGAGAGAAGCCCGGAAAGAATATAATTAAAGATAACGAAGGTGTAGGTGAAAATTTTAATAATGTTATAAATAGGTAAAAGTGGGAGTTATTTTGAAAGCAATTTTTTTTTAAATTTGGTAATAAAGAAAGACTATGCACTATGCAGTTTTTAACTAATAGTCTAATAACTTTGTTATTATAAAAGCTACAAAATCGGTTAAATTAGCAAACTAGTAGTACTTTTCACACTGGTTATAATAATGCTGTAAAAAAAAACAATTGAACGTCACGTTTATGAGATAAAGTCAAAAAGACACTTTTTTAAATGGAATATATTGTATACTACCAATCGATAGAAAATAAAATTCTTAATAAAAATTGACCTTTGTCATTTTTACAAAATCATCAAAGGTGTTTTAGAAATAAAACATTTTCATATTATCGTAATCATATTATCCTGTTCACGGATTATTATTTTTGAACTTTGTGGTTTATATCTTGTTAAAAAATGATTTTTACACGAATCTAGAAAAGTGAATAAAAATTATGACAATTTTTTGCATTTTTCGTGGTTTTTACACGCAAATAGTTCGTAATCAATAAATAAAGTAGATATTTTGATTTTTACAAAATCATCAAAGGTGCGTGTACATCAGAAACAAAACATTTCAAATCAAATTATTTTGTTGACAGACTATTGTTTTTGAAGTTTGTGGTTTATTCCTTGCTAAAAAATGGTTTTTATGCCACTGAAAAAATTTGCAAAACCACAAACTTTAAAAACAATGGTCTGTCAACAGAATAATTTGATTACGGCGATTTGCAAATTTTCAGTTTCTGGTGTATGTACAGGGATTTTGTTTATATTTTGAACGGTACCTACACGTTTTATTATTAGACATACAAAAAAATGTTAAATACAAAAGTTTTAGGGATTTACCTGAACCGCCAGAATTTATTAAAAAAACAAACAAGACAAACAAACTTAACAAATGAGTATCAACTTTGTTATTTTAAATGGAACGCTATGTATATTTTCTCGAATTAAGAAAGACATTTAGTTCCTAATTCCAAAAATATGTAGTTTGTCTGTATTTGGTTTCATACTTCTTGCGATATTTAAATTTAAAATAAAAAAAATTGCATTTATTTGGATTAAGTTTATTATGTCTGACGAGTGTTATACTAATTAAAAGTCATTTTATAAGTCAAAACGCCAACATCTAAGAGAAATTAACATATTATATGAAATAAATTAATAAAAATATACCAAAACAATAATAATTTAAAACTTAAATATCGTAAAAAGTATGAAACCAAATATAGACACACTATATATTTTTGAAACTAGGAGAAAAATATCTTTCTTAATTCTAGAAAATATACTGAGTTTTCCATTTAAAATAACAAAGTTGATACTCATTTGTTAGGTTTCCGATTGTCATTTGTTTCTTTTTAAAGTAAATTCTGGCGGTTCAGGTAAATTCCTAAAACTTTTGTATTTAACATTTTTTGATATGTCTAATAATAAAATGCGTAGGTACCGTTCAAAATATAAACAAAAACCCTGTACATGCACCTTTGATGATTTTGTAAAAATCAAAATATCTACTTTATTTATTAATTACGAACAAATGACAGAGGACAATTTTAATTAAGAATTTTATTCTCTATCGGTTGTTAAAATAATCTACAGGTGTTTAAAAAAGTGTTTTTTTATCTTATCTCTTAAAGGCGACGTTTAATAAATTGTTTTTTTGACTGCATCAGCAGGTTGCATTTTACTTGAATAATCCAGATGTAATTTTTTTTTTAAATATGTAATACATCTAATTATTTTTGTTTATAATTCCTTTGACTACACCCAGTTTTTTTGTACCCAATACTACAAAGTGTTTGGGGAGGAAGTGAAACATTTTCAGTGTGTTTCAAAATTAGAAAAATAAACCAATTTGTTTTAGTCCGATTCTGAACAATTACGAAAATAATTAATTCTAAAGTTTTACCTGTACATAAATGTAATAGTACATGTCAAATGTTTGTTACTCCCATCTCCTTCTAGAAAACTTTATAGCCAATTATCTTTGCTACTGTTGAGAATCGAATTAAACTGAATATTTGGGTTAATTTTTCTTGTTCTGACTTTATTTTTATTTTATTTATGTTTATTTAGTTAAGTTATATTTCCAAAATTTTCCATATTTCATTCTACATTTAGTTAAGCTTTATATCCAAAATTCCAATTGGATTCTGTGTGGACCAGTTCCTGGCCGTATTAAAAGGTCCCTCAATTTCTTCCTGCACTTCCACATCGTTCACCTGCAATTAAATCTTCAGCTTTATTTCCAGAATTAGATTTTTCTGCTTCTTCTATTACCAATGTGTTTAAAAGTTTAATTTTTGTTGTAAATGAAAATTGCGTCACCTTTTTTACAATCTTCAGCGTCCACATGTTCTTGAAAAGAGCTTGCGCTTTTGCAATTCAGATTCTTGTTATTTTTGTGGAGGTAGTTGCTTGTAAGGTAAATCCTGTGAATTTTCTGATGTAAATTTTAAATATTTTTTTTTTCAAGAGGACATGTCCTTTTTTCCAGCAAATCTTCTTTTGCCCTCGTTTTTATTCAACAAAAATTTTCTAGTATTTTTTGGCTCTCTTTATCGTTCGAGACGTTCAAACAAGCGTAGGCTTCTAATCATCCAGCTCCTTTTTCGCTACAGCTCCTGCGAAGTACGTTTCTTGTAAAGACTTTTTCGGAAAAAAAAGTGATAAGAGCTTTTTTGGAAAGAGTTAGATCTGTCAAATATAAAAAAAATCAAAATTTTCTTAAAAAGACTAATTTTTTAATGTTATTGGGTTAAATGTCTACTCTTTTGATTTATGCCAAAAATTATGTTAACGTATTTTTCTTGTTATTTTTACGTTGTTTTGTTGTTTGTTGTTTTTCATGATATGTGTATTATGAACAGAGATGCAAGACGTAATTTAAATGTGGTTGTTTTGCGCTTTGAATGAGGAAGTGTGAAACGGTTTCCGTTACGTTTTGCATCCACGATGGTAATGAAGAAAGTTTTTCCATTTTATATTTTTATAATCGTGTATTATCAATTGTTATTGACCTCTTTTCTTTTGAATTTCATCTGGCAGCCCTATTTCAGCGTAGCTAAATTTAAATCGAAATTGAACTTAAAATTCAAGTCAATTTTTCTGGATTTTTTTTATTATTTCCTCTTCTGCCTCTTAGTTCTGGTTCAGTTGTTATATGTATGTATGTCTAGTAAGTGGGTTATCTTTTTGTAACCTCTTTTTCTTCGTTGCTTTTCAGTCACCCTTAACTGTACATGTCGCCTTTCAAATCTCTCCTTATACTGGGTGTCTCATAACCTACGGAGGAGATTGAAAGAGTGAATAACACATCAAAAAATAAGATAACCTTTTCATATACATAATTGTTTTTCCAAAAGTCAATAGCAAGGGAGTTATAAGCCCTGAAAGAGGGGTGGAAAATATTGTTTCTTTGGCAAATCTTTTGGATCCTTTAAGTTATCATACTTAATATTTGAAACTGAGATATAAGGCACCTAACTGAATATTTACAAAGTATTTATCAGATCCTCCTTCCCTTTTAAGCAGTAGTTTGAGGAGGCCAGTTCCGGTATTTTATGGTAACAAAATGCAACAAATGTATGCTAACTTTTAAACCTCAATTACTGGAAAACGGTTCGGTTTATCCTAATTCAACACAGAGCTTTTTTGTACCAAATAATTTAAAGAATATTGCTTTTACAAATTTTTGATGAAATATGTAAAAAATAAAAAATTAAGAATAAAATACTGGAAAGTCACCTCCACAAACTACCTTTTAAAAAGGAGGGAGGATCTAACAAGTATGTTGTAAATGCCCAGTTAGGTACCTTACATCTGACTTTAAATTTTAGTATGACAACTTAAAGGATTGCCAAAGAAACAATATTTTCCACCCCTCTTTCAGGGCTTATAACTCCCTTACTACTGACTTTTGGAAAAAAATTATATGAAAAGGTTACCTTATTTTTTTATGTCTTATTCGCCCTTTCAATATCTTCCGTACGTTAAAGGTCACATTAGGTATTATCGAAATCGGCAAATTTTGGTTTTTTTAAATTGTCTTAAAATTGAAAAAAGTTATGGTGAATTTGAAATGAGATTTGTCGCGTGCATTGAATTCTTCAAAACATTCCCCATTTAACCGTTGCTCTATGTCTTCTAATAACCGAGATAACAATACTGAGCATAGAAATGTGGACATAGTGTATACTATAGCACTCAAAAATGACGAGAAAACGAAGACAATCGGTTTTTTTTGAGCTAATCCCAGTTGAAAGAATGTGGTCTTTTCCTTAATCTACATATAAATGAAATGAAATTTCTTAATTAATTAAAAAAAGGAAACTGACAATCTGTATAATGAAGGCATGCTTGTAATTATAATAGAAAAATTTACTGAGGTAGCAGTTGCAGTTAGTATAAAAAATGAATTACGTACATTCAACGTCAAATTATGGGCATAAATTAATTCAAATGGTTTCTCTAAATCTTCCCAAACGAAAACATTCGAACGGACGCTACTTTAAAATTCTTTTACTGTTCGAGCACGCACCGCACACACACACACACACGCACAAAAAGCCCCGAAAGAATCTTAATTGCGTTTCATTAAAGCAACTTTCCGTCTAAATTGATATAACATTCCGGGGCATTAATAATAGCGAAACTCGAACGTACCACGTCCGGCCTGCTTCTCTTCTTGTTCTTCTTCTTCTTCTTGTTTTATTTGCTGGTGCGATACTCGACGGTGCGAACAGGCGAGCAAGTACTAATTTCGAAAGCCGTGCTCTGCAATTATACGTGTAAAGCGCGCATTAAGCGCTTATTCTTCCTCGTTATCTCGCAGACATCTTCTATTTTCGAATCGCGCAGAATAATTCAGCGTTTTTATACTAAATATTTATTATTATTATTATTTCCGCCGGCGTGATGTTATCGCGAGATTGCGCGCGCTTAATTCAAAAACGCCCAGCGAGCGCATGCATGAAATTAATGAGGGACGTAATCAATTAGTTACAAGGTGGAATTAATAGAAATTTTACTTAAGTGTCGAGTTCTTATTAAATCAGACAAAAGCATTCATTCTACAACAAATCGAAAAGAAATAGTTCACCGGTCCTTATTTGCAATTAGTGAGAACACTTGCAGTTGCCAGGGTTGCGATTGAAACAATTTTAGTTGTACCAAAATTTCAAATCAAATTGTTATCGCTATCGTTGTACCTACTATGGACCCAGCCGCGAACAGTTTAAACGCAAAAATTTACATACGTCGTAAACAGCGTTGCGCTCGCAAAAAGTCTGAACATTTAGCTTAAATAGTACCAAAAGTACTCTTATCGCAAGCCTAGTTCTGCTTTTATAGACGCACCCTTTCTGTTGATCAAAGATTTACGAAAATAATTCGCGTTTTTACTGGAATGTGGAATGTGCACAAACCAGTCGAATCTTTAAAAATTTCGGCGTAGCTACGGCGTGGCGTGACATGTCATTGTGTTTCGTTGGTGGCCTATCCATCAGGGCTTTTGAAATCCTTTTGCATTCTTTTTTTTTCTAAATCACAGCGATAAGTGAAATTTTTTGTATTACGAAAGCAACTTAATATGAAATAAAAATAATATCCCTTTAATTTAGCTGCAATATAAATGGCGGTACGTTTCAAAAACGAATTTTTTTTTAATAGTAATTTATCAAGAGAAGCACACGCATAATTATTCCCCTCGAATTCCCATACGTAAGTACATGAAACCGAGTATTTGTTTATTGAAGGTAGTACACGCACAATTAATTAACAATACAACGACCGCGGCATCTCCGAACAGTTATTACTTATTTATGGAAATGTTTAAAACGCGCGGCGAGTCTTAATTAACGCACAATAAAAATCCACACCGATGATAATAATTATTATCGGAGACAACAACTTCATACTTTGTTCGTCATGGCAACGATTAATGGCCGTATGCACCAAATACTTAAGCTGAGTTTAAATTTAAGTGATATTTGAAGTTTTACAGCATTGTGTAAAGGCTACTTATACTACCCTAGTTTTGAAGTTTTACAGCATTGTGTAAAGGCTACTTATACTACCCTAGTTCAATTTCTTCCATCAATATTTGGAATAAGATATTTTTGGGAGATAGAACATGTTCTATTTTCCAGATAGTCTCTAATTCAATTTAAATTTTGATAGTTTACCGCACAAATTAAATTGTTTAAGAAATTGAACTAAATCTTATACAAGAAAAAGCGTAGTGTAAAACGGCCGTAAGTCACATTCTAAGTGACGCCTAAAGTTAATTTGTTCGGTGCATACGGCCATAAGTAATATTCAGTCGGAATACAATAATAAAAAAACAATAATTCACTTACCAGAATGTCTTACCACTACAATTATGCAGGTCGTAGCGTCATCCGATCCGAGAATATTTACATTTTCTGCAAGCAATAAATAAATATCGTAGTGGAGTTAATTGCTAAATACATTAATAACCGTCGCCGTTATTATCTCTAGTTTTGGCAACGTTATTAAGATATTAATTACGGCCATCAATTACTTACTATCGTGGGGCACGGTAGCGGCCAGTTCCCTTTGTTGGACGTAGAGCAGCCCGACGGGGCCGATGACCTTATTGGGGATGGCTAATAATTGGGCCGCGGTGTCCCTGTACACTGGATGTGCGTGGTATAGAGTTCTTGTATCCGTTGGACATTCTTCTTGAAGCACGCCGTTTAAAACTAGCACCATTTTGAAACTGAAAAGACAAAAAAAGTCTCGTCAATTTCGATCTGTTTATTAGGAAAAAAGGGGGAAAGGAACAGAACAAGAAAGGGCGCTTGCATAAAACTGTTCGAATTCCAATCAAATTCTTTGATGAGAAAGATTTTGCCTGATTGATTTTCACTCGTATTAGCGAGTAAATAGCTTTCTTCCATTTTCCATTAGCAATTTAGCCAGCAATCACACGGAGACACGAATTTTTTCGGTTCCGCAGCGCGAATGCCAGGCCTCCATAAAACGCGGATATTGGATTTTCTCCCGGCGCTTTATGATAAATCACTTAATGCCATTTTAATCCCGCTGTTCGCCATAAGACAATGTTAATTTATTCATGCCCGTCGGTCTTGATAAATGGAGTGTCCGAGCTCGCCGGTCCGGGTATTATAATGTTTCGCAGGTGGATTACCGCCTTTATTGGCCTTACCGGACTTGTTTCGCCTTCATTAGCGTTTGAATTAAATTACCACGCTTTACGTAATATGCCGACGGTTTTTTTTTGCCATCTCAAAAATTCACGGGTCGATGATGAGGGAAGGCGCAGAGAGAAAAAAAAGCGTTCTCAATGAACGTCGGTTAAAACAGTCGGCCTCAATTAATTAACCAATTAAGGCCGGTAATTCAAGATCTTGAAGTGAAGTTGAACGATGAAGACATTGCCAAAAATTACGGCAATTTATATTCTACACGTATAGGGCCATCATTAAATCGAACAGCCTACTCTTTGATTTGGATGAGATTAATACCTGTCTCTTTCTTTACCCAAGATAGGTAGGCGAATACTTTTGGCGCAGGGCTCGTAATTACACGTGCATTTTAATACACTAACCGATTTTAATTTCAGTTCAATTTTAAAAACATCCCTTATTTCCTGCATGCCATAAAAAATAACTTATGTACAACTACTGCACAAATCAAATTTATGTACGCATTTAAGTGTATGTATCAACTTAATGAACCCATTAATTAAGTTCTTGTACCCAATTAGTAACTGTTAGTACATTTATTTAGAAAAATAGCCTCGCAGCTCTGGTTTACATGCCCGCCTAGAGAATGCACGATAAATAACACCGGGACTTCGCAATAACAACAGCGATTAAAGCCAATAATATATAACGTCTGGACATAATTAGTGATGTACGATTATGATTTATGAAGTCATTAGACTTCTGCCGGTGGTACGTGTTTACACTAATGGATGCATAAAGTGTTGTGAGGTCCGCGCCGTACGTTATAACAAAAAAAAGGACAAATAAAGAAAAGGCGCAGATTTAGTTTCAAAACATGCATTTGATCCAAGAATAAACAGTGAATAGATTAGCCGGCGTATTATAAATTGCAAAGACAAATTATCAGTCATAGGAAACGTTGTAAGGCCGGTATGCAGTTGCAAATTGCAGGTGTGTATGTATTAATCAAAATCATGGGGCACTTGAAACTCACTTTCTGATTGCATCACTTTCTTCCTTTCAAACAATAATGTTCCAACAGCTTTTGAAAAATTGTTAAGACGAATTTGATATCTTAAATAACATTTATTCTGTAGGTAATATCGTATTCAAAGTCACGGCAATAATTAACGCACATTACATAAATTTTCCGCCCGCATGCACAATAAGCGGAGGCTTCATTTTCATAGTTTATTCGCATACGAGCGTTTCGTGCGAAACCCTCGTTGCATGCGGATGCTCTCGCCTGATATAAATGTCTCTTTAGAATAATTTACACCGATCATAAATATGGATTTAGAATAGTACCACCACCTACCCACCTATATCATAATCGTTTTTCAAAATAACAGGTAAGTTTAATGAAAGTCTTTACAAGAGGGGTGGTTCAACTTAACAACACACTTCTACATTTCAAATAACGTATTTAGATTCCGTAAATCGCTACCAATCGAGAATTTTGAGGTTCTCTGTCCAAATAAATACGTATGTGTGATATCGATTTAATTGGATGTGACTGTACATCAGAATTTGCTGTTTTGTCATTGTAAATAAATCTTTTGCGGCCGGTATTACCAACGTTTTAAAGAGACCTTAAATTTAATTCGTGTTTATAATGTGATTAATGTTATACAAACCAAGGCAGAAATGTCACGACTTAAATTTAAGGTCTCCTTAAAACGTTGGTAATACCGGCCGTTAGTAAAAATGTATGTTCTTTTTTGAATTAAAAACTAATTTATTCATTTAAAATCAAATCTAAAAGACTAAATTTATGTTTCAATGCCTATAACAAGAGAGCGGCCAGTTTTAGGTCTTTGTTATCAGAAGATGTTGAATAAGTGTGAATAAGTAAATATCAAATAAATGTACAAGAAGATTCCGTATAAATACTTTTGATTCAATGGTTGTGGTTTGAATGACCTTAGGTTACACCACAGATAATAGATCTCTCCAGATAGCCAACGAAATATGGACACGAAGTGGACGCGCTAAAAATAGTTTGTTAAATACTCAATAGATGTCACTTATGTGCACGAATTCGAAAACTGAACATTTGTCACAAACCATTTGCTAATTTCGAAGCTCGGTTGGCTCATTTACCCCCAGATGTCGCTTTTATGTAACAGAGAAATAAGTTTAAAATATGGCCAGGACTGGATAATGTGACGTACGGTTATAATATGCTGTTAACTCTCCTTTTAAACTTTGAATCACACCTCTTAGTTATAGAATTCGTTTAAGTGTTACTTATATTTACAGGTTTCGGTTTTCAACTCTGCTAATTAACAGTACCGCCATGACATGTTTGGTGAGCTGTCTCCAAACTAAACCGACTTTGTCTACAAATTGGAGTGTCGATTTTGTAGTTCTGTTATCTATGGTTATACCTAAGGGCTAAGGACAACCGCTCTCTGCCTATAACACCAGTGAGGTAAAACAATTAATGTGACTCTCCTTAAACGTCGTCCAATTAACTGCTCTTGTCCTCACAATCAGTCAGAGTAATAAAATGTTGAATAATAATGTGAGGGACGGGTGGTTAAAAATAATGATAACAGAAAGGGGATGAATTATCCTTTACTTTCAGTTTTATCAATGTTTTTCAAGGCCTCGTTGAAACACTATGTCCGTCTAGATATTGTGATGCCCAAACTAGGTCTTAATTTCCAAAATTAATCACACCACAATAATCAACAATTTTCACCTCTTCTCACTCTTTTACTGAAATTTTAATCAGACCGTAAAGGACCCAAGTAGCAATTTCTTTGTTTGTAGGTATCTGGTTTGAGCTTTTGAGCCAGATATTGCTATTAACGCCCTCTTTATACGGAATGGGATTTCAGCCCTCGCCAGCCACTACATATAATTTTCGGGATTGATGAAAAATTACGTTCTTTCTTTTTAGAATGGCATTGACTTGAAAATAAAGACAAAATTTATATAAATAAATGTATTAAGAATAAGTAAATAATAGGTTTGTTCGTAGTGCAGTTTGTAACTAGTTTGCAACCGTCAGATCCAGTCCCCCATCGAAGTTACGATCAATTTCGACAGTTGCGTTAGATGTAAAACATCCATTGGTGCATATTTCCAACGGTTTCAAACTAATCAGAACTGCTCTACGAACAGACCTATTAGGTTTGTTCGTAGTGCAGTGTGTAACTAGTTTGCAACCATCAGATCCAGTCCCCCATCGAAGTTACGATCAATTTCGACAGTTGCGTTAGATGTAAAACATTCATTGGTGCATATTTCCAACGGTTTCAAACTAATCAGAACTGCTCTACGAACAGACCTAATTATAAATTGATTAAGACAATTTTACGTACCTACATACGACACTCTAGTCAAATTTCTAGAGATTTAGAGATCACAAATTTAGACAAATGTGAAATTTAAATGCAATTTCAGATTACTTCAGAAGAACATACGAGACAACATAAAACAAATTCAGAATAAATTTATAATAAGAAAAACAGCATCTCATAATTAAAATAAACAAAGTTTATAAAACATAGCCAAAATAGTAAAAATCAATAATTAAATTCTCATCCAACCATGGTACTAGATACAGAGACGGACGGACTTTTTGGGGAACAACCACACCACTAAGACACTCTGTAAAACCCTCGGGCTTATGGAGTTGTATGAAGGTGTAAGTCACACCAAATAACTTAGTTAGGAAACAACCAAAATAACGGGAAAATGGTCAAGTTGGACGATAAATAAAAGAGATTTGCCCCTTTGTTTAAGTACTTAATATTTCGTTGGAATTTCCAACTTCTTCAGAAGTTTACTACGGTCAAGAAAAAACAGTCACTTGATGTTAATAAAATACAAACACAAAACTACTTACAACTGGAGACCTTGTAAGTAAAATACAAACACAAAACTACTTACAACTGGAGACCTTGTAAGTAGTTTTGTGTTTGTATTTTATTAACATCAAGTGACTGTTTTTCTTGACCGTAGTAAACTTCTGAAGAAGTTGGAAATTCCAACGAAATATTAAGTACTTAAACAAAGGAGCAAATTTCTTTTATTTATCGTCCAACTTGACCACTTTCCCGTTATTTTGGTTGTTTCCTATGGAGTTGTACTCCACAAAAAGGGCACCAGCAATCTTTACAACCAAACTGCTAGAAGCTGTCTCATCTCTGTGCTTTTTCACGGCCCCTTTTTATTTGGTTTTTCTAATAGCGTTTTTCACTGGGACAAATATTGTGCACTGAGTGCGCACTGGAGTGCACCAACTTCGAATTGTGTGTTTCACTGGGTCTTTTTAGAGCAAAACTGACTTGGTGCACATGTTTCACTGACATTCGAAATTGCACTGAGTTCATTTTATCGCACTGAGATAATGGGTCAGTGCAACGGTGCCAGTGCAAATATGGCGGGTATGCAAACGGTAAAACTAGTAACGAACACTTGAACATAACCTTCAAATTAATACGAATCTGTCACCAACCTCTTAGGCACAACTGCACTAACTTTGATATTTGTGTTTCACTGGCAGGGCAATTTTCTTGCACTTATAAGTAAACTGGTACAGTGCAATGACGTCATTGCATCAGGACAGTTCACATTGAAAACGTCCCAGTGAAAAATGCTGTAAGATCAGTTTCGATTACGTAGCATTTCATATGTGTGTGATTTCTCTATGATTCACGAAGTCGACTATCAATGCATTGAATTTACTTCCGTACTAGGCTTTGATAATTATAAGATGCTTGGATTTTTTTTTACTATAAAATTCTTATAAAATGTACTGTGGTGAACACTTCTCATTTTTCAATTTCAAAATTTATAACAAATCAATAATGAATAAATAAAATTTTATATAAGCGATGGTAATATTAAAGTAGGCAAAGGCAAAATCCTTGAACTATTCAAGGCATTTATTTATTTGAATGAAAATTAATTCATATAGGAAAAAGTTGTTTGAATCAACTAAAAATGACCCCAATCAGTGTATAATACGTTTTCATACTAATAAATGAATGCATTGAAGAAAAAAAATTATAATAACAACAAACAGATGAAATGCCCAAGAAATTTTTAGATGAAGGAAAAAAGTAGAAGGCCAGAATAACGAGCTGGATTTCAGACAGAGGCCAAAAGCAATAAGTATAACCATAGAATAAAATTAAACGTGAAACAGAAATATACGAATATAAAAGCTTTCACAGATTAAAAATGATGGAAAGCTGAAGAATTACCGGTAATTGTTAATCTTATCAAGAAATAAATACACATAAGGCAAACATATTATGAGGACCAAATAAATTGATTAAAATTTTACATATTATATACCATATGTTTCATTATAAGTTGAAAATGTATACGCATATTTTGCGTGCTCCAGTCTTGAATTCTTTATTTTTTATTTGAAACTTGAGCATAGAATATACAGTGAAGTAGACGTGGCAAAGTGATCAAGCGAACGTCTCATTTTTTATCTCATATTTTATTCTATCTCTGACATTTTTCAAGTTTCAATGAAACAGTAGGTATAAATATTTAAAAAAGTAAACGAATATAAAACTGCTGCCTAATGTTTATTCATTGCGTATCGGCTAAAATCTTTAAAAGTTGTTTTTCTCTTCTTCATTCATACAGCAATATTGAATTGCACCACAAGCAGTAACTTTTTCCATTTTTCATCGATGGTTTTCTTTAAAAAGGATTACCTATCAAACTAAACGTCAAGAATCAATGCTGGCATCACAGAAAAGAACGCGCTGCTCAGCCATTTTTTCTCTTAGTTGGCACTAGTAATTCAGAGTGACTCTACTTGCACTGAAGCAAATATTTTATTTATAGGATGTACAGGATTATTAAAAATTCCGAAATCTATGTAACCTTGAGATATATACAGGGATTTTATCTTTTTTTGTATACGTACCGTCTATGTATACTTTTAAAAAGAATATGTCAATGCATTGCTTTATTACCTACAGTTTATAGGAAGACAGTCAGCTGTGGAAATCAATCAAGTTATTAATGTCAAATTATTAGCAATTAGTTTTTGAGTTTGTTATAAAATTGTTTTTTTTTTTTACTAAAACTATGCATAAGCAAACATGGTATCAGAATGGTAGGTATTAGTTTTAGAACTTATTTTCGACAAAATATCCAGAAAGACTTATTCCTTGTATTAGAACTATTCAAAATATTGTTAGAAAATTTATTTCAGAAGGCTGTATAATAAATTCCCACACTTTTTTATGGGAATTTTATTATGCAGCCTTCTGAAGTAAATTGAACATGAACTGAAACCAATCATAAATAGACTGAAGATGCTGAGAAAAAACCAAAAGTAGGTATCACTACAAGAAGTAGCTGGACGTTTTGATGTATCTAAAAGTTTCGTATTTAAAATGCCAAAAGAATTTTATACAAATGTTTTAAAATAATCATTTCATTAAAAATTTTGATTCCTATCCATATAAGTTTTATTCATGAAGATATTCACGATAGTCACTAAACATAACTTCTAATTATTCTAAGGAATAACGAATAACGTCTATTTATTATTTTGTAGTATGTAATGTTGGTTGCCTATATAGTCAATGTGTTGGGTTACTTTTTTCTTTTATAAAAGTATATAGCTAGTATGTATACAAGAAAGAAAAACTCCTTGTATAAATATTAAAAAAAATCGATTGGTTTGGGTTTGTAAACAAAAAAAAAAAAAAAACTGAAGGGATATCGAAGTTGAGCGAGAGTCGAATCAATTAGACATAAGTAAGCCATCAATTTGGCTGTGCCCGTCCGGCATTATTGTTTATCGGTACCATTAACCCTTCTGTATAGAGTTTCATGACATTTTTCATCCAGGCGAGTCTAAATGAGACTATCAAATTTCTACCGATTTATAAATGACGGTCGTACGTCAAACGTGTCACGCGGACAGAGGATGGGCGAATATTATTAACTTCCTCGACTCGTTTTTCGTTTTAAATCTCGTCAAGCGTATCAGTTTCGAAAATACACACAACATTTTAATAGTTGAAAAATTGCCAACCACATGAAAGTAGCCAGTTCGAATAACGTTCGAAAATTCAAACAATATTTTCGTATTTCTGACGTGACCATTGTGTTTTTATGTAGGCCAAATAAGAGTGAACGAACTCACACAAAACAACAACACGATTGCAGAGTCTTTTCTTCTAATTTCTAAAGCGTTTCAGTCAACTTTACCACATCATGTCCTTCGTGTCCTTGATTGTCCTAAATTTTTTAAGAATGTAAATAGATTTTAAGAACAAAGCTATGAGAAGATGAATAAAAATAGAATAATAGAATACATAGAAATAACAACAGAATTTAACTTGGAATATTGAACAGGTTCTCAACTTTAATGAAAAAAAGAACTATGACGGGCAATGAATTTTTTACTCCACCAAATTAGCTCCAAACTTCCTACGTTTGCCAAAGAGACGTGTTTAGCTATATTGAAAGCTCAGTGCGGCTGCGACTGTTCTATTAGATGCTCTCTTTCTTTCGACAGTTAGAAGAAGTGAATCAATTCGAGTGCAGTTTGACCTCCGGAGAAGAACAAACTCATATCTACAATTGCGTCAAGTCAAAACACTCAAGTTACTAATTAGTTAAAAGGCCAATATATCTAAATACATGAAATTGTTGGAAAACAAAGAAAATGACCCATATGAAATGAAAAAAAAATGTTGCAAATTTTCTTTTCTTCGCGTCTCCACGCCCACTCAAAGCCTCAAATGAAAATTGCATTTTAGAAATTGAATCTAATTCTAAGGTCTTTCTGTTTTCGGAAAAAAAATGTAGCCAAATGATATTCCATAGATTTGAACGTTTTTAAATCAAGCTCTCTCCTTTTCATCATAATTTTCTTTTTGCGAACGCACGTTACAGAATCTAAATCCGATTGTAGATTTAAACGTAGAATGTCAACTCGGAATTCGATTTTCTTTTCAATATTTGGATTTAAATTTAGTTTTTTTCTTGCCCAACAAATGAAGCAAGTACCAGGTGATTATTTAAATTTTTTACCAACTTTTGCCTTGAAATTTGAACGGCATGTCTTAGCTTTACTGTAAAAATATCTCAGGGAGTGCAATGACTTATTTTTAAGTTAAGCTAAGACATCATGACGTTCTAAATATTCAAGAACTACATTTTATAGCTTCATTTTCAATCTTGTTTTGAATACAATGTAAACACTTTAAAAAAGGTACATTCACTTAAGATCTTGTTCTTTTTTGGAAGAGCATTGGTTATAGTTTTTTTTATATATAAATTGAAAGATACATTTGGCAACTCACATATGTACAGCTGGATATCCTCTCACTTTCCTTATTTACACAAAACACCATAAGGCACTGGAAATTCGATCCGAATCGATCGGGATTTACTGAAGTCGAATGATGGCCGCCTCCAGACGATTTTTAAACGAGATGCCACTCATTACTGCCTTATCGGCGGCCATAACTCAACCTTATCTTATCAGGAGGACCGTCGATTGGACGAAGACAGCGCTCTTATCCAATAAACGTCCGACTTGTTTATGCATATATTAAGCCGTTCGATGCGTTATAAATACGACGTGATATATGAGTCTGTGCGATAAGCGCGGACATAAAAATAACAGACGTTAATAATAATACAATATGTTTACTTCGATTCTGGTGAGGAATATGTTAGTATCTCACTTGTCGCAGAAAACGAACGAAAATTATTCGGTAAAAAAAATTTTGATGGTCACTGATTTTTAACAAACCAGATAATTTCATATTTACATGTGAAGAGCTTTTTATGAATGTTTTGTAGTTTCTTGGCTATCTTTGATTATTAATTAGGCATTGCGCAGATTATTTGCACTTTTTATTGGCATTTGAGAAAATGAGCTAATCAAGTTGAAATTTGTGTACTCATAACTGTTTGTCGCTCCTGTAATTACAACAACAAATTTATCCTGAACAGAGATATGGTAATCGCTCGAATAATATTCGGCGTTTTTTTCATTAAATTAGATAACACGTGCACGCTCGTACTTATCGGTTCAGAAATACATTTGTTTGTACGGGATTCATAAAATCAAAACGACTTATCGGGACATGTGATATTTCTGGTGGTAAAAAACACTTTTGGGCGTAATTAAAATGATACACAAAAAATGAGCTCTATTAATAAAACGCGGGGAGATAATTTTTTTTTGTTGGACACTCTTTATGTTGTCTGTGTTTATTATTTTTTTTTGTTAAATAAAAATTGATAGGTGACCAATTATTTTCAATGAATGACAAACTGAATTTTGAAATGGCTCGTTTTGGAACCACTGTCGTACTTAAAAAAAATTCCTTAATGAGTTGATTTGATGTGTTATAAACGTCACTGAGATTGTAATGATTGGATTCGGATTAAGAAAAAAAAATTCCGTTCCACATTCATGAACTTAACTAAATCAAGTGAAACATACACGAAACTTTCTATTTTTTTTTACGATACCAAAGTATGCAGATCGAAATGTTCTCGGAACATCCGCGTCCATAAATACGATTCCTCGGCGATTCAATAATTCACTCCGTAGCCAGGTTTCATAACCGTAACGTAACTTTCTAAGGCAAAAGGCGTACATCACACGAGCACTGAAAGCCTCTCTCATATTAAGAACTTCGCCTGGCGCATTGTTTATTGCAGGCAGGGTACGATTCTATTACGCGGTGCAAAAAGGCCGGGCCCGATACTGATCTCGATTATTCGATGGGAGTCGTGATGTTGGCCATCTAAATCGAGACTGAGATAAAGCGGACCGATAAATCTGAATTTGATTCGATTCGTGCCTTTCTCGAAAAGTTCACGGGGAATTCGTTCGGTTGCCTTGGTTAATTTAATGTCTATTAGCGCAATAATTCAGGTCCACATGCTTTCGAATATCACAGCGAAGAACTTTTGAAGCTGAACAAAATTTAATTGACACAGGTCTTGGGGTACAACAAATAATGTCATCAAAAAAAGGGAAAAAAGAAATCCCTAGAAACATGGTCACTGATGATCGGAGGGACAAGAACGAAAAAGGAAATTCTATGAGACAAGACGATGCAAGATGAAAAAAAAAGATAACGAGAGAAGACCGAAGGAAAACCAAAACTTATGTGGGAAAAGGAAATACTTGCTAAAAATAAATATGAAGTGAAAGGGAACCTAAAGTGAACCTAATAAGGACCAAAAGCGAAAACCCTTCAACATTTGCTTCCATACCAAAACAAACTGTATGAGGTTTGCAGTCAAAACTGTTACTCAACGAACCTAAAGATGCCTCTCCTTTCGAAAGTAATTATTGGCAAGTATACTCACAAAGGTCTGTTCATTTAGATGAAACTTCTGAGAGAACTATCAGTAGCATCTTAAGAGCTACTCAGCAATAATTACTCTCCAATGGACGGGCACCTTAACACCCAGTTACATTTTTCCGGTTAATGTTCCACTTTAATTTTTTTTACGAAAAATCAATAATAAAAAAATATCAATTTGTTATCATCCTTTTGAAAAGCAATGTATGTAGAATTAATTAACTCAGGATTTCCTGTGTCTAGGCAAACAACGACGACTTATAAAATACAAAATGCCGTGCATTATTTATGAGCGCCACTGCTTATTATTCGTTTTGACGACGTAACTGGTATATTTGCGGTAGTCACGGAAAGTTTAAAAATGAAATCGTAGACTTTTTGCGCATTTAAATTTCTCTTTCGTATTTCTTTGTTTTTAAAGATGAATGAATACCATAGGAAAGATAACAACTAGTAAGTCGATCGCAGCTTCAGCAGGCAGTATACTCACTGTAACTACACCTTTTACATTTTGTTTTTTCTGACGGGCAAATAAAAAATTAATAATAAATATTTGAACATATCAAAATTAAGATATAAATTAACAATTTTTCGCATTGCTTCGTTTTTCTTCATTTCTTTCATAGATTGAATAAATTTCATTACATTTTCTGTTTCGAGTTACTTCATGCTTGATTTCTTTTCATAAATAGATTTTATTTGTTTTTGTTTTAATAATGAAATTAGGATGAACGGATTTGTTTTTGTAAACTTTCAAACAGAAATGTTTCATCTTTTTAGTCCTAATAAAAATTGCCATAACAAAAAATATCCACGTTTAAAGAATAATAAAAAGAATTGCCGGTATTAAAAAAAGTAAAACGCAAAAATCAAGGAACACTTTAGAAACTAATTTATAAGAAATCCATTATCATTATCATATTTGTTTATTCAGGGTGAATAAAAGTGTTGAACATTGACGATAGAGCAGAGCAGTTCATTACAGGTTTTACATAAAAAAATGTCAAATAAAAGTTAAATTTCTAATTTTTTGCTATAAATTGATGATCTCATTTTTTCTTATGACGTTATAATCTCAGACTATGACGTCATCCATTATTTTTTCAAATTACAACTCTATTTTTTTCTGGCGAAACTGTTAGATTAATTCCTTCTGTTCAATCAAAATTAACTTTATTGTCAGAGTCTGTTATTTGGAAAGCTTTTATCATAAAAAAGTTAATAAAGCCTATATTAAAACAATTACATACAACAAAAACAATAAATTACGAACCAAGGAGTATCGACCGTTGGTAGTTGATTGAACTTTTCTAAAATTATCGGGCAAGCGGTCAGCAATGAAACTTTTTATTTTTATTTGCTAAGCTTTCGGTAATGAGACTTTTTATTTTTATTTGCTAAGCTTTCGGTAAGTTAAAAAATAAAAAGTTTCATTGCTGACCGCTTGCCTGATAATTTTAGAAGAGTTCAATTAACAATAAATAATTGTTTAATTGTGGCAATTTGGTAATGTGTAATTCCACGAGAAAAGACGGTCTATAAAGAGAAAAAAATACACTATTAATTTCACTAGAAAGAAACTTAGAGTGTAATAAAAAAATCATTGATTACGCCACAGCTCGAGATTATAACAGGAGAAAAAATGAAAAATGTCGGTTTCTATTGGCCATTTAACTTTTGTTTGAAAGGTTTTTTTCTCTAAAACTTATAACCATTGTGGTTCCACACATTTTATTCACTCTGTATAACAAATTACAATTTTTTCTTGCGAATAAATCAAGGTTAATTAGAGCTATCGCTCTTTATTAAATTTACCATAGGTATATTCTGAATTCTTAAGTTGAATTCCTTTGAGTTTATTCGACATAACTTTGCAAATAGTAGTAAGTAGTAGTAATATAAAATGTACCTATATTTTATAATGACACGAGGCTTATTTTTTGACGAACTAAGAAAACTTTGTTTTTGTTCAAAAACAAATTTAATGTGTAATTTTTTTGTATTCTACCCCGATCCTGGCGGCACTGGTGAATAAGAAATTTCTTTAAATACATTATTAAAAACAAAAACATAATAATTCTTAGAAAAACTCGGCGTTGCGGTTTTAATTATTAAATTTGAAACATAACACTAATCTCAACACCTAAAGGTAAACTGTCATAATTGTTAAAATATGGAAAATTACTAAAAAATTCAAAATCAGTAGGTACCGTGTGCCAATTTTCAGTTATTTTTGAAAATTTATGAATTTAGTTTTCATTTCAAAATGAATACAGAAAAAATAAATCTGCCATTTTTTTTAGATTTGTTTCATATTGTATCCTGATTCTTTTTCAGCCGCACTTTCAAAAACACCCAGTATACGTCTCGCTCCTAATTTGTTACTAAATTCAGAAATAAATTTGTTACTAAATTCAAACAATTGAACAAAAAAACTTTAGACACGTTTTAACAGACGGCATTGTTGAATGTCAACAATGCAAGTCATGTTTTTGTTAAGGTCTAGAAAATAACTTTGCTTAATGGATGGTGGTTTTTTAGTATAACCCGTTGATATCTAGTAAATGACTTTCCTAGAAATAAATGAAAAAATTTCCACAAATGGCGTCGTTATCTCTTAATCACTAATAATTTGAAAAAAAAAACTTAAAAGGAATCTATCCCTTAAGTTGGCAACACTGTTTTCGGGCACAAAGCTCGTGTAAAGTCAAGGGGTTTTGAGCTTTGTTGCCAACTTTTTAATGAGTTTTCCCCTAAACGTTAGTTAAATGCAAAATACTCTCCAATTTATTTCTAAAACAATTTAGGAAACAAACTTGAAACTTACGAATGTTTGAAAAAAAAGTTTATTATTATTTTTAAACACATTTTTATAATTACATTAGTTTTAGTTAGTTCGTTCTTAAGTGGGTATAACTTTGTCAATCTTTTTTTCTTCGTGCTCATTCACATATACAGGGTGATTGAAATTCGAGGGCCAGTGTGGGGATCTCGCTTATTATAAGAGATAGAGTATCGGTGAAATGGAGGCAAAGTGCGAAATTTCATGTTGATTAATAATCTGTTAAGATATTTGAAATATCTCGAACGGTTTCTTCACAATCGGAGAAAAACTAAAAATTGCGATTTTCAAAAATCGAACATAACTTCTTTATTTATGATTTTTTCCAAAATCTCTCAAAACATTCCTGAAGCAACTTTTTACACTTGATTGAATGCCGAACGTACTTTATTTCTAGAGCGATTCGTTTCTATTTTCCCAGAGCCAACTTCATTTTTTTCTTATGGGCGCGATTTATGTTGTTTATGGCCGATTTCTTCATCGCCCTATCTTGAGGTTAAATTTATCTGTCAGTTAGAATGTGACACATAATATGTGTACGGCCAACTGTACGTCACATTCCAACTGTTAGATAAATTAACCTTAGGTTAAACGTGGTGAAGAAATCGGCCATTAGACAGATAGATAGCACATTTCCTTCTAAATTCGTTTATATGCCACACTTGCTATTTTGCTCATTTTGATTCATGTGCATATATTAACATAGCTTAGGTTCAATCGTATGCTGTGTAACCAAGAATACGTATACCTTTGTTTAATTGGTCTGTCAATAAATATAGAATCGCGTATTCAAATGAAGAAAAACGTGATATGTTGGGCATTTTTAATTTGTCACAAAAATCCACTACAAATGCTCAGTGGTATTTAGAAACCTATCCGAAGATAATTAAACCAAGTACATATTACATATTTTTCCAAGTTGGATAACAATTTCATTCAAAATGGTACATTTGAAACTCGAAGTGAATGTACAGAAATAGAATACAGAAAGAAAATCAGAGCATTTATTCGAAGACATTTGTTGGTACCTCCAAGTGAGTAATTATGTTCCATTTTAATTTGATGGTTATATTTTTGAAAACTGCCGCCGAGAAATATTGATGATTTTTAGCATTTTGACCCGGTTTTTTCATCACCACTTAACTTTATCTTATTAATTCCCTTAGACCCGGTTTTACAACCACAAGTTAACTTTATCTTTCGATTTATTCCCATAGTAACAATTGTTATTACAATCGTTACTATGGGAATAAATCGTCAGATAAAGTTAACTTGTGATTGTAAAACCGGGCCTTAGTAACGATTGTGATCACAATTGTTACTATGGAAATAAACCGTCAGATAAAGTTAACTGGAGGTGAAAAATCCGGGCCTTAGTATTAAAAAGTCACAAATAATTATTTGTTTTAATGTTATTGTTTTACTTTCTTCATGCCATCTTAGAGTATAAGAAGCAATATAGTCGATGGAACTGACACTAAAATGTCAGAAGTTTACATTTGTCACATATTGAGTTCTATCAAAATTCATGGACAGTCGTGTTCAAAAAAGTATTGTACAGAATTTGTACTGTGTAAACTTGTATGTGCATTCATGAAGTCAAAAAATTATTGTACAAGTTGTTTTGTTACATAGCATGTTTCTAGCAATAATAATATCATTGAACACAAAAATAGAAAAGCCAACTGCCGGTCAAAAGCAAGGATATTTAAAACGTAGCTGTACATCACCTTTTTGAACACAACTGTACGTAACTTAACGATAAAAATAGCATGGCCTTCTAGAGTCTAAGAAGATCGCGAATGGATATTATATTATCCAACTTGGAAAAATATTTAATACTTGGTTGGATTCTTTCCGGATAAGTTTCTAAATACCGCTGAGCACTTGTAATGGAATTTCGTTGTAACAATAAAACATACGCAACATATCACGTTTTTCTTCATTCTATATTTAATGTCAGACCAATTAAACGAAGGTTGGCTATGCAGCATACAATTGAATTTAAGCTAACTTAATGTGTGAAACTAAGCTAACTTAATGTGTGCACGTAATTTAATTTCAGTTCTTTTCAAAATATCTCAATGGAAATTTAAACAAAATAGCAAGTGTGGTATACTAATGAATTTAGAAAAAAAAGTGCTATCTAAATTACAAAAGAAATCGCCCATAAGAAAAAATGAAGTTGGCTTTGGAAAAGCAAAAACGAATCGCTCTAGAAATAAAGTACGTCCGGCATTCAATCAAGCGTAAAAAGTTGCTTCAGGAATGTTTTCACAGATTTTGAAAAAAATCATAAATAAAGAAGTTGTGTCCGATTTTCGAAAATCGCAATTTTTCGTTTTTCCCCGATTGTGAAGAAACCGTTCGAGATATTTCTAATTTCTTAATAGATTATTAATCACCATAAAATTTGGCAAGTTTGCTTCTATTTAAACGATTCTCTATCTTTTATAATAAGCGAGATCCCCATGCTAGCCCTCGAATTTCATTCACCCTGTATGTATGTCATGTTGTAACGGAAACGAACTCTTTAGTGTCGTGAGACTGCTGTCAACTATATATTCCCTTTTTTCTTATTATGTCAGAACTCTCTTTTTCTTCATCTACAATAGTTCTAGAGTATCTTTACTTTTCTCGTTTTAATTCGTTTCTGTCTCTTAAATTCAAGAATTGTTATCACATGTTTTTAATTTTTAATTTTGCCATCCCCTGCAATAATTTTAAACTTCTCCTTTGACAGCTGATTAGCTCGGCAGCTGTCAACTGTCAAAGACAAGTTGATAACACAGTTTTGGGAGAAGTGCGTGTACGTTTACAACTCAAAATAAAACACACGATATGCTCAGATTTAATTACTGTGCCTTTGAGATTAGTTTCTGTTTACACAGCTTGTCTCTGTAAAATAAAAATAATATTCAAATAAAACATTTGACGAGACATCGAAGGTGGTTAACACCGTTATTATCGGCCGGCTGCCAGCGTGACAGACGCAACCACATGTTTGTTGACGTTTGAACCACCTGTTTCCCACAGCCTTTTGATCGCGACACTTTTGCACTCACTGGTGCGACGAGTTCAGACGAGCAACAAGTGGTCGTCGTTCTCATCGAGGCATTACCATAAATTCGAAAAATTACATCCAGGTTGGAGTAATGAAGAAGTAAACGCAAACAAGCCGTGATTGATTTCCTTACAATTGTACGACTTGTCGAACATGATGCATCAACATATCAGAATGCAAGTTGTCTAGTTACGTTCACAATTCCAACATAGATGGACATAGATAAAATCGATTGCAAAAATCCTCCAGTTCATTTAGAAATATTTATGCGATACTCCAAGAATGCAATGATTAAATTTAATGATAAGCAATCACCAGCCATCTATTTATTTATTTTGAATTCTTATTGATCAAGAAAAGATATTCAAGATATAAAGATCGCCGTTGGAAGATAACTAACATGTTTTATTACAAAAATAAAAATAACCAGAAATATTCAAAAAAGGAATTGAATTTAAAGTTACTTACATCCAATGATGAAGTGCTTGAAATAACGACAAGACAGAATCGCTTTCCCCCAGTCAATTTTATGTGCTACAAACTCATCGGGCACACGAAGACACCGTTTTTTAATTACTTCTAAATGATATCTTACAAGGTTCGAGCTGAGTTTAGAGTGGATATTAATAACGCCCACTCTCACTCGAACATCCTCCGAGTCGCAGGCCATTTAACACGAAATTCCATCGAGAAATGAATTCGTGTTAGAAACGAATCAATTAATTATTCCGGAGGGAAAAGGACGAGAAATTTATGGAGGAACTGTGCGCCTATTTTGTAATCGCATGTTTTGACAACTCTGTGTTTACATAAACAGCGTACATAGACAATGTGTCATTTACGACAATGCCTTCACGAAAATAACGCGTCAGGATTTTGATGGATCGTGGTTGTTAATGTACGATTTTATTTGAATTTTAATGGTTATTTAGGAGTGCGCGAGGAAGACTATTAAGCAAGCGGAGTTACATCACTTGTAAGTTCACGTCAATGCAAATTAATTTCAACAATAAAATACGTGTCATAACATCCTCGAACGACGACTCGTGGCAAAAAGTGCTGATGGATATGTTGATGTTATCTCGTTGGAAGATCGGAATTAAAAGGAAAATGCTTGTGTTCACGCCTTTTTTTATGTTAATCACTAGTTGTGGTACAGAGAAGAAAGCAACATGTCTAACTGAGGGAATAACTACAATATCCAATCAAGGTTCAACTTTCCCTCAATGTTAAAGTCGGACCCAAATACCTTTCGTTTCTGTACATTTACAAAACATAGTCCATTTTCGTGGAAACCGTGCATTTGCAAGTTTTTACTGTTTGGATTTGCGTGCAGCATTTTTGCTTCGAATTCCGCAAGAATGAAGACTTCATCTCGTCCAACGGCGAAAGCAAAGACGTGTTGGAATGCGCGCGTGCACGCTGGCTAATGGATTTTTAAAATAAATCGAAGCTGCACCGATCGCTGATAGATTCGTAGATTATCTATATATGTATGGACCTGGGTTCGTTTCGATAATGATTCAATTTCTTCTGACTCGGCCAACTTTACCTAGTCGGTATTCTGTAATCCGAGGAGATAAACAGCTTTATGTTTATGAAAGATTATCAATTTTCCTTGTTTAGTTAATTTAATGATCTGGGTTAAGTCAAAGAAAGAAGATCTTAGGACCTCACCCGGCATACCAATAAAAAAATTACACTGATTTATTCTGCTATTAGAAAAGAAAGCTTCTTAGATATTCAATTATCTTTTGTCAAGAATTTTATATATTTTTTTGTGCTTAATAAAATTATTATTATTACATCAAACAAAACTCGTACGGTTTTTTGGACAATTTAATTTTTCGCATTCCCTTACATCAAGACACTTCCTTCGTTAAGAACGTTACCCTCGTGCAAAAAAAAATCGCAAGAAAATTTATCAGGGCTGCCTTCATTTTCAAAGCGATGCTCTCGAGCTTTCCTTTAATAATATCTGAAGAGGTCAAAAGCCAAGGGTAACGTTTCCTCGTTAACAAACATTACACTTGCGCAAAAAATTCGTAATTGGTCTGATTTTGTTAACCTTATGAGCAGATGCTTTGTTATGTAATAGAAGTACTTTCGATTGGAGGTGTTTGCAGATATCGTAGTCCTCTTCGACGAGGAAGATGCCATCTACGTTCTAAAAAATCGTTGCCATCAATTTTCCAGCAAATGGTTAGGTGGGAATACTTTAGAAACTCATTAATTGGACTTCGGTTTCGTGTCAGGGTCCCAAAGGTGCACCCAAGTCTTATTCACTATCACAGTTTGTACCACACAAAATAATTTTTGCCTCTGTGTGTTTTGTTGACTACGAAACTTCCAAATTTTGCTCAAGTGTCACACACTTCGCGTTTAAATTGTCATCAGAAATGCCTATCAGCTAGCAAGCATAATTGTCATAGTGAATATAATTTATCGCGTGTCAATGGACCTTCTTGAAATTTTGCCTCTACGATGTTCCTAGCTTCGCTTCTCCTTCCGCGTTCTTCGCATCTTTCTCCGCGATCTTCTTCGTCTCCTTTTCTTCCTTCTCCGCCTGTTTCTGAGCTATCTTCTGTTCTGCTTCTCCCTGAATCTTTGTTTCTCTCTCTCTCCCAGTCCTCCTTCTCCTTGCATCTTTGTTTCTCTCTCTCTCTCCCAGTCCTCCTTCTCCTCCTTCTCTCTCCCAATCTTTCTTTGGATCAATGCTGGACACGAGAGTCCTGGTGAGTCATCCCCTCCACAAGCAACAACTATAATCGGCGACAATCGAAAGTATTCGCCACTCATCGAAACATTATATTGCGCATCGTTGGTTCTAGGCGTGCCGATTTCAATTTAAATTGGAATAAGCGCGAAACACTTGCGGAGAAGTATACGGGATGATGGAACTATTCCCCTACCGTGCTCGGCCCTGCTTTGGATAATCGAACGTAAGCCTCCTTGCTGTTGTAAAAACGAAATAGAGTATGTTCGCCATAGATGCGACTACGAATATAATCCAACTCACGACTTTCCATTGAGCCAGAGTATTTTTCGGTGCAACATTTGAGACTATGATGAGGTTCCATTTACTATAACCATAATCAGCCTTGCAAGTTTCACTATCACGTCTATGATAATAACTTTAAGGCCATAATAAAAGGGTCCCATAAAAAATAGCGAAAGAGACAACCAGAAAATGACCCATATGTCATTGCACCTCGAGAAAGGCATAGTCAAGGTGGTCAGACTTTGAACCACTGCGATAAATTATTACTTACTTTTGATAATATTATGAATGAGAATTACTTGTTAATATTTCTAATAAGCAGATCATGTGTAATCATTAACTTATCTTTTTAATGTCATACTAAACTTCGACTGTTGCAACTATTTCGTCATTTCCTTCCATTTTTGGTTTTCCACTTTTTCCGCATCGATGGTATACTAAAAAAAGAAGACAATAACTCTCGCGGTCTTTTTGCAAGATTAGACTAAAGGAGGGGCCCTTTGTACAACGACCCTCAAGGATCATGACTAACTTTTGCAGTCATTTTATCAATTTTCGATAACTTTTGCAGTATTTTTTCCCTCATCGACTGTATACCAAGGAAGATGTCCCAAAACACTGTTGTCATCATTTTACAGCAAATGGTTAAAGAGACGAAGCTTCACAAACCCATTCCTGGAATTGCTTTTTTGTTTCTAAGTACAGTGGTGTACCCAAGTTTTATTTGTCGTTACGATTTGTGTCAAAAAATCCTCGACCAAAGCTTCTTTGATGGTTTTGTAAAATTACCTGATTAAAATACTTTTGCTCAGGAGTCAAATCTCCCTCGTTAGCACCTTACTGATGCTTAAATTATCATACAAGTAGCTTATCACGGTGGAATCTCGACGTCATTCTAAATATGGAGGCCTTCACACGAGCATGACTTCCAGTTTTGCATTTGTCATTTCATCATTTTACGATAGCTTTGACAGTATTTTTTTCCACGTCGACTGTGTACCAAGAAGTCTCAAGAAACAATTGATTGGAAAAGGTTCCAGGAAATGGCTAATGGTAAGGGTCCTTCACAAACCCACCCCTCGAATTCCTATTTTGTTTCTACTTTCTAAGTACAGTGGTACACCCAAGTTTTATTTGTGTCAAAAAATCCTTGCCCAAAGCTTCTTTGATGGATTTCCAGGCTAAGAGGGAATCAAATCCCCCTCGATAGCATCTTACTGAAGTTCAAATTGCCATACAAGTAATTTATCAAATTGGATCCCAATATCATACTAAAGATGGAGACTTACACACGATCATTTCATCATTTTTACCATTTTTGAACATTTTCACCTTTGGGATCGGAAAGCAAGTAAATATAAGAATATACAAAGCAACACGCAAATCAATCCTCACATATTAATGGGCGATGGCAGTAAGATTCAAGCAAGAGTTAAGAAGAGTTAAAGGCGTTACGAGTGTATGCTAGGATATAAAAGAAGAATTATAAATAGAACTACGAGCCCTGCGTCAAAAGTATTCGCCTATCTCTCTTGGTAAAGAAAGGGACAGTTAAATTAAATTAAATTACTCAGTGGTAGTTTATTTTTGTAGAATAATAATAATAAATAAATAGGAATTATTAATTTTTAAATAAAAGTTTTCATATTTAAATATTAATAATGATTTTACTTTCAAAAACAGCTAATACTATCTAGGCGAGTATTTTTGACTCAGGGCTCGTACATTGAACAGAGTAACAGAATAAAAGATAGAATTTGGGAAGTCTCAACGATTTGGAAAAAGGATAGAGGAAGTCTTAGAAGGTAATGGGAAATATTCTTGACGGGAAAGGGTAAGACATGGAATTAAGTAAAACATTTAGCAATAAATAGAAAGGAAAGGTAAACACTTGCAGAAGGAAAATAGAATTATACTTTCTAACTCAAACAGCGACAAGAGGGCATTTGATTAGAAAAAGAAAAGATCTTAAAAGATAAGAATTGTTAGTCAAGTATGTATATTGAACAGTGTAGAAGACCCCCATCTACACAGGATGAATAAAAGATAGAATTTGGAAAGTCACAACGATTTGGAAAAAGGAGAGAGGCAGACTTCGAAGGTAATAGGAAATATTCTGACGAGGAAGGGTAAGACATGGAATTAAGTAAAACATTTAGCAATAAATAAGAATAAATTGAACGGAAAGGTAAACACTTGCAGAAGGAAAATAGAATTATACCCCCTAACCCAAACAGCGACAAGAGGGCATTTGATTAGAAAAAGAAAAGATCTCAAAAGATAAGAATTGTTAGTCAAGTATGTATATTGAACAGTGTAGAAGACCCCCATCTACACAGGATGAATAAAAGAAAGGATTTGGGAAGTCAAAATGATTTGGATTTGGAAAAAGGAGAGAGGAAGACTTAGAATGTAATAGCAAAAGTTCTGACGAAAAAGTGAAACACGTGGCATTAAGCAAAACATTTAGCAACAAATAGAAAGGAAATCACTTGCGGAAGGAAAACAGAATCATACCGCTAACCCTAACAGCGACAAAAGGCCATTTGATTAGAAAAAAAAAAGATTAAGTGTAAGACTTTGGAGTTAAGTTTATTTTGTTTTCCACTCCTTTCGATTTTGTGCGAGCTTGTTTATATCCCTCCACTTGATATCCCTTTCCTGTACCGCTTGTCTGACTTCGTCCGTCCATGGTCTGGTCCGTTCTTGGCCTTCTTCTCTTGTTTGTTCCTTGTACTTGTACCTCATAGACTCTTTTAGTTAATCTGCTTTCTGGCATTCTGTAGATGTGTCCCAACCACCCTAGTAAACCATAAACTTACCGTGAGTGCACGTGTTGTGTGGTTGTGCGTCCGAGAAGCAAGTTTAACAGTAAAAACATTGTTTAAATTGATCATCTTTTATAAGAACTTTCGAATCAAGTAACCAAAAAGCCTTACAACATTTTAAAGTTAAAGTTTAATATCAGCTATAAATATATTTGATAAATTTTAACGTTTAATCTTACTAAAAGATATCCAGTCATAATAATTTCGATTCACGTCGTCTGAAAAAGATATTTCATGTGTAAAACTTTACGTGGTATAGTGTAAACATCTTATCAGTTCAACAAAACATTGTGAACAAAAATGCATCGCATAAAAATAAAAGACTTGAAACTGGCTGATTTAAGAGAAGAACTTAAAAAACATAAACAAATTACCACCGGAAAAAAGGAACAATTAATTAAAAGGCTTCAATTAATCCTGGACTCTAGTTACGTAAATGAGGGAAGTGATGATTCGTTTTCCAGTAATGACAGCATAGAAACTGTTGTTGAAATGCAACGCCCAACATCAAAGAAGAAAAGAAACAGCTACTGGAATTTAATAAATAAAATTCAGCAACTTGAAGATCAGATTAATTTTTTAAAAGTGTCAGTTACTAAACTGAGACAACGAACTACCAAACGACTTCATAAAAATAATGTTGAAAAGGCAAATCAATTACCAAATAAAAAATTGTCTCCGTCTGTGATACCTACCACTAATTCAGGAACATCTTCGGGATGTGTTGAGGTTACTGCAATTAAACCAAATTGTCTACGTCCTAAAAACAAAAATAAAATCCTACTATTGGCTGACAGTCATGGACGGCGAGGTGCTGAGATACTTCGAAACCAACTCCCGGAAGCATTTGAAATTTCATCCGTATTTAAACCCAACGCTTTAATGGAGTATGTGCTTGAAGATGTAACCAATCTAGCAAAAGGTTACTGTAAAAACGATTATATTGTTATATTAGGTGGAACCAATAATGCCTTAAAGGGAAATAAATTTGATTCAAACTTCTTAAGCAAGTTGAAAAATACTTCAAAAACTACCAATTTAATATTAGTCGGAGTGCCATATTGGCCTAAACGAGACGTATTAAATAAAATTATCTACGAGTTAAACTGTAAACTTTTTAATATCGCTAGAAATAGTGAAAACGTGTGTTACATTGATCCCAACATTAATTTAAGAGAAACTGACTATAATAAGTACGGTCCACATTTAAAAATGGCGGCAAAAATTAAATTATTTGGTGCAGTTGCTGATCAAGTTAAGGCCTTTTCGCGAAACAAGACCCTGAAAGTAATTCATCTGGATGAAACGATATTTCCATTGAAGACGAATACTACTTTGGATTCGACAACAGTTGAAAATGATACAAATTTACCGGGATTCCCTATAACTTTGCATGGAAACTTCTCTTCTTCTAATTCGTTAAAAGTCAACTCGTCGAATCTGACTTAGATTTTCTTGATATTGTGTCTGTCAACATTCAGTGTTTAAATGTATCTAAAATTGCACAAATTGAAATTGATTTTTTTAATAAAATTTTAAAATTTTATGTTTATCTGAGATTTGGGCTTCCAGTGATGCCATTGATGCTTTACACTTTTCTAATTTTAAATTAGTTAGTAAATTTTGTAGAACGGTTCACAAATGCGGTGGAGTTGCGATTTGGGCAGTGGAGGATCTGGAGATTGAAAATTTTGATTTAAGTCAATTTTGTGTGGAATTTGATATTGAAGTATGCGGAGCCAAACTAAAACTAAAAGGTGAGATGTATGTAATCATCAATTGTTACAGATCTACGGCCGGTAATTTTCAAAATTTTATAGATAATATGTCAGATATGTTAAGTCATGTTTTCAGAGAACAGGTTCATATAATTGTTCTGGGAGATTTTAACGTACATTTTCATAAAGAATGTGATGAAAATACTGACCGCTTAAGACATTTGTGTCAAACATACGGCATTTATGAATATATATTTAAACCAACTAGGCAGGCTGCAATTCTTGACAATATTTTTTCTAGCATAGAACTCTTTTACTGTGATGTATTATGCTGTTCTGTTTCTGATCATGATTATGTGGTATGCAAATTGAAAGATAAGCAAGTAAGCAATATAGTGAGTTATACATCAGCTCGCCGTTACGACAAAAATTCAGTTCACTTATTTCAAACAACACTCGCTAGTGCTGTTTGGCCAGATTTCAATAAATTTGATAATTTTAATGCTGCTTTTGATTATTTTTATGACGCGTTCGTAAGTTATTTTAATGAAATTTTTCCCCTAAAACGGTTAAGAGTAAACAATAACTCAAAAAATAAAGGTTGGATAACTGATGAAATTAAAAGATCAAGTATTACACTTAGGGATTGGTATCGAATGCAACAGAAGTTTCCAGAACTTAAATCAATATACATTGACATGAAGCGTAAACATAATTCATTAGTGAACGAAACAAAGAAATCGTACTATGAAAACAAAATAGCATCTTCCAATAACAAAATCCGAACTGCCTGGACAATTATATCCGAACTTACAAACGTTCAGCGCATAAATAAGAATATATCGCTTAATATAAATGGCCACTTAGAAGAAAATCCTTCAGAAATTGCCAATGCTTTTAACAACTTTTTTCAAAACGCTCCCCACGAAATCATAAAAAATATTTCAAAGTCAAACAATATCGTGAAGCATATCAAAAACAGTGTTTGCGTTGATTCCAGTATGTTTGTTCTTCCGTTTACAGAAAATGAACTAGCATCAGTATTTAAGCAACTAAAATACAAAGCTTCGTCTGGACCAGACGATATTCCTTGTTCAATTTTACGCGACAATTATTCATTTATCTTAACTCCCATGACTCAATTGGTAAATTTGTCATTTATTAAAGGAGAATTTCCGCAAGCCTTAAAAAAAGCAACCGTGATCCCAATTTATAAGAAAAATTCAGTGCAGGAGATAAATAATTACAGACCGGTTTCTTTAACTTCAGCGCTATCAAAAATCTTTGAGTACGCGATGCTCGACAGATTATTAGAACACTTAAATAAGCACAATATAATTACTAATAAGCAGCATGGTTTTCGTAAAGGGTTTTCAACAATAACAGCGATACATTCTTTCATTAACGAAATAACTTTGTCTATGAACAGAGGAGTAAAATCAGCGGCTATATTATGCGACTTGAGTAAAGCATTTGATTGCGTCGACCATAATCTACTTTTGTCTAAATTGGAAATGTACGGTATTCGTGGGGTAGTTCGTGACTGGTTTTCTTCATACTTAAAAAATCGTAGCCAATATGTACAAATTAAATTTACCAAGCTGAATGAATTATTGACAGCAAATTCTTGTGTGCTCCCAATAAACATTGGGGTGCCGCAAGGTTCGATTTTAGGACCGATTTTATTCCTACTTTTTGTAAATGATATTGTTTTATTTGTAAATTACATGTTAATAATGTATGCTGATGATACATCAGCGGTTTTTGATGGCACAGATTTTAGAGATTTGGTAATTAAAGGAACTCTGTTACTGCAAGAATTAAGCCAATGGTTTAATATAAATAAACTTTTCCTAAACTCTAGTAAAACAAACTTAATTGTTTTCCGTTCAGCTTATCCTCAGTCTCCACACTTGGATATTCAACTAAACGGTACCATTTTGAAACAGGAATCTGTTATCAAATTTCTTGGTCTTTACATAGATGAAAGACTGGATTGGAAACAGCATTGCTATAACCTAATAAAAAAACTAAATTCATTATGTTTTCAAATTCGTAGCCTCAAATCTGTAATTAGGTTAAATTATATATTTTCATATTATTTTTCTCAGGTGCACTCAAGATTGTCATATGGAATTTGCTTTTGGGGCAATTCAGTTCTTTCTAAAGATGTATTCTTGGCACAGAAAAGAATTATACGTTGTATTTTTAACATTAAATCTAATGAATCTTGCAGACCATATTTTATTGCCTATAATATTTTACCTCTGCCTGCTTTGTATATACTTGAATTAGCATCATATGTTTATATAAATCAAGCAATGTTTGCAAAAAATTCAGATTTTCATTCATATGACACACGACTTCGAGATGATTACAGAATTCCTGCTAGTCGTACCAACTTCACTTATAGAAGTCCGACAACTTCTGGCCCTAAACTGTTCAATTTGCTTCCTTCGCATTTGAAACACTTGACTAAGTACAATACTTTTAAATCTGAATTAAAAAAATTACTTATTCAAAATTGTGTTTATTCCATCGAAGAATATAAACAATTAATGGCATCACTGTAATATATATACATATTTAATATTATTTTTTCCCTCCTACTTGTGATACAAAATATTATTTTATAATTTTGCTTTGTACCATTTCTGTGTTATTATTCAGTTTCACACACAGTTTTTTCAGTTTCACACAGTTCATTTCTGTTTGTTTTAAAAATTTATTTATTATTTATTTTTGTATTTTTGTTGTTTACATAATGTTATTATTACTTTTTTTTTTTTGTAATTGACGTGTCCTTTATATACGTATTTCTGGGACCAATAAATCTATCTATCTATCTATCTATCTATCTATCTAGTTGACTTTCTTGTATCTTCTGCATTAGTGGTCTTATTTTTAGTTTTTTTTCTATATACTTCATTCCTTATCCTGTTTCTTCTAGTGTTCCTTTCTATTTTTCTCAAAAACCTTATTTCTGTGGCGTTTATTCTACTTTTGTCTTTATTTGAGAGGGTCCAAGATGCACTTCCGTATAGTAAGTAGTGTAGGGTTTACAACTTTTTTAACAATCTCTGTTTTAACTTCGCTTGTTATTTCTCTTTTATTGAAGAAGGTTGATCTTAGATAGTTTTATATTCTACCTACTTTTCCTATTTTGTCCATTATTTCTTTTCCTTGTCTTGTAATTGTTTTTCTGAGCCTGCAATCACCGCCATATCATCTGCGAATAACAACTTCGATATTTCCAGTCTATTCATCTTCCAATATCCCATTGTCATCGGTTTCATTTTCTTCTTTGCCCTTTTTATGGCCTCATCCATTACTATTGCAAAAAATAGCGGGCTGAGTTCGCAGCCCTGTTTTAGGCCGTCTTCGGTTTCAAACTTCTTGGACACTTCATTATATGTTCTTACTACGTCGTTGTCTTATTACTGCGATTGTCTCTCTATTTATTCCTTTCCTTTCTAAGCTTATCCATACATCTTGCAAGGTCTTACACTTAATGGTAAAAAGACTCAGGATTAAGTAAGTAATAGCGTTTTTCACTGGGACTAAATTGTGCACTGAGTGTGCACTCAGAATATCTCCATTCTGTTTCATTACATAAGGTTAAAATAAGATGAGTGCGCACTCAGTGCACATTTTAGTCCCAGTGAAAAACGCTATTAGTAAGTAAGTACAAAAAATACCTTAAAAGAGAAGAATTGAAAATAGAACCTCTAGTCAACTATGTATATTGAACAGAGTAGGGGTCTTCTACACAGGATGAATAAAAAAAAGGATTTGGGAAGTCCAAATGATTTGTAAAAAGGAGAAAGGAAAATTTAGAATGTAATAGCAAAACTTCTGATAAAAAAGTGAAATATGGCATTAAGCAAAACATTTGGCAACTAATAGAAAGGAAAGAAAATCACTTGCGGAAGGAAACCAGAATCATATCCGTAACCCTAACAAGGACAAGAGGGAATTTGATTAGGATAAGAAATGATTTAATAAGAGAAGATTTGAAAATAACTTCCGGCCAACTATATTGAACAGAGTAGAGGTCTTCTACACAGGATGAATAAAAGAAAGAATTTGGGACGTCGCAACGATTTGAAAAAAAGGAGAGAAGAAGACTTAGATTGTAATAGGCAGAATTATGAATTATGAAGGAAAAGGGAAAGACATGGCTTTAAACAAAACGTTCAGCAATAAATAGAAAGGAAAGGGAAACACTTGCGGATTATCCTTTTAACCCTGACAGGGACAAGAGGGAATTTGTTTATAGTATCTGAATTTTTGGAACTGTCTTTGATGAATTAACGACCCACCTAAACTATTTAGGCCAAACTTTTATTTATGATAGCTGGCCAATTGTTTTCCTTTGTCAGATATTATATGGTGCTTTGATTTTAAATCCCCTCATTTTTCCTAATAACACACTTCATTATCCTTATTAATATGGTATGATGTCATGAATTAAGTAAGTATTAAAATTATTTTGGGAACAATGAATTGGTTTTATTTATTAACCAGTGGCAGTCGTGGTGAATATCACGTCAACTTCAAGAGGTATTTGCCTCAATTAGTAAAAACGAGAGGCGTGGGCGAGTAGAAAGCAAACGGTCGTGCCCCCAACATTTGTCAGCATGTGCTTTTCGAACGTGTCCCTCTAATATTTACACGGTTTACGGTCACGAGGAGCTCCGTCATTCCGACTTCTCCGTGGATCAACACCAGCACAATGGCCAATCTTAAATACATTTATTGTATCTATTGTGTTCATGATGCAGATATCGTGCCTACCATTTTGTGTCCGTTATGCTTTGAAAATAAATGGCGGCATTATTTTTATCGCGTCTCTAATAATACTTGCGATGATAAGTATCAAGATGGACGCGGTAAAAAATTAAACGGGCGTTAATATATTTCAGCGAGGTTTTTCTTTTGTCAACGGGGAAACTGAAATAAATATATGTTCGCAACAACGGGTCTTGAGCGCCGCAATTAATAATAACTATTAAGAAATAACGCCGTCATTATTTATGCATTTTGCCGAGACGTATTGCAGAACGTGTTCTCAACATAACGGCAATGACAGACCGCAATCGGGGGAATTAATGCGGCGGAGAATCTCCAGCTTAAATGTATATTATTGTTCTTTCGACTTGTTGCAATCTAAACGTGGCAATTAATTCTGGGTATTATCTCGAAATTTATTAGGTCAACATTAGCAGTATTTAAAAAATATTTTTTGGTTTTACCCTCGTATATTATGATGAAAGCGATTAAAAATATTATGGTCAATTAAAATCCGTCTGGGTTACGCAAAAATCGCCATTGTAATTTTACCATAGCGTTTACGTGAAAGTTGTTTGAGCGCATTGCACAATTTACGGCCACCATCTAGGTAATAATTTAATTAATTCAACGTAATACGCGATTATACCATACAAGGCGACTTGTTAAAACCATTTTGTACCTCGAAATTATCCGCAGAATTTTTCAGACGGTAATTATCGTTCACATAACTTCAAATGCTAGGTCGTTCGAGCTACTACCACCATCATTACTATCATAGAGCCATCCTTTAATTATCCCGCGGAATTGAAATTTTCATGGGTGTGCAGTGTATGCTATTGTGGGTCGATGATCTTTTTCAAATGTTAGCGACGAAATTTCACGTCAAACACAACCCGAAGATAATCACACTACTTAAACGCGGCGAGATTATAAATTCACAGGCCGCTATTACGTCAAATAATGAGCGTTTTGTGCGCGGCCATGGCACGTTGTGTTTAATAAAACGCTGTAATTTATATTCAATATTCTATAGCCGACGAATAAATTACACACATGCGGCACAATAGAATCGTAATTTATGTATTCGCGTATGGTAAATGTTGCCAGGCGCTCGGTTTTTTAGTGTCAGTGGAAATCGGAGGAATGCAGTTCAGAAAGAAACGGCGACCTATGTACCAGATAGATGCTGATAATTGGGATGTTGCACAGCATCGAAAACATAGTAATTTCTTTGTTTTACACATATCCATTATAACATAACTATTGAATACAAGAAGAAAGAATGACTATCTATAAGGTACATCAGTTGCTTTCTAAATGCATTTAAATATAAATTTAATGTTACTCATTGTCAGAAGAAAACAAGTTATTACTTTAAATAACATGAACATGTGCAAATCTCTGCATTTGTTTAAAATTTATGTATAAATTAATATTGCTACTAAACGATAGATCTCTGATTTAAACATCAGAGATTATGATGTCTAGCCCCCGGGTTAACAACGTTACAGAACGATTACCCGTCCTGAAATTACGCCACTGAATGCAGGTTACGACCTCATTGTAATCCTGAATTACACATTTACACAACTCCCCGGGCGATTTTATTAAGACGATGGTTTCCGTGCCGCGAAACATTAAATAATTCAAGTAAGGAAGCACGAAGAATCACTCTCTGCAGACCAACAGTCGTGCCTTATTTGAGGAGATTGAAACATCTTTCGTTTTTAACTCGGTTTTCAGTAATAGTCAGAGAATTCGGCCTTGAAATTAGCGGTGTTTAATTCTGGAAGCGAACGTGGACAAATTTCGGTAATTCTTGAAAAATTTTAAAAGTTTGCGTCCGAGTTTTATACGATTTATTTAAAACCTGTGTGTAATTGAAGGGCATATTATTGGAATAAAAGATAAAACTTATTACATAATTACAAATTCGGCTGAAATTAAAATTCTCGTTCTTTATAATTTCTTATTTAAATAAACTTGATGAAAAATGGAGATTTGGTAACAATTGGAAAAAGGAAGCAAGAAATGAATGAATGAGGTACCCAATCTAGTACAAGATAAAAAAAATTAAAGAATATGTATATGGAAAACAACAGGTTTAAAACCCGTTAGGATAGGAAATTATCGAATGTTTCATGAGATAAGGGAAAAAAGAAAAAGAAAAGGGAAAGATCTCGTAACAATTGGAAGGAGGAAACTAGACGAGTAGTAGTCAACAGGCAGAAACAATCAGCAAAAAAATTGAAGAGAACAACGCCCAATCCTATGAGGATGAAAAATGAAAGAAGGGAAACAGGAGAAGTAAAAAGGAACGCATCGTAACAATTGAAAGGAATAAGCAAGAAAAGCAACAATTATTGAGAGAATCAACTCGGGGCCAGCATAAAACCGAAAGAAATAGGAGATGTGAAAAAAGCATAGCTCGACACCACCAGGATGAGAAATAATAGAATGTTTTATAAGGTAGGAGAAACCGAAAAAATAAACACCTCGTAAAATTGAAAAGAGAAAGTAAGGAAGAGCAACGGAAATTATAGGAATCAACGGGAATAAGGAAAAATGGAGAGAGAAAAAGGAACACCTTATAACGATTGGGAATATTAAATGAGAAGATCAAAACGAATTAGGGAAATCAAGAAAGAAGATGTGGAAAAGAATGGAAACCGAAGAAAGAAAATTTGAAGATCTCGTAATAGTTGAAAAGAGCAAACTAGAAGAGCAATAGAAAATGGACGAGTCTACTGAATTGAGAAACCCAAGGTAGTAGTAGACAGAAAGAAATTGAGGAAGATGCGCAACAGAACAACGCTCAATCCTACCAGGATGATAAATGAAAGAATGTTTTACAAGGCGAACGAAATAAGAGGAAGGCTTCGTAATAATTGGAAGAAAAAAGAAAGAAGGGCAACAGTAATTAGGAGAATCATCTGGAATGAGGTGTCGACACCAGCATAAAACCGAAAGAAATAGAAGATGTGAAAAAGAGCAGGGCTCAACGCCTAGGATAAAAAATAAAAGAATGTTTTATAAGTCTCCAAAAAAATAGTACCGAATGCACAGGCGCTTTGATGCACATAAAGGAATGAGCGCCGATTGAACTACGAATTATTTTTTCGATATAGCGAGAATATAGGTACTAATCAACTTCGTCACATTTTATTTAGTTATTTTTTGTAATTTTGAGGATATGACATAAGTTCAAGAATAAAGAATAAATACGATCAAGAAAAAAATTGTTTAGATAAAACATGTTATATCAGTGTATCATATAGCTGTTATACGGCACAGCAGGAACAGTGAATAATATACAGTTGGGCGGAGAAACGGACCTAAGATTTGGAGTCTTTATTTATAAGGTAGGAAAAGCGGACAAAAGGAAGACTTCGTAGCAATTGAAAAGGAGAAGTAAGAAGAGCAATAGAAATTAGAGGAATTCACAGGAATAAGGTACTCAATTTTATACTTAAGGTAACATTAAGATAAAAAAGAAGGCCTCGTAGCAATTGGAAAAAGAAAGTGAGAAAAAAGAATGAGGGAAATCAATTGCAATGGGATACCTAGACCAGCAAAAGACAAAAAACAGAAGATGTATAAAAGAACAGGGCTGAAACCCACTAAGATAGGAAATGAAAGAAAGTTTTATGAGGTAAGAGAAACAAAAGAAAGAAAAGAGAAAGATCTCGTAGTAATTGAAAGGAGGAAACTAAAAAGCAATAGAAAATGGACGACTCAACTGGATTGAGATACCCAAGCTAGGAGTAGATAGAAATAAATTGAGAAAGACGTGGAAGAGAATAGCGTCCAATTTACCAGGATGGGAAATGAAAGAATGTTTTATAAAGAAAGCGAAACAGGAGAAAGAAACAACTAGAAGGAAAAAGCAAGAACAATAATCTCGTAATAGTTGAGAAGAAGCGCAACAGAAATTAGAGGAAACAATGGAAATAAGGTACTCAGGCTATTACAAGACAGAGAGAAATGGAAGAAGATATGGAAGAAGACAGGGTTAAACCATTGCAGAGACTATTATATTTATTCATTACCATTACGCAACTGTAATTGTTAGTGCACCATTTAGGCCCGGTTTATCAATCACAAGTTAATTCTAACTTTTAGTTTGTTTCTATAGTAACTACTACGAAGACAAATGTTGTTATGGTAATTAACTGAAGATTAACTTAAAGTTAACTTGTATTTGATAAACCAGGCCTTAGAGTTCAATTTTTCATTTTCCTTCTGAGAAAAGTTACTGATACGAAAACCAGAAGTCAAAATTTGTCAAAAAGAACGGCTTGTATTTGCTACAGCTTCCAATTCCAAATTGAATGAGAAAATTTAGAAAGATATAAAAATAAAAAGAACAACAGTGACCTAGAGTCCTAGAGAAGACACTTTTCGCTTTAATTAGAATAAGTAATTTCGAAAGAAAAAAATTACCACAAAATCTGTCTCTAGTTAATTATTTTTGTTAATGCGTGATGATCGAATACCACCACGGGATCCAGCGACTGATTAACATGTATAATTATCCGCCTAATCGAATCGAATAAATGGAGCAAGTGATGACAGCATCGCCCGTGAATCTACTTTAACATTCGGTTGATGCAGAGCAAAGAAGCACTTCGTGTGTTTAATTGGTCGTAATGCACATGGTGTTATTGGAGTGTCGCCGAGGGGGGGCGGTAGCGGCTCTCAATTATGTAAGACATTGTCTTGTTTTATTACACGTATGTGGATCACTGAACTTACATAATTGTTTAAAGGGCGTAACGATGAATGAAACAGACAAATTTTTTAAATTCCTTTTTCTCTCTCCTCGCAATCTATTTATGATACCTTTTGATAATCTTTATCTGTGTTTTGACAAATCCACGTTCCTTTTTGTTTGTAGTTTTGTGCATAGGTTTTGTCGTCCTTTTTATGCTTTACCAGTGTTTAACATTCATTGATGATTCGTTGGTGATTATCACGGAAACAAGAATGAATGAAACTGGCAACGAAAAAAATAAGGAGGAAGCAGAACAATTGTGACCCAAAAGTAAAAGAAAGCAAATTATGTTTATGAATGTGAAGGAAAATATCCCAAGAGAAGGTTTAAGGTTAACTGCAGAACAAGGAAGAAAATACGGAAAGGCAAAGGAAAACGGAACAAGGACGGCAATATAAGTGTGAAGATGTGGATAGCTAAGATGAAATGAAGGAAGAAAATAGGGAAAGGCAAAGGAAACGGGAGGCATAAAAATTTCTATTGCCAAATATAAATTTTAGAAATTGAACAAAAGGGAATCTAAAACGGCCTCAAATCTATTTGCTCCAAACTATTAAATTGTGTACCCATCACAATGTTTTTATTGTGATAATAAAACTGATAAGCGCTTCTAAGAAAACGAGAAATTACGGGAAAACTTTATTTATTTGTTACACACTGGTATCAGCGACACATAAACCTTTCATAATTTTATCGCTCGCTGTACGACCCATCATCACGCCGGCCGATCCAGCGATACATCCGCGGTTTACTGTTAAACACAATTAATAAGTAAGAGAGGTTTATGGTTATGGCTTTTAACACGATACGTATCACAATCAGATAGTTTATGTTGGGTTACGCCACCGGGCATGGCAAAGAAAGACGCGAAGACATTTCAGGTTCACACGGGACGCAAACACCATGAAATTGCGGTTCAATTGCAAGGATTTCTACACGAACGTAATGTATAAGAATTTTACGTCCTGGTTGTAAAAATTAAAAACGAAATACTGGGATCAATACATAACTAATAAGTACTTCTTTTTGTCTTCAGATTGGAGATAAGCCAATAGAATTCTTCGATATAAAAAGTATGTGGCTCATGAATAATCATAAAGGGAAGCATGTGAGCTGTACGAAAACAACTCTTTCGTTTCCCATTGTAAAGAGTATCACATAAATAAAAATGGGAATGAAAAATGATCGAGGAACCATTACAGTAGAGCATCTAATATGTAAATGAGGCGCGCGCGTTTGTTATGCAAAATACGCGATCTTTCCTAATCTGTTACAGATTTTTTTATCTAGGATTGGCCGTCGAAACTCTTACCAAATCCAATAAAATGCGTGTGGTCCGGTAATAAGGTGCCATCAAGACAGTATTCGAGTCGATAAACGTCCGGCTTAACGCCGGTTATTACTGACAGTATATACTGCACAAACGAAGCCCATAAAATCAGCTGCATTTATTCGGAAAAAATCAGTTTTATTGCCGAAGTCGTCTGAAACGACACAGTCTATGGCTAATTTATGGCTATTGGATGCGTGGCTGACGCGAAAGTGCGGATTTCTTGCGTTACACGCATTAGCATACATATTGATTGGGGGTTATTATTATTTTGAAAAGAAAAAAAATTACGGAATTTCACTTTCAATTTTCTAGTTTATTAAAGCTATGTACACCCTTTCTCTTCAGCCAGAAGATAAAGGGATACATTTCAAAAGGGTTCTGCTACATACATTGATATGAAATCGCGAAGTGTTGTAAGTCACAGAGGCGACCCTAGACAAGAAAGCACAGAATGAAACCAAAAACCAAGCAGACAGTACCTATTTATGTATGTAGTTGACAATGAAGAAATTTCTGAGATGGAGCTTAAAGGTGCGTTGAGAAAATTGGAAAACAGGCAAGACAGGGATAAAACCAGAAGATGAGACAAGAAGATGAAGCAGTATTTAACATTCCCTTTGCACGAAAGAATTAACAAAATAATCTGTGGAAATCACATTGGATATTACAAGGGAGACTTGGAGATTTAATATTAGAACCGCCATTAGAAGATTCACAAGCAGAGTTTAGAAAGAATATTACATGTGGAATAAAGATTTCAGAGTGTGCATTTGTGGATGAGGTGATAGTGTTGGCTGGAAGAGAAGTAGACCTAAGCAATAATCCCCAAGTGTGGAATAAGACATTAGTAAAGTACGGCAGGAAAATTAATATGAAAAAGGCAAAAGTAATGGCAGTAGCAAGAAGTAAAAATACAGATCAACGGCGAGAACACAGAACAAATGGGTCAATTTCAGAATTTGGGGGTAATAATTGAGGTAAGCGGTAGTGAGCAAATGAAAGTAAACAAGACGACACAAGTAGTTCATGAAATGAGGAATACTTTTATTAACAAAAAGGAAACTAGTCGTTCACACCATCTACGGACCGTTACTAGTGTACGGATGTGAGACTTAGGTATTATCCGGTAGGATGAAAAGCAAAATACAGACGCTTGAGATGAAATACTTACGAAGAGTGATCATGAGAGACCATAAAACCATAAAACAAACACACAGATAAGCGAAGAATTGGAAACAAAACCTATACCCAGAGTATATTGAAGAGATACAGATGGGATGGTGGGGACACATGCAAAGAATGAGCGAGAATATACCAGTGAAGGATTTATGGGAAGCCAGGAGACAATATAAAGGAAACAGAGAAGAATGGAATGAAACAATAGCAAGAATAATACAGAGCAGAGGAAAAACAGAAAATAAAGTTAGAATTATTTCTAGAAACAAAGAAGAACGGACAAAATTTGTAGGACATGGATAAATTCCGAAACCGGAAGAACTTATAAATGTAAGTACACGTCCGATTGATTTTCAAAAGTCTCAGTGAAGGGATGGAAGCTTAGAAAAACGAGAAACCCCAAAGGATATAATAGAAGCAATAACATGAACGAATACAATACATGATCAATGAAATTGTTACAAGAAAAGGAATCAAGCAGGGTAGCATATTAAGCCCTCTACCCTCTATTACAGTAATGGAATTACAACGATGAAGAAAGACTATTACATTTTACTGAAATCATTTACTCAGAAATAGAGAACGAAAATTAAAGCATGTAAAAGTAGATCTGTACCAGTATTAATACACGGAGTAAGGCTTTAGATAGGTGGACACAGAAATATGTTAGAAACCTATGAGGTGAAATGTCTTGGAAAGCTCAGAAGGATTGTAGGAAAATATTAAAGAGGCACTAAGGAACCAACTTCCAGAGAAAAAGACAGTTAAGTTGGTGATGAACGTTGTCCCTGGAACAAGATCAAAGATAAAAAAAAGGAAGAATACCCAAAGAGATTGGGGGGGGGTGAATAAGACTGTAATTAATAAAAATAGTGAGTGGAAAAGTGAAACTCAAAGATGACGGAGGAATAGAGGGAAATGGCAAGATTTCATCAGAGAGGGGGCTAAAGCAACATTGAAAGGTTCAAAAAATAAATTAACAGAAAAAATGAGTATTTGATTTTCTTAACACCATTAATCTGCTTGGCTTATTTTACGTGTGATGCATTTTGCAAGAGGGGTGTTATGAGATGACAACAAATTCATGATCCTGCAGACGAGACAATTACTTTTAAAACACAATCAGCAAAATATCGTTCCTGCAAAAGTAAAGCGAAATAAGACATAATTATAAAAGAATTGATAACGTCAACGATTAAGTTATCGTTATCAGGAGATTTTTTTTTAGAATTCTTTCGTAATGCTGGAAACCAAAGAGGTTTATATAACTCAAGCTTGTAAAAAAACTAAGCAATTACTTAAGAGATTAGCAAAATATAATTTTACTAACAATACCGTAATTTTTTAATGTTTATGTGTACAATTGGGTAGTTACAAATTTAATCACAGAGCGCTTCATTCTTTTGCCGCCTTCTCTTTACAAGCAGACATTTAAAGTCCAGCAATTTAATTTGCATACAAAGAGAAGCTGATTTAACGCAGTTTAAACAAAATAATTCGTCTTTTACTGTACCTAAAAAAATACGTCAGTAATTTTATGTAATTATAAAGCCAAATAACATTTACCCTTTTTTACGTCTTGCCCTGAAATTCTGAAATTTCTTCCAATAGATTCAATTTCAATTCGAGCAAATAGTTAATAACATTTTTAAAAAACATCTCCGAGGTATTTAGTGCTTTTTCAACTCCATCTTCTTAAAATACGTGTTGTGCAAAATATGCAATGTTTAGGTATTTTTTCCTTTGTATGTTAAAAGTACTGAAGACGAAGTACCTAAGAGGTTCGTGGGGCCAAGTTTTCTGACGCTTTGTTTATTCTAAAAAAAAGTTTGTTTTCTTTATTTAAAAACCACATCCCTTTTACATGACCGAATTCTAAACAGCATTAAACGTTTATTAGTTCAACTAACAACCATAGGGGGTGGTACTCTCCAATTAATAAAATTTAAATTCTATCTATATAAAATATAATATGAATCAATTGCTGATTTATAAATTTACTTTGTTTTATTAAAGAACTGAAGAATATCATTTCATGATACATCAATTAATAAAATTACTTGTTATTAAAGTTGGAAGAAATTATACTTACTTTTTGCAGTAGATCTAATCTTCTTCAACTGTGTAAAGCTCGCGGGAAGTTGTAAAGAAAAAAAATCAACACCAGATCAAAAACAAAAACAGTCAATTATATAACTTTCCCAGTCATGCTTGAATCTAAATTTCGTATCGAATTTCAAACGGGAGGGCTCCGACGTGCAACACACGTGTTCAGGGTTTTCGGCCTGGAAGGTTCGAACCCGCTCAGTTCGGCGGGTGTACGCAAACTGGCCGGGTTGACAGCACAACGGGTTTATGTGGGCAGAGCTTTACTGACTTGGCGCTCACGAACGAGTTCAACTTCGGCCGGTTAGTTTGTAGGAACGGTATCGTCGATTAGATATAATAGAACCGTGGTCGTCGAATATTATCGGACAAAAAATGTGCGCCTTATAAATCAGTAATCTGAGAGGCCGGCCCCGTTATATATCAAGCGTCACGATGTTTCAATTTTCTGACGAAAAAAAAAAATAAAAATCGACGGCAAGCGACGCCGCCGCCTTTGTTTTAAATTATCATAAATTGATCACCCAATGATGGTATCGTAATAAATCAATTTTTGAATGCATTATGAATTCATAAAGCACTTTCAACCACCTAACTCGGGATTGGATATACATACATACATGACCGTTTAGTATAAATAGGGGTTTGGGGGATGAGAAAATGTGGTAACCATTCTTTAAAGTTCAATTTAAAACAGTAGATAAATCACGTAATCATTTTTCAAAATCCAAACCTTCAGTTTCAACCCTTATTAGCTTAGAGGTGAAACAAGATTTTCATCGCAATCCTCAGTGTCTTATATATATAAACACTGATGTTGTTATGGAAGAATTAAAATAGAATCGAACTTTTAAAGTTCATTGATTTTTATTTGAAATTCACTTATATCAAATTCAATCTATGTATTAGAGAAACTGAATAAGGAGGTACCTACTAATAGACAAAATTAAGTAGAGGTATGGATGAGGGTAGTAGTATTGAGTGGGGTACCCCCAGGGATCAGTTATGGACTCTATATTATGGAATTTAATGGATGCCAGAAAATATCGAGATGATTGCTTTTGCAGATGACCTAGCAATAATGGTGACAGCAAGAACCTCGAATACGAACCTAACGAAGCACTTGGAAAAGTCCGAGTGTGCTTCAAGAAGAATAAGCTACAGTTAGCTGTAGAAAAAACACACGTGGTGATGATATCGGGGAAAAAGTGCCTCCTAGTAGAAGATTTGCAGATGACCTAGCAATAATGGGGACAGCAAGGATTGCGGAAGACTTTGAATACAAAACTAACGATGCCTTTAGAAGAGTCCATGTTTGGATCAAGAAGAATAAGCTACAGTTTGCTGTAGAAAAAACACACGTGGTGATGTTATTGGGGAAAAAGTACCTCCAAAGAGAATACCGATGAAATGCGTCAAATACTTGGGGATCAGTTCGCTCAAAAAGCAAATAGAGCAACCGCGGAATTGATTGGAATTATGCCCAAAATAAGAGGACCATGTGAAAACGAGAGGAGAATATTGGCAACAGTGCGGTAGTAGAATCGGTCATACCGCTCTGAGTCCAAGCGTGTGCCTTGAGGAAGTACGCAGCAAAATTAATAACAATAATAACGTGCCAAATGATGCCGAAGGATAATCCAATCGATTAAGGATACAAAATACATTCGAAAGTATTTCACGATTGGCACCTTGCCTTGCCATAACTCGTGAGGAGTTCTTCCGTTGATCTATTCAATGAGACAACGATTCTTGATGTAAGTCGCTTCTGACCAAAATAACAGTGGCAAATCGGACTGAAGCAAGAACCATCCCGCTGATTTCACTATAGTTCGATTCGTCCTTCTTGCCACCCCCGTTCTGTTCCGTAAGCAACTGTAAGCCGACGTTGAATGCCTTCTCTTGTCAAGTATTTATCAAACTCCTTATTCACGAACTCTTTGTCAATGTCAAACGAATGAGCCTTTATCTTCATATCGTGTTGCTTCTCAACAAATACCTTAAGTGATTCACACTTTTCGAAAGGTTGATTTTTTGCTTTTCAGGAGTGTCCATCTCGTATAGTTGTTATTGAATGTAATAAAATAATTTGCTCCATTGACACGAATCGGACAACATTTGTCCATGTGAATGAGTTCCAGTTTATGCGTTTCTCGATTTGAATATTTTGGGAATTTCGCAGTTCGTATCTCCAATTTCATCATCCTTTCAGCTCCATTCTTCGAAGCCTGGATAAGGTCATGGAAATTAAAATGACCCATTCGCCAATTTGAAATGAGAGGATGAACACAATGGTCAGGTGCCAGAAAATGCATAAATGCCATCCATGGTGGACAAGGAGATTAATGCCAAATATTACAAATGATAAAGTAGAAATGCCATCTGACGCAGGTCGTAAGAGGAAATGAACAAAACAAACAGAGAATTAAGAACGTCAGTTGCTGTTGTTGTGGCGAGGAAACAAACACCGCCTAGGGAAAGGAAAATTGAACTCAAAAACCTTACTATCCACCATTTTACAGAATGAAGATATATGGAATAAATTCAGAAGGATAACGATGAAACCATGCAAGGCATAGCAAAGATGGAATTAGGTACCAACTACCACTTTTGTGGTGTAATGCCGGATAGCGGTGTGACAGCGGAAGGAATAAAGAAGTTTAGTCGGTCTTCACAGATAAATCCAACACGAGTTTCGGCGTTTTTATCCGAGGTCGTCTTTTGGTAAAACGAAATCTATATAGTTCTTTATGTTCTTGCCCAACATTTCTTTCCATCTGGCCACATATCTTCCTCTATTTCCTTCTTCATTTGATTCATGGTTTACCTTTTTTTAAAATCTCTAATTGTATGGTTGTCAAATTTTCAGTATTCTTCCGGAAACTATTTTCATAAGGAGACCTGATTACTATGTTCTTGATTCAGGATTTCCGCTCCTCTCATATGCATACTTAATATATTTTAGTCTACTTTTTTGATCGTCCAAATTCACTTAGGATATAGAGGTTAAAATTCAGGAAGTGGCTGTCTTCTTAAATAATACAAATGAAATGTTTGTGGACGATTGGAGCAATAAAATATTTACTTACTTTACTAGTGTCTACTCTTTTGAATTTTAGAACGTGATTTCTTGTCTACATATTTAAAATAATGAAAAAGAAAAAGGAAATGGGCAATTAAAAAGTAAGTACATAAAGTGTTTAATGAGTGTCTTTGTGTAATTGTTTAATAGGCAAAAATTATGAGCGTTTGTACTAGGAAGAAATTAAATTCGTCTTTTGTTCATAGAGTAGTTTGCCAAAGCAAAATTTAGAAAGACCAGTTGAATTTGAGTTTGTATCCAATTAGTATCGTCGAGAAAAACAATCCAATTAAAGCCAGTTAATCCAATCCGCCAAGAAGTTTTGCAATGGGCGGTAGGTAAAGATGACTAAAGAAATTATGCAACGGAATGCAAAATTCGCTCGCGATTTATTCCAGACCAAACCAGATCCCATTAATTACGTTCGCGTCAAGAGTGAGTCAAAACCTGCCAGGCTAAAAATATGATATAAAATAATACGAGACGCGGAGCGTTTACCGGGAATTCATGAATTTCAAATCGTACTCCCGATGAAAGAAGAAGAAGAAGCCAGGCTAGAACTGTACCGGAGTAAAATGCAGGGGCATTCAAATGCACGTATTTTACGGAGCAGCAGAAAACATGTGCTACACGTGCAATAAATTGTTAACTTTAACGTAAACAAAAACGGACCCGCAAGAAACAATACACACGGGCTCCTCCAAAAGGAATCAAACCGAACGTCGTGAGGATCACAAACCAGGAAACCAGCGCTCGGCTCGCTTGTTTATCGACTCTGAAATGACTGGAATTATAATCTCGTGGATCTGCTTGCAATATCGGTTCTTTAATTGAATCGGCAAATACGGACGAGCGCTTAGAGATGCGTGTTTTATTTTTAGGCGGACTTAATGAGCAGGTACGCACTAATTTCCTAGTCACTAATTACACGTTTAATGATTATGTTTAATAATAACGACCGAGCCGTGTACGATTGTTACGTGCCGAACTCGAGGCGGAAAGGAATTCCGATTTTTCGCGCGCCGGCCTCGTAATTTGCCGCGCTCGGATCGATCGCGTTTTGCATGGAAAACGTTGATTAATTGTTAGGAACATAGGCGGCAATCAACAACGTGTTGTTACATCATTAGACGAAATTAATAGGGAATTATTTTAATGATTATATCGGATGAAAAACGTGGACGATGATAACGTCTTAATTAATCTTACCTGTTTTGTTACAAACGTTCCACAGGATTTTACTTAATAATATGCATATCTATTGTTTTTAAACAATTTGATTTCTCAGCTTTTCTAAATATTTTTTGTAACTCTAATCTTTTACCTTCATCGAACCATAATTTTGTAATTTTGTAGAATTGTCCTCAAATTACTTATTTACAACATAACAGTAGACTTAGATGTCCTTTTGCACCTTCGAATGTTATATGCAAGAAAAAGAAGGAAAGCAATAGTCAGGAAATCCAATAGTAAAATTACAAAGGGAATAATCATTTCAAAAATATTAAATCCATTGATATCCAATAAGAACGTCTTAAGTCAAAGAAAAAGAATTACAAAAGATGGAGGAAAAGTGTGAGATGTTAATGGCTGAAATGCTAATGACAGTATTCAGAGACTTCACGAGAAAAAAGCTGTAAAAAGATGAAACTTGATAGACTAAAAAATTAACTATGGTAGGTGGGAGATCGATGAGGCCGAAAAGAAATCAGAAGAAGAATGTTGTCAAGGAAAATAGACGAGGGCTTTAGAAACTAACTTGTATATATGAACTGTCACATTCTGGATCATAAATTGGTAAAAAAAGTTTTTACGACGAGGTTTAGAGAAGACAACTAATTTGACTTGGCCACTGGTGCGAATGGCCAAATCAAAAAAAATTAAAGTAGGATTGTCAAGGAAGAAAGAAATTAGAAAGAAGTAGGAGATCGATGAGGCAAAGAGAAAATCAATATCAAGTGAAAGAAGAATTCTCTCAAGGAAAATAGAAGAATTTGACTTGGCCGTTTGTCAAAATGGCTAAAATAAATATTGAAATATATAAAAAAGTGAGGTGTCCAAGAAGTTGGAAGCAAACAGAAAATGAGTTTTAGATCGTCTTCTGAGCATCCAAGTTACTGCCCATCTTTTAATTGGTCTTCTGCGCAATCTCGTTCCTCACTTCTATTTCTTTGCTGGTTCCATCCTTTATTCTTCTCTTCTTCTTTACGTCTTGTATTCTTCTTCTTATTCCTATGTACTAGTCGGTTTGTCTATTTCTTAAGATTATCTCTGAAACAGTGTTTAGAATTCTTGCTTCTAGAGAAAAATAAAAAAGTGAGAAGTCGAGGAAGAAGTTAGAAACATGACATCGATAAAGAAAAGAGAACATCAGTTCCATCTACGCTGGATTTCACAATCACTTAACTTAAATCATCGATTAAGAATAATCAATCCTATACCTTCAACACATGTAACCATGGCAACGTTTATTTTTAACGGATGATTAAATTTAAGTAACGTTTGTGAAATCCGCCACTAATCTTTTAGATCGTCATCTGGGCATTTAAGTTTCTTTTATTTCGCCTTCTGGGTTGTATTGTTCTTGTTAATTCCTTATTTCCTTTATTTCTATTTTCTGGTTCTATTTGCTTTACATTTTGAATTTTACTTCCCCTTTCAGCCAGATTGTGTATTTCTTAAAATTATTCCCAAAGCAGGATTTAGAATTCTTGCTCCAAGGTAAAAATGTTTGGGAACAAGTTAGAAGAAGCATGAAATAGATAAAATAAAGAGAAAATTAGTTGTTGAACACCTCCTAGATTGTCTTTTTGGAATTTAAATTCCTGCCCATCTTTGACATTTCCATTCTTTCTACTTTCTGCTTGTTTCACCCTTTTTATTTCTCTTTATCTACTCGTATATATCTTGAATTCTACTTTTTACCCCTACATATTGGTTTAACTCTTAAGATTATCGCCAAAACAGCGTTTAGAATCCTTTTAGGATTCATTTTTGTTGCTTGCCTTGTTTCCCTTGTATATAATCATTTTTCTTGTAAATCTTTCCAAAACTCTCATTTGTGTGATTCAAGGACTTATTATTTGCTGCTTTTCCTCACCTTCTGCTGGAGACAGATAAATTGCATGGCTTGTTGATTATCTCTCCCCAGACATCTAGTTTGCATCAGTTCGGGTTTTTAAAAACTGTTGATTTGTTGTATTTAGACAATAAAGTTAGTGCTTTCTGTTGAAATAAATAATCGTCACAAGGATCACAGAGGGTGTAGAATTTACAATAATTAATTCCCATGTTCGTTTTCAGTGAGATAAAAAATTAAAAGAAGAAAAATGAGTTTCGCCATAAAATGTAAAACGTACTTGTGTGTAAAATCTGAGCATGCGTTTGGTGGAAACTGCGCACTGAACTAATCGTCATAAGCCATTTGAGCGCGAAAATTAAAATTCACAGACATAAATTGGTAAAAAAAAGTTTTAACGACGAGGTTTAGAAAAGACTGGTGCGAATGGCCAAATCAAAAAATTTAAAGTTCCATCCTTTATACTTCTCTTTTACTTTACGTCTTTAATTCTTCTTCTTATTCCTATGTACTAGTCGGTTTGTCTATTTCTTTAGATTATCTCTGAAACAGTGTTTAGAATTCTTGCTTCTAGAGAAAAATAAAAAAGTGAGAAGTCGAGGAAGAAGTTAGAAACATGACATCGATAAAGAAAAGAGAAAATCAGTTCCATCTAATCTTTTAGATCGTCATTTGGGCATTTAAGTTTCTTTTATTCAGCCTTCTGGGTAATATTGTTCTTGTTAATTCCTATTTCCATTATTTCTATTTTCTGGTTCTATTTACTTGAATTCTGCTTCTCCTATCAGTCGGATTGTCTGTTTCTTAAAATGATCTCCAAAGCAATATTTAGAATACTTGTTCCAAGAGGAAAGATGTTTGGGAAGAAGTTAGAAGCGTGAAATAGATAAAACAAAGAGAAAATTAGTTCTTCTTTTGGCATTCAAGTTCCTACGCACCTTTAATTTGGTCTTATGGACATTTCCATTCTTTCTGCTTGCTAGTTCCATCCTTTTTACTTTTTTTATCTATACATCTTGAATTCTACTTTTTACCCCTACGATTTGTCTAACTCTTAAGCAGCGTTTAGAATCCTTGCTTTTAAGGTTCTGTTTTTAGTTTTGTTGCTTGTCTTGTTTCCATTTTTCATGTAAGTAAATCTTTTTCAAAACTTCCATTTTTGTGATTCAAAGATCTACTATTTGCTGCTCCTCCTCACCTTCTGCTGGAGACAGATAAATTGCAAGTCTTGTTCATTATCTTTCCCCAGACTTCCAGTTTGCATCAGTTCGGATTTTTAAAAACTGTTGATTTGTTGTATTTACACAATAAAAACCAGTGCTTTCTATTGAAATAAATAATCGTGACAAGGATGACAGAGGGTGCAGAATTTACAATAATTAATTACCATGTTCGTTTACAGTGAGAGAAAAAATTAAAAGAAGCAAAATGGATTTCGCCATAAAAGATAAAACTTACTTGTGTGTAAAATCTGAGCATGCGTATGGTGGAAGCTGCGTGCTGTACGCCATTTGAGCGCGAAAATGCAAATTCACAGATATGTATACACAATATTAAAATCACGGAACTTGAGCTCTGCGTCATCAATTACCGAAGTTACAACCGATAAATATTTCAGTATTATTTAGGGTTGTAAGTGAGTGTAAATGTCTTTCGGACAAATGTCAAAAATGACAATTGTCTGGACAGGACAAATACTATTTGTCATTAAAGTGTCATTAAAGTGTCTCCGTGACATGTGAATCTGGATTAATTTGAAAAATGTGGCGTATTTGTTTACCTTTTCCCGCTAATTCTGTAACAACGTCAAATGTGACAAAGTGCTGGCAAATGGTAGTTACAATTTGTGTGCAATAATATTTTTATAATATTTGCTTTTCGAATTTTAATTCTGTTTGCTAAAAGTACAATATAGAAGCGGCATATTTTTGAAAAAGTTCTTTATTTGCAGTAAAAAATTCGAAGTTGATTTTCATTATGAAATTTTAAATGTCATAAGTGTCAGAACAATGTCTGACATTTAAATTTGTATCCTGTCCAAGAAATAAATGTCCGGACATTTTACAACCCTAGTATTATTTCTTTGTTAACGGTGAATGAGAAAAAAGGATGGAGTTATGCTTCTTAAGTCTGATAATGCGATACCAGACGCGTTTTATTTATGACGCAGAGCTCTTCTCTTATGAAAACAACTTTATATAGTATTTTTAACTGCAAAATAAAACTAGCACAGATATCTTTACATTAATCGATTTCTAAAATTTGAATAAGTTATTGTTATTTCTTCTTCCTCTTAATTGATGATTCGCTAACTCAGCAAGTTATTTTCTCACGTTTTCTTAATCCTCTTGATTAAGCAATTAGCATAGATGTAAAATACAGGGTACTAACTCCATAACAAACTGATTACATTACACCTCGATATCGTTCCCTGATTTATGAACAGTAAACATTTTATGCTCGTTGCAGATATGGCAAAGAGCTTGTTAACACACGATCACGCACATAAATACTCGCGTCGAATCAGCGATTCGGATTATGGTCAATGCGTCCGTTATCAAACGCATGACAAGTTTGAGTAAAATCGTTGAGCAAAAAAGTTGAGCTCGTCGTGGTGAGTACATCCCGTAGATATGCCGCGGACACGTAATTATAAATACGGCGATTTACTCGTCTGAGATGACAATGCCATACATGGAGATGCTTGCCGACATAAAAGATCTGTTGTCGGGGCCATATGCTTTGAGAAGGCGGCGGTCAAAGCAAAGCATGATTCCTATTTCTTTTGCGTGTGAAATTTCAAATAATATAGTTTGTACACGAGAATGATGAAGTATAATTTTCATTTTTAATCGATAATGAAATTTGAATACCTTGGTTCAAAACATAAAATCCTAGACGGAAAGAGTCATTTCCCCCACAGTTTCACATTACTTCTCGTTGTCGGTTTAATTTTTCTGCGTTTTACAGCGAAAGAAATTTCGTCTTGTTTCCATAGCCATTCTCTTCACCATATAAAATTAAATAAACAATCTCTCACCACAAACATAAGTTTCTTGTCACACGGCCCAGTTTCAATCCCAGCTATTTTTTACGCACCCTCCAAGCCTTCGAAAACGTCACACTCACCCATTTCAGTTCGACCACATAATCGGAGCCATTTCTCAACGCTCGTATTTCACGCTCATTAAAAACCGAAATAAAGTGGATGGTTTACGACGAGGACCTTTTCGATTATTATTTTTTTTCCTGGTCGTGCCGGTTCGGAGTTATTAGGTATTTTTATTGGTTTATAAATATGAAATAATTGCGGCGAATTATTTCTGAAATTAGATATGGCTTCTAATTATGTTCTTTTTTTGAGGAGGAAGTCGGCGCGCGAATTTAAAATTCAAATGCTTTAAGTATCAATAAATCAAAGCAAATAAAAAAATATAATGATAATTATATTAATGAATTGAATTTATTAAATCTCTATGCACAGTAATCAATTGGCAGTTATTTTTATTATTTTAAATGCATATATTTTTTTTGTAAATACGGGGTAGAAATTTTGTAAATTTATTCCGACCGAAAATAAAATCAGAATTTCCAATACCGCGGTGCAAAACATAAAATCCCAGACGGAAAAAGTCATTTCCTCGACAGTTTCAATTATTATTTTTCCTTCAATTAATCAATCACTTCGATTTTATTTTTCGTTTGAAGTCTTCTTACGTTTTCGTACTTTGAAGCGAATATAAAAAAATGGTAAATGCATTTTATCCAGCCGGAAGATCTCAGGAAAACATTTTGTATTAATTAAGCCAACCAATGACGGGGTAATCCCCCGATTGGAACGCAGGGAAAACTTTGACATAGGGGGGCCATCTGTAACGCTCAACGATCTCGACGAGGGAGATTGAAGTATTAATCATGTCCCAACTGATATATTCGCGTATTTGACCATCGCTCGTCTTTCCAACGCAATGATACCATCGGCCTAATCTCTGCCAAGTTCATGATGCATCGAACTCGTTTCATCGATGCCAATTTTATTGTGGCCCATTAATAAAACGCTCAATTAAAATGCGGAAAGAATCACCTAGAAAATGAAACTTAATCGAAACTCGCTTGGATTATGAGTATGACGGTCGACAAAACTGTATAGTTTATTGTAGCCATGCTTCGTTTGTTTAATTCGGTCCCAAAACTAAATTGTTTGTAATGGGAATGCGTTTAAATAAATTTCGGCGCGCTCAATGGGCAATAACAATAAATGAAAAAATGTTCAGTAGCATTGACCGTATTATCATGTTAATACGGAATAAATTCAACGCTGATTATCATAACGGGCGCCTTAGAGTCAAATAGTTTTTTTAAAAAACCCGCTTCCACTATTTATAAATGCACATAAAACAACAAGAGGTTCAGAGACGCACTGCGATGTTTAGCGCGATGTTTCCGGACATATTTGATGAGATGATAAATATTTTAGGACATGCTCTTCTTCCGCTTATGTTCCTTAGAAATCTCTTTGTTATCTCAACAATCATTTAGTCTAAATATTTACTTAGCTTCTCCTACTGTATGACTCGACTATTTGTATCATTTCTCGTCTAATCAAATATCTCAACAAACATGGTCGCAAGAATCTTTCGAGCTGATCTACGGGTTTCTCGGTGAATACGTAAGCTGTTGTTAATAATGTGCTTTTATGTTAATTTTTTTTTGTTTCACGCCCGACGACGTTTATGCTCGTTACCGTTACCTTTTAAGTAATTTTCGATAGTAATTAATTAGGCGTTCACGTGCCGCTCGCTCGCTTCGAAATACCTCGGAGAAAAAATCGAATTTAATGGCCCCGTCCTCGGTGGATTTAAAGGAGCGAATTTATGGTATTGTCATACGCCGTTACCAAACAAGTCTTCCATTTTAATGTCCGTCTTTTGTGTTTATCAAACATTAGGCGATGTTGCGTAACACATAAGTTAAATAAGTCTTTGTTTTTTGTCTTTGTTTCGGATTACAGCAAAGAGTACAGTTAATTTACTCAAGAGAGGACACTCGAACAAAGAGAAGCGCAAATTAGAATAAGAAAGAAGATTTACGCCAATTTAGACGTCCATTCGAACGTTTTGATTGGTGAAAGTTGTACGCCATTGTAAAAGGTTGTTAAGTTAGGAACATTTGAGGCTATGTCAATTTTTGGGAAGATGTAGTCATCAGGGAAAAAATAACACTTGTTAACATCGCATTTATAAAAGACAAATAAGTTCTTTGGCCTTCAGTCGAAAGTAATCTCAGGAATTTCGCGAAGTTTCTGAGTGTGGCGAGTCTTACAGAATCCAATTTCGCTTGCAATTTCACTTGTATTTGCTTGGTTTGTTTAAATTTCCCGCACCAATTTAAAGGGACAACTATTTCAAGGTCATAGAAATTGCGCTGCAAAAATCAAACGAGCCGATATGGATTTTATTACAGTAACATTGAAGTTGCACATCAATATTTTCTTTCTCCATGGTATTAGATTAAAGACATTCAGGTAAGCAGAATGCCATGCTTCAAAACTTGGTGCCCATTCGCCATGGACGTAAGCGTGAGAAATACGTAGAGGTGGTAGATACATAAATATAAATTTTCGTTATGTTTGTCAATCAATTTTATACAGGGTGTCTCACTTAAAGTGTGCCAAACGGAAAGAGCTCGTACAGAAAATTATTCTAAGCAAAAAAGTTCATGTGAACATATTGCTATGTTATTTTAGTTTGAGGTTTGAAAATTGTAGTAACGATATTATTTTATATTTAAGATTTGATGTATTAATTGTAATTTAGCTTGTGAGTCATCATGTATCAATTAAATTTTACACATTAAAGAAAAAAAATTATGTTCTCAAGGTTTTCCATTAAAAATATTATTGAAAATTTTTGTTAAGAACAACAAACATGAGGGGAACGATTAAAAGATGCAATCGTCATCACCAGACTGACACACATACACCAGTCTAAAAGCAGTTCCGATGGATGTACTATCGAGGCCTTATAATTTGGCTTTCTTTGACGGCTTGTCAAAAATAATAATTTTAAACGTCAGATTTCAAATGTAGTGTTAAAGTTGTAGCAACGCAGTGCCAAATCACGTGCTTTCTGAAGGAGAGCAGGGTTTTGCAACCGCAAAATTAGGAGATGGTCGGTCGCTACTTTTATTCTGTTATTTCAGTTCTAATACTTTATTATCTTGCTGTTCCTAAAATATAACCAAACGATCTGACTTTTGGTTAAATGTCTTTAGTGTCAAAATTGAGGAAAGAGCCTGTTCTACAAAACTGTAATTTAGAGAAATTCAGACTACTTGCTAAAAAATCGTGCGAAATTTTAAGGCCGCGATAGTACATCATCGTGGAGGACTTGCAGTCTTGAAAGCACTTCCGAAGCCGGACTTCTCAGACCAGGAGCAAGTCCAATATAGTCGATTTTATAACGTGTACGGTTACATTTGTTTCATAACTGCAATCATTATTACATGGCGATTCATTTAAAACCAAACAAATAATAATAAAAATAATAAGGAAGCTGTTTTTTATATCTGAAATTAATTCGTGTCTTCACAAAAAATTGTTGACCAGTATTCATCATTGTATGACGTGTCTATTTTCTTTAAAGCCAATCTATAAGTAGGACCACAGTTCAATTGGGGTGGAGTCGAATTTAAAACTGCGAGGTTGAACGTATCGGTCTATTATCGCGATTCAATTAAACAATGCAAAGTGAAGTGTCAATAAACGTTAGTTGATGTACACATAAAACCGTAAGATTGTTTATAAACATTTTAAAATTGCTTTTAATAATAACAGTAAATAATTACGCCTTCAATCATTTTGAACTGATTACGTATTTAAACAAATGACCATTACAGAACTTAGTTTATATTAAATTCAGCTAAAACAAACAAACAGTCACTATTGTTGCATCAAAAGAAATTGGTAATAAAGGATTTTAAGGTGACTAGGGTTATTTTAATTTATTTGTGAGCAAAGAAATAATCTACGAGCGTGTAAGGAACCCAAAAGTGTTCATAGATTTTAACAAAAGAAAAAGGTTTACGCCCTGAAACTAATGCCCGTTTGTACAATTCGAGTTTAACGTTAAACCAAAACTTAAACCTTTCACAATAACATAGTTGTAATGGACGTTGGCTATGGGTTTAAGTTTCGCTCAAAGCTAAACTCGAATTGTACAACTGGGCCTTAGAGTTTCATGTTTACACACAAATATGTACGTTATGAAGTAAAAACAAAATCGAATTTAACAACAACCAATAACGTAGCAATATGTTCGATTATTAAGTTTAATAATTAGAGAATCCCATGACATGAAATATATACTGCTCGACAGTTAATAATAAAACACTTATGCCCGGTTGCACCAACTTTTTAAGCAGAGCTTAAATTTAAATTATGTTTAGTATGTGACATTTACGTATGGTCAGTATAATGTCAAATAAATTATAATTGACATTTAAACTTCAACTTAAGTATCAGTTAGAATGTGACTAACATTTTGTTAAATCTATAAATAATGTCATAGTCTAAACACCACTAAATTTAAGCTCTGCTTAAAAAGTTGGTGCAAACGGGCATTAGTTAAACGGTTGATAAAAATAATGAACTTCAGTACTTCAGAATACGTGGGGTACGTATGGTGTGTTTATGGTTTTTGTGATGGAACTACTAGAAAAACCTACCGTAATCTCGACAACAATTTGAACATTTACTTGTGTTTTCGTATTTATTAAAATTTATTTATTTATAAATTTGTAAAATTTTTAAACTTTCAGAAAATCTTTTTTTTCCTACACTAGTAGAAAATTCAATTTTACCGGCTCCTCAGAGAGGAGAAAGCAAATGTTTCCACGGCTAGCCCGGCAAAATGAACATAAATGCCTAGCCGAGAAAATAATGTACGAGGCTTTACCACTAGGTGGCGCGACAATAATTTCTGGAATGCATTCTCATCGACATCAAAAAATTAACAAACGTACGTTCTTTTTATTTAATTCCGCTGGTATTTGGTTTTAAAAAGGATTAAAATTATCAAGAAAAAAAAACCAACTCGGCAGCGGTGGGATTCAAACCCATGCCCCCGAAGAGACTGTTGTATTAAACCACCGTCTTGACAGCTCGGCCACGGTGACACACAACACAGTGTTTTAAAACATCTATAATAATTAAAGGATTATCCATGATATTAGTGACTAACAATAAATAAGTATTGGAGTATTATAGTGACTTAAGGCACATCCTCCAATACTTATCTATAATAATTTTAATAGTAACTCAATTTTAATATTTTTACTTCGAGAAAAAGAACGTTTGTGTGATATTAACAAAACTAATTATAATGTTGTGTAGGAAAAAAAATAATGTATAAACCATGGCGGTAAAGCAATTTTCGAGGTCTCGAGAAGTGTGGCCAGGCTCGGCTTTGCCTCGCCTGTCCATATCTTCTCTCGACCTGGAAAACAAGCACTTTACCGCCTCGGTCTACAATATACTATTATCGATAACGATGACGAATCGGACATTATGTTTACATGAACTTTTTTGCTTAGAATAATTTTCTGTACGACCTCTTTCCGTTTGGCACACTTTAAGTGAAACACGCTGTATGTGTACTAAAAAGAAGGATCAAGATTCATTTATTAACCATTAGAAGATTACTGATTGACGTATGAATCGACAAACATACTGAAAATTTACATTTATGTGTCTACTATCCTTACGTATTTCTTACGTTACGTCCATTGTGAATGGGCACTTAAAGATCATATCTCGAATCGAACTTTCGTGTTCAAGGTTTCTCTTTATAAATAGGTTTATGGAAGTTACTTTAGAGCATCGTTTCTCAACCTGGGGGTCGCGATTCCCAAGGGGGTCGCAGTGATATTAAAGGGGGTCGCGAAATATTAATTTTATTTATATTTACTATTTGGGGGGTCGCGGAGCTAAAAAGGTTGAGAATCGCTGCTTTAGAGTATTCACCGTTTCTGCGTTCCTCTGTGATCACTTTCCATCTCTTGATCTTTGATCATTTCACTATTGCCAAAATTTCTTCTCCTCTTTATCGCCATATCCGTCCTGGTCTTCCCCATTTCTGTTTTTCTGTTAGCATCCATTCTATTACCTGCTTCGTCAATTTAATATTCATCATTAGCATAATGTATCCAAACCAGACCAGTTATTTCTTTTCGACTTCATCAAGTACAGCGTCAAGATACTCCAGGTGATTCAGAAAGACCCAAACAATCGATAGTAAGAGACTGAAACGTAGCATTTAATTGAGGAAGAAGAAAGAAGGAAGACAAAGCGCTGAAAAAATGGCGAAAGACAAAAGACTACCAATTCATAGAATATTGAAAAGGCAATTTAAAAAGAAAGTAGCTTTTGATTCACTCTTATGACCCTCGACCAGATAAGCGAATGGTGGCAAATCTCTAACTTCCAATATTCTCGTAAAAGTATTCTTCTGGATACTGCACTAATCTCAGCGTTTAACAGAAACCAAAACTCTAGGGGGAAGTTTTCCACAAGACTTCGATCTTCTGCACTCTGCGAAAACTTTTATAAAAGGGTTCGTTTGTGTGGAACTCGGAATAAATGGTGGAAGAGGGATGTGAAAGAAAAAGAAAGTGTTGGTTTTAACAATTCACAAGTTTCAGAATTTCAAATCAATACCCTGTCATGTTCTTTATGGCTTCTTGATGGTACAGTGTTGCTTAACTTCTTCAAATTCTACAAAGCTGCGGCAGCAGCGAGATCATCTGCAGTGAACAATAGCAGTGAAAAAATTCTTTTGAAATAAAGGAAGAAGAATATCGTGATACCAAGGAAGCTACAAGGATGGGTTGAAAACCATGGAAGGAAAATAAAATCAGAACTTTACGGGTTGAAATTGGGTTTCTCCTGCTACCTCGATAAATTTGGATCCATTTGGACCAAGGATGATCCAAAGCGTCTATGTCTCATGTTAGAATTCAGAACTTTCAAGTTTTTCAAAATAGGCAACAAACCCATTTATTAACAGTGGGAATGAAGGAGCCGAGTCCTTTACACTCCCCTTCATCTCATTGTGAATGTCGGTTGCTGTTAAACCTTTAATGACAGCACGAATTTCAACACTATCCAAACAGTCAAACAGCTGTCAAAACTAATGAACGTAGCGATCTGACATTTTGACAGTTGCCGGTCTGAAGGAACTCCACAAGAAGTGGTTGAAACAACGCCATCTATCCGTTATCCTATGGACTTTTCAGCCTATCCTTGTATAAAGAAGTTGACAGCGGACGGAAGTTAATTTTGTCGAATATTTTCCGTTTGCTCAATCAGTCACGTGTTGAAATACACTCAACAACGTCTTTGCTTGAGTTTAGAAGGTTCAGAACGAAACTGTTTTCTTTTAGGTGGCCCTAGTCTTGTCCAGTTTAGTTCATTATTTTTCTTCCATTCTTATGGTGTATATTTTATTGTCTCACGAGTGTAGAAATCTTAAATCAGAACCTAATTGACTGCTCATCATGGTCGCTCGTATTTTAAAGTGCATCAAACTTTCTTCTTTTAGGTGGCCCTAGTCTTGTCCAGTTTAGTTCAATATTTTCTTTCCATTCTTATGGTGTATATTTTATTGTCTCACGAGTGCAGAAATCTTAAATCAGGACCTAATTGAGTGCTCATCGTGGTCGCTCGTGATTAAGCTCGTATTTTAAGGTGCCACAATCGAATATACGTGTGAAAGAGCGATTTCGATTACTAAACCATGGGGTGCAATTTGTAGGCGAGAGATGCGTCCGGCACGGGACTGGATAGGCTGGTTGATATTTTTACATCCGGAACACGTTGTAGTTAGGTGCATTATCCTCGCCATCACGCCATGCAGCTTGCACCTCCATGGGACTTACGTACCGCATTCCCACAACGTCTTCATAGCGAATGTGCGTAACTCACTCGTAAAGAATTAACATTTGATTCGATTTTTGTTCGAGTTTTATTGTATGAAATTCGGGGTCGCGTGTTTTCCCACTGGCGTGCCGTTAATTGGCTGTTTGATCGACGATCTTCATTCCTGCCAGTTGTTTTGATCTTTCACTTTGAAGATTCTGGAAATGCTCGTTCGTGTGTTAAAACGAAAATAAATTGAATTTTTTTGTGCCTCTCGAGGCTCGGGGGTTATTAGCTGAGATTTCAATTTAATTTACACAGCAAAAAAAATTGGGAACGTGGCCTGGGCACGAAAGAAAGTAAAAAATTAAATAAATTACCCTACACCTTAGTAAATCTCTACAGAGTAAAAAAAAGGAAACTTCTTCTACTTCTTACCAGAAAGTAAATTTATTGACGTTTGATTTTCTTGCGTTACCAACAGCTGTGACTGATACACGACCACATAAGCATTTGGGACAGGAAAATTAATAAACGATTAGGTCGGTATTTCATATACGAAATTCTGTGACGTTAACGTTTTTATCACATTAACATGTCCTCGTCCGATCGGCGACAATCTATGTATATGCTTCAGGACTTCACGCCCTGCTGGGTTGTTGATGGTCAAGCCGGCATTCTTTCAATTTGTACGCCATCCGAAAAATCCCGGGCGCCGCCATTTTTTATCCACCAAATATTTAGTTTCCGTTAAATTTAATTCGAAAATTATGCAACGCACACATTGTAAACGGTGGTTGAGGAAGTGCGCAGCGTCGAGATGTAGATGGAATTTATAACTTTGGGCTGTCATTTTTAATTAAGTGCTCAAGATCTTGTGCCATATATATCGTAAAATATGACGGCGGTGACGGTATAAATCGTTTGTAAGATGTGTTTATTACATCGCCGCAAAATCTAACCGTGTAAAGCTTGCTATGTACTCGTAGATATGCTTGTATTGAAGACATGCTCGTAAACTACTTTATGATCTTAAAAACCTATGTATATTTTTCGAGAAGATTACAAACCAATGCATCACATGTATGTAGGTATATCGCAAGTACTTCCTGAATTATCTTTTTACCAAAAGTAATAAAAATATTTGAATGGCAAACACTGTTATTGGTGTGTGCAATTAATATTTTGTACGTTCATCAGTTTGACGTTTTTGTGTTTAAGATTCTTCCATCCTATACACGAGCATGCCTCCACGTACATTGAAGCTTAGCAGTTCGATCGCTAAATATCAAGATATAGAGGTATAAAGTAGTGGCAAGATGGTATCTGTTGAGTTATAGTAAACATGGAACATTCCTCGGGTGTAAAGCAATTTAGTCTTGTGCCTTTAAGCTTGAGCTTCCTATGCGACTCTGCAGCTGGTAGCCTGAACAATAACATGTATCTGCCTGCAAATATATAATGCCATAAATCTTTGGGCCCCGCGCGTGTGTGTGTGTGTGTGTGTGTGTGTGTGTGTGTGTGTGTGTGTGTGTGTGTCTGCACGCGGTTTTATAGAGACGTAAGAAAAATCCCGGCGTTTTCTTGAAATAAAAGGTATTTAGCGACCACTCTCGGACACGTTTGCTTCAAAAACTCGTTTGCCGAGGAGGAAAAGTGGTGCATAAAACTCGGTAGCACAGTTTTTATGTCTTTTAACGATGTACCACTTGACTTTGAGAACGTGAGACACGACGTTTATCTCGAATTCTTTTTGTATTCTTATTTAAACGATAAGTTCCTTATCGCAATTTACAAAAGAAGTTACATTTCTCTAAATACGATCGATCGTTATTTTATCTGTTACAAGGCAGTAATTTCAAATAATGTGAAGAGAAAAAATGAAGTTGTCAGATTGGAGAATCCTCCGATATTTATTAACGAAAAAGAACGTGCGCACCAGAACGTAAATAGCCGGCGGTAATTAACGCGGCATAATAGCGCCATAACTCAGTAAACGACTACATAATTATCCAATTCTGCTTCTCCGCATGTCGAAATCCGTTTGATAAACAACTACCAGGAATATTAAGAAATAAATCTTGTTTACCCAAGCGATATACCAGATATAAAACTAACAGAAATTTATCTCACAAAAAAAAAACGTGTCGTCAATGAGTCGATTCCTCAAAGGAAGCAGGCTCGTTTCTTTGAGAAATAAAAAAGTTTTAAATGGTCGTGTGTATTTGGCATGTGGATGCATCGGAAGATGGCACGCGTTGGGTCGGGTGCGACCTGCGACCTTTGAACCCGCGATCCTGGTAAACACTGCGTGGCCGACAGCACGTGCCGTCTAAATCGCATTAAATTACACACCCTAATCGATTAGTTAGGGTAGGTCAGGAGAAAGTCTCGCGAAGTGCAGTCCGAGCCCGAGCAAAAAGCAAATGAAGTGCATGCGTGTTTTAATTAAGTTTAATTGAGTTTCCGGCAGATGTACAACCTAACACCAGATTAAAAAAAAAATTGACCTCTGTTTTAGACCTTATAAAGTAAACAAAGACTACGGAATCAAAATTGAAAAGATAGAAAAGCCAACAATTTGTTTTTAGATTTTGGCGAAAATGGACTAACCCCCTTCTTCCGTAACCCATAAGGATATCGTTAAATAAGTACTGATTGTTCAAAATATGTCACTTAACGATTGTCGTTATGAGTTACAGAATAAGTGGTTAAGTGTCATGGTCTTCTGTATTAAATTACATAAAGATGCATTTATACATATATAAAAAAAAGAGTTAGATGGGTATAAAAATCTCAAGACTTTTGTCGTCAAATACTTCAAATTTTTTCCTTCGTCTTTATTGAAACATTTGGCCCACTGCGGGCGCTTCTTCTTCTTCTCTTCTTCATTGAAATGTAGAAAACTCGTTCTCCTACGTGTGCGCGTACAAGGCGCATAAGTTACTTTGAGGAACCTCTGCGGCGAAGAGATTTGTTATCAGTTGCGTGTGTGAAGCCGACTGCCCATCTTTATATCTGAACGATGTACGGTCACTACACAGTTATGAGCCGAGAGGCAATTGATTTAAAGCTTATTTCCTTGGAAATTTATTTCTTTCGGAGACTCCAAAAATTCCTGTGTCATTATCTCATACGTATGTACAAGCAAACACACAAGGTACGATGCGATGCATTCTGCCATTCTGAAAAATTTACCTCATTATGCATTCAAGATTTTCTGGATTCAAAACAAAAACGTTGACCTCTCTGAATGAATTAAAAAGAAACGAGCAACTCAAATTAAGTGCATTACAAGCTTTGGTAGTCCCTATTTTACAGGATGCTGTAACGTCACAAACGAACACCATCATCTACAGAAACGAAACGCACTTTTCGATATTGTAGTTTTTAGGAAACCCAACTAACGAGTATTCAATTGAAAAATTCATCAAGTTGGTTTTTATTTTTTAATGAAAGAAGATAGAGCGAAAAAGTGACTTCTTAAAGTGATGGACGTTTTAATGAATGACACCTGTCAAAGAGTTGTTGTGTTTTGCTTGACGTAACTTAAAGTAACATAACAACTTTGATCTAATTCCAGTCCTGCTTCACAATTACGTGTATTCTGTAAACATCAACTCATTTCTGTTGATATCTAACAATAATTGAAGAGAATCGAATTGATAGGTAACCATAGCAACCTCAGCAATTCACCAATGACGTTTCAGTATGCCGTAACAATCAATTGAAGATGATATGGTTTTTAGGAATTCAATATTCTCTTCAATTGATTGTTACGGCATAAGGAAGGATCATTGGTGAATTGCTCTGGTTGCTATGGTTACCTATCAATTAGTTTCTCTTCAATTATTATTAGATATCAATTGAAATGAGTTTGTGCTTACAGAATACACGTGATTGTTATGAAAAATTCAAAGGCTATTTGATGAACTGATGAATACTTGATATAAAGGGTTTTTCATTAAGAGCGACGCATTTTGTTTTTAAGGTAAAACATAGATATCGTGAGAAATTTAAGATTATTTTTAGTTCGTTGTAAAGTACAATTAATATCATTATTGATGGAACCACAACATCATTCAAATGTCTTCTACGGAAGCGCTGACAGGAATGGATCCGTTTAAATATGATTTAACCCAAGTTTCCATTAGTGAATTTTTTGGCCCTAATTGGATGGAGGACAACATGTGCTTTCAACAAGACGGTGCCACTTGCCATACTGCCAATCAAACAATTGACTTATTGATAGAGAAGTTTGATGGAATCGATTATTTCCAGAAACGGACCTCGCTCGTGCGATTTAACACCCCTAGACTTAAACGGGTTAAACGGATTCCTTCCTGTCAGCGCTTCCGTGGAGGACATTTGAGATATTGTGGTTCCATCAATAATGGTATTAACTGTACTTTACAGTTAGAGAAGTAAAAATAATCTTAAATTTCTCACAACATCGGTGTTTTATTTTAAAAACAAAATGCGTCGTTCTTAATGAAAAACTCTTTATTAAATCAGACTTAGAAGTTTTGCCTTTTTCATTGGAGAGCATCGCTTCTTTCGTTGCTTTTTCAGAAAAAACTTCGCTCTACAGTACTTATCATCAACATGAACAAAGACCATGTGATGGCTAAAAATCTGTCACTAATTATTCTAAAAGCTGTTCTCAATAAGGTGGTCCAATGGAATAAGGTTTTAAGTAAATCATCATCAGATCTGCAACAAATCCAAAGTTCCGCGTTTCTTAATTCCTTAATTCTTCATTCCTCACTGTAAGGTACAGTGAGGAATGAAGAATTAATTTTTTTGCTTTATCACTTCATCATTGCATGTAAAAAAATGTATGAATGTTCTGTTTAGAGATAAAAATTCTTTTTTTAAGCTGTTTGTGTTATGTGAAGTTATCAGGACATAAGAAATGAGACAAAAGACTTCTTCTTTCTTTAATGGAAAATCCAAAGACTCTTGGATCTGCCTGTACTGATGATTTCAGGATTTTTTTTGCGCGGAATACGGCAATAAAGAAAACCTCGAAACGAAAACTGACTTTTTTTGACAACCACTCGGCCATTTCTTCACCCGTCCACTCGAGATGGGGTTTTGTCATCCAACAATTTGAGGCGCCTATTTTTGAGTCATGATTTCTGAAATTTGGCATAGAACTGAGGGCAGATCGAAAAACTTCCAAAAACGACGTTTTTTTTTTACTTTTCTTTTAAGATTGGACTTGAGAGTCTATAAAACGCGACTTCAATAAATTATGACCATTTTCTTCGGACGATTTTTCACTTATCACTTTTTAACAAATGATTGAAATCTCTGAGAGCTGAAATACCGTAAATAAAAAGAGCTGAGGAATCCAATGTTGTTTTTTTAGCATCGAAGATGTGAGTGCAGGTCCGAATTTCAAAAAATGTATAATTCAAACCAAATTCCAAGTGCGTGCATGTCATTATCCACCTTTTCTACCTTTGGAAGATCGAAGGCCAAATCCGAGTCAATTTCTTTTCGAATTTTTTTTGATGGGGTCGCCCTTTGTCTACAAAACTTCGGGTGGTCCCGTCCGGATTTATTCGTAAAGGACCGAGAAGTGATTTTTGAATTACAATGTTTTTGGTTCGTGTTTTTCTCTCTGATATAATTTCGCTGCAATTCTGATCTTTCCATTTCTTCGGTTTAATTTCATCTGCGTCTGTTAAGATATCTACCACTGCATTACATCACGTTAACTTTCCGTCCTTATTCTTCACTAAATCATCTTCGATTATTATCATTGCCATGATATGCTATTTCTTTTCTCTTCACTTGCCTTCATTTATTTCTCCTCTCTTGTCTTCTCCTTCTTTCTCTTCACTTTGTTATGTTTTACATGTTTGAATCTTCTCAATCCAACAGTTTCTTTTTTTATATACGTTTTCCACTCCAACTGTGCTAAAGTATTTAATCTCTTCCCTTCTCTCAGTACTTTTTTGCTTTCTATCAATGATTCAGGCAGTTATTTTTTTAATTTCCTTTCTGGCATATCTCTTCATTTTTTCAATCCCTCCTTCAATTTCCAGCTTTCTTCTTACACTTCATCAGTTCTCTTCTTCAATTTGGTTTCTTTACCTAAATACCAAGTAGATCTTTAAAACGCCATCTACTCATTTATTGATGTTCCTCCACTTTCGTTTTTAATTTCTTATTTTTGCATTGCTGAAGGATATAAAGCAAAAAAGAAAATCATTTTCCTTGTTTCTGGATAAAATCTAAGCTATTTTGATATAAGCTAAGCTCTAAAATACTGAGAGCGGAAAGAATCGAGATCGAATTAGCGCCTGTCACGAATAATTCGCCTCGGCAGGGTCGTCCATTCCGAACAGGAAAACTTTCGCGAACTCGGACGTGCTGAACGGATTTCTGAAATCAGTCAGACCGCGTTCGCGGCAGTTTCTCGCTAAATGATATACCCGCCATCGCACGTTTTACTTCCTCAACCTGCAATTATTGCAGACATTCGTGCTTCCCGATCTCGAGCAGGATTGCGGATGTTTCGAATTATTAAGGAAACTTCATGCTTTCCTGAGGTTTTTATGCTGATCAACTACGAGTTGTTATCTAATACATATTTCTGTTTTTTATACGAAATCAGAAAATCGAAACTTAAATATCTCCAAGCTCAAAGCGTTTGCTGACACACCTCTTGGAGAAAATTTATCGAATTCTTTTCGCATTTGAAAAGAAAAAAAAATATCGTGTGACTCATAAGATTGTGAAGCAGGGCAACGACTTAGACGCCGTATCAACTCCGGAGATCAGCGGATGAGCAAGGGCAGTCACTAGTCACGACTAACATACTCGGAGTGCATTAATTTCATTGCCATTGGCACAAACACAGACACCACTTGCAACCGGCTGCAACTTGAATGTGTACACATATAAAATTACGCCGTAATACTTTAGTTCCTTATTAGAACTCGCCGCAATTAGTTACCGATAATTTAATAGTTCCCATCTCGAGCGTAGAACGACTCTGAAAAGAATTGGGATTTATGTGTGGACGCGGATCGATAAATAATCCTTTGTGCAAATCATAATTAGAAGCTCTTATTTATTTACTTCATTTATTTAAGGCCCACCCAAGCAATCCTAATGTAATCAACAAAAAATATATGTAAAAGAAAAAGAAAAACTTAAACTTACACTAATCAAAATCACCCCAAAGGCGTTTTATGTCAAGTTACGTTGTCTTAAAATAGTAAATAGTACTTTTGACAATTCATGGACGTCCAATACTGAAAAATTTTCCGGACACGATCTAAGCCATCATTGCCTTAGTTCCCTTCAGCAGACGGAGAAAGGATAAGCCGAATTTCACTAGTTGGATACCCACTCAATGACTGCCAGAGTTTTTTTGTAATTTAGATAAAGTAACCGTAGTCTAAGAAAAAAATGGAAGAACATAGACAAGCCAGAAGAATTGTTGAAGCTAAAGATATGAAAATGGAACTGGGAGAGGAAAAATGGGCAGTCTAAGATGAACGTGAAAAGACTAAACAAGAATTAAAACGGAAAGAAGAAAAGAGAAAGAGGAAAATAAAAGATAACAATAGGAGATGAAAAGAATAAAGGCCATTTTACATTACCTTATTTTTTGTATGTACAAGATCTGGTTCAATTTCCTATACAATTTAATTTGTTCAGCAAATTGTATCGAAATTGAATTGAATCAAAACGGGATCAATTTGGAAAAACAGAACGTGTTCTGTCTCCAAACTATGTCAGCAACCCTAAAATTTCTTGTTTCAAAGAGAAATTGTAGAAATGGAAGCAAACCTTATACAAGAGAAATAGGATAGTCTAAAACGGCCTTAAAAAAAGAAGACTGTGCATTAACGTAAGAAGTCTGATCGTTGAGATTGCGGTGAAGATCCAAATTAGAGGATATTCGAAATCAAAACAAATTTATAGCAAACTTTAAAATTTCTAAAAGTAGGTAGTTCTGCATTGACTTTCCATTAAAAGCTTGATATGCGAACATTATCAACCTAATATGACCAGTACATAACGTTACCAATACATAAAAGCATATTTTGGCATCTCTTCTTGGGCAAAAGCTGAATTTAGGTGTGGTTGTGGGATTTAGTGGTAGTGACAAGGTCCTTCAAGCCCACAAAATTGTTATTCCTTTCAATAATATTCTATTTTTGTTTTGTAATTCCCTCGAACCATTCGGGGCGGTTTCCCTTAATCGTTTCTCTGATATTTCTCATTCCTTTTTTTAAATTGGTTCTGACTAGGCCACTGTGCTGTCCTCTGCCAGTTTTTCATGTGTTTCGGATACTATAACCTTCTCGACTTGGCTAATGCATTATTTGAGGACCTTGGTAAACACATCTCCTTTTAATACGAGTTCGCAACGAGGTTAATGTCGACCCCGATCAAAAAAACTTGAAGGTAGTTGATTAACCTCTAGGATTCGGTTGGATGAATCTTTGAGGTCTTTTGGTAATCCACTTGGGGTCAATTAAGTTAGAGAATCCAGTTTAATTCCATTGGGCATTAAGAAAGGTAAAACATTTTGTATTGAAGGCTATTCGTCTATACGTTGCACTTCCTTCTGAATAAAACCTGTTTGATCCCGTGTAAGTACATTCATATAACGTTCGTTTTAGGTTTTTAGTAATAGTTAAGTTTGAAAGGGGAACCTTTTCCCTATAAAGGGTCGATGCCTAAAAAGATTGGCAGCGTCTGTTTTAGTATCTTTCTTTTTAATTATTATTTTTTTTTCCTTCATTCATGTCAACGAAATATCTTGTGACTTTAAAGTCCAAGTCTGCGAAAGGGCTGTTGATTTCGATATTCTTTTGAAATTCCTCTTGTCGACTATCTTGTGATGACTTCGCCTTTTTTGTCAGAGAAGTTTCCATTCTTGATACAGCTATTTTGATTCGGGAGTATAGTGAAGAGTTGTTTCATTGAATCTTACAAAATGGGTCTTCTCGAAAAGCTTCAAATTGTTATTGGACTTTAACGTTTTTTCACGTTTTCAATCAGAATTCATTGAACTAATCCTAATCAGACGTGCAGAGTTGATTTGGTTTCAAACCTCCCTAAAGCTTAAAGTTTAGATTTAATAGTGACTTTGAAGATCGTATATTTTTTAACCTAAATCCTTGGTTAAAGGAAGTTGAAAGCCAGGGTTGATAAAATCAATCTTAATGAAATTTATGGGTGGGGAGATCGTGGATTTGGTGTTACCGTTCGTTTTGCTTTATTGATTTTATTTTAGGGTATTTTTAAATTTCGTCTTCATTTAATGGTCTATTTGATAATAAACTCTAAAGTCCTGTTTTTGGCTTCACTGATCGCTCTATTCTGAATTCAAACTCTAAGGGCTACCTTTTTGTTTCCTTTCTCGTGCGTGTAGATTGGTTAATTTCGGACTTGGAAACGTGTTGGCGTTTGTTTAGTTGTTGATTCGAAAATTAAAAAAATTAAAAAATCGCCATCTTAGTGTACGTGACATTCCTAAGTGCAGGTCATTTTCGTTTGCTGTTGAAGCTGATTTGAGTGTTTCATACTGAATTCGACCACCTAGACGTCAATAGGGATCTAAGGCACTTAAGAAAGACGTTTGGAATTTCGCCAATGCTTGTGTAGCAGATTGTTTCACGTCACGAACTCCAACATCAAATGGATGTACTAAAAGTTTCATTTGGCCCTTACTTCTAAAGAAGGGGTAAGTCTTTCGATTCAACTTCGAATTGTCAAACTAAACGTCACGTTTCTTCCTTTAGCAAGTCGTACGGGGTAATTTTAAGTCGTACGGAGTAGTTTCAAGTCGTACAAGTTGTAAGGGGTAGATTCATCAGATTGCAGTTGGTGTTAGGCAGAAAACAGAAAAGTCGTATGGGAGACGCCTAGTTCTTCTAATCACAAACATCACGAAGGTGCAGGTGTCCATGTAGGATCAAAACCCTCCCTCAGAGACTTCGATGCGGACATCGTGATTTGCGTCTTCAGACGACTCGGCTTAACGTCAAACACGGTATCGTACATTGCCCCTACATTACTTATTTAAACATCTTTTGTACTATATAAAGAAATGTCATCGATTTGAAAGTTATGTATCCGTTTATTTGAAGTCATAGATCTTTAAAATTAATAACCGCCTCCTACTGTCAAATTGACAGATATCTATAATTTACCTTGTATAACTTCACTGTAAACCAAATAGGATATCCTTGCCGGTGACTACGCGTTACACGCGTGCTGTGAATTTTTAATTATTTATTTTAAATATTTATTGTACGATTGCGTGAACTTAAACCTTTTTCGAGTCAATCAATAAATGTCATATCGAATTGTCAAACCTTTACTGTAGAAGTGACATATACAGGGTGGTTGTTATATATAATATATATACAGGCTGGTTGTTAACTATAATATATATACGGAATTTCATAATGGAGGGATAACCATATGCTACATTCACGTGTGTATTCATAGCGGTTACACGTAACACCAATACGTGAAATAATTTTTACGCTAGGTGGCGCCCTCTTTCTTAATTAACAACTAGGTAACGAGCTACCGACGATCCTATTGTGTATCCCCACCCCCATCTCCACTGAGCTGGGTATAATTTCAGGTAGGTTGTTCACCAATGCAAAAGGGTCTCCCTCGACTTTCGTAAACCATTCAAGGTCAATTATTTTGACATAATTAGGTAGGTAGCATGGGAGAAATGAATTATTTTTGGAAATATTCCCGTTTTTCATTATCCAGGAAGTTTATTCATTTATTGCTGCAACACGTTTGAAATCTAGCAAACTGTTGATTTCGAGGGAGCATTGTTGTCTAATGTTTGCCAAAAAAAATTAGTGTTAGTTATGTCTTTATTGTTGAAAAATTTCATCACGAAATAGCGGTCTCATCCACTTTAGATTTTCCATTTGTATCTTCTTTTCGCACAGCTTCAGGTCAGAAACCAGTCGTGTGATGGATGGCACGTCTTAGCAGTGTTTCTTCTAGCAAAGTACTTTCCAAACTAGACATCACCGATCAAAGGGACTTTACTTGGTTCCACCGAAAAGAAAGCCCATTTTAGGAAACGCTAGTAGTTCTTCCATTTGTTTCTTCAAGCAAAGTACTTCAGATCAAACTAGACATCACAGATCAAAGGGACCTTACTTGGTACCACCGAAAAGAAAGCCCATTTTAAGAAGTGCTAATAGTCGAGATTCAGGACTTCATGTTATCCATTTCTTCCTTTAAAGGATTTGCTACTGCATGATTGAATATGTAACTCTTTAGGATTAAGAAACGATAAGTAGTTTTTCCATATATTTCGACGATCATTTTCAAATTATTTTGTTTCCCTAATTTAGCCATTTTACTTCGCGTCCAAATCAAGGGATCAATTTTTTTAAATTCGACCAACAAGCAAATCCTTCCTAGCTAATTACGAAAACACCTGCCAGGAACTGAATCTACAGTTATGGGTTCGTGGATATTTTCGCGGGAGAACAATCACGCCTTACCGGACTCGTGACGTTTGCGCTCAAAGTGAGATCTTATTTAACGAAGTTAGTGCCTGCTTTCGCAAATTGTGTGACTGCGAACACTTGCTCGAGCCATTTCCTGCCGGCCTCTCTGGGAAAGGCATTCATATCAGCACGCATTAAGCACTTTTATTCCGCGAACACCGGTTTTTCAATTCTCTAAAACTGCGGAAACTAATTACAAGACGCGCTTCAGGGGAGTGACAAGTGGGAGGGATGCAACACCTTCACCGTTTTATCTAGCAGGTTTTAGTTTATCTATACGGGTAATATTTGGCATACGTATATTACTTCCTCTCTATAGTGTATTCTAACGAGAACCAAATTATAAATTAATTAATTAGATGTCAAACGACAAAGTAGGTCGCTGAACCTTCACAAATATTAATCATGTTCGCATATTACGGCCGCGACCATAAATAAGAACACCGCAACATGTCATAATTATTGCACTGTCACCGTTGCCGTCCCAAAAAAAGACCAAGAGAAAACAAAAGGAGGACCTGCGCTCAAACAAGCCCACCATTCATGCGAACAAATGACATGATCCTCCTTGATAAACGACAATCTCCATCCATCGACGTGAAGCCCAGAACCACCCGCGAGAACTATAAAGCACATGGCGTGCGCGAAGGCCCCAAAAAAGCTCCGCGGATGTGCGCAGAGATGGATTTCTTCTTGAATGGAGCCGGAGTTGTTACCGCTAGTTCAAACGCTCCCATGTAAATCTAGTCAGTCCAGGTATGCGCAAAAATGCCAGGCTAATATATAATCGTAGGTGTGTGAAACTGCCACTATATAAGATTGATGATAATTGTGTGCTTTTTATGAATGCGTTTATTGTGAACGCACTTCGAGCCTTAGCGGTTGCAATTAAATTGGCTTTGAATAACTAATGTGAATTCCAAAATCATAAACTTTTTTTAATGTATCAGGTTTACACAAGTAATCATTTAGTATCTAATTGGATTTATTTTAATCAATTAAATAAGCAAAACGCTTTCAATTTACCATTTAAGAACTGTATGTGCACATAAAATTCTAAAGGGTTGATCAAAAAGTTATTGGTTTAATGTCTTCATTCTAAAATGCAAAATCAATAGATTGCTTGACAGTTGGAGCTTCTTTTAGAAAAGAAAAAATAGGCGATTTTGTTAAGAATTAGGAGTATTTGTTTGGTGGCGATTTCAAAATGGAAAACCAAAAGGGAGATTTCCGCCATATTTTGTTTAATGTCCAAAAAGAAAAAGCTCATAAAAAGCTATGTGGCGAAGATACTTTAAAATTGCGAAAGTGTTGGAATTGCTTCGTTCAATTCCGGTTTGGAGATTTTGATGTTAAAGATGCTCAAGAAGACTTGACAAACTTGAAGTTGATGAAGACTAAATAAAGACAACAAATCAACGTTTAATGACATGAGAATGTGCTGAAAAATTTAATATGAAAACCATTTAAAACTTGGATACATTAGTAAGCTCATACTTGGGTGAGTACCACATGAGCTCAAAGAAACTCAAGCAAGAAGCCAAGCGTGGTGAAGCTACTTTGAAAGTAGATATTCACCTGAGGAAGCGTATGCTGTTGGTTTGGTGGGATTTCAAGGGTATTATACATTTTGAATTGCTTATAGGGAATCAATTTCGGATTAATTAAATGATGCCATCAAACAGAAGCATCTAGAATTGATGGATCGCAAGAGTATAGTTTCACCATAATAATGCCTAGACCTCATACAAGTTTGGGCCATTCGTCAAAAATTGTTGCAGCTTGGCTGGGATTTGCCATGTTCGCCAGACCTGGCACTATCAGATTTTCATTTGGTTCGTTTTTTGCAAAAGCCTTGAATAGTGGTTCGTTCAATGATGAGGATATCAAATTACTCTGGAAACGGTTTTCTTGACCAATCATTCAAACTTCTTGAAGGCGGAAAAACTGATACTGAAACGTTGGATTGAAATAATTCCCGAATAGGTGGCAACATCATAAACTCTTAGGCAATCTTGTGTTTTCTAAAGAAAAAGCGCTTATAAATCGTCGAGATAGGTCGTTTTCCCTTTCGATTGTTCCCTGCGATACATTTCGAACGACTTCATTAATCCCTAAATCACGTAATCCTCGCATTACACGACTGCAACGCACGAGATGTATAATTTGAAGCGGCGCCGCCGATCCTGCTAAAGACTCACCACCAACTAATAGAGAGATCATCGCAAAAATAGCATCGAATAACGGTCGCCGTTTCATTTTTCCCGATTAGTAATTACGGGATCGCGTTTATCGGCGATTTGCAATCGATAGTTCCTAACAGGGAAGCTGCCATAACAATTAACTTAATGAAAGTAAGCGATACTCGTGCAATGAGCCGGCCGATGTGAGATTAGCATATCGTTAGCAAGCTATACGACGCAAACTTACCAAGCTCGTAGTTGCTGTTGCTGATGTATAGCGGCTATCATATCGAGTTTCCTTAATCAGCACCAATAGATGCTGGCTGACTGCCTTGATTGCATACAACCGGTAAAATATCGTGATTTAATGCAGGGCTGGGTGGGTTTCATAGGTAGATAAGGTCATGGAATTTAGATTTACTACCCCAATTGTGAACAGCATATACTATATCAAGAATCGTTAATTACAAGACATACATTGTATCAAGAAAGCTTTTGTTAAATGAGTATTCAAAGACGAGTCGTTTTTAACATTTTGGCTTTCTCCCTAAGACCCAGTTATATGTACAATTCCAGTTTAAATTTGAGTTGAAGCTTAAACCCATGACAACGATTATTTCAACAATTCTTGTTAAGAATTTAAGGCTTAAAGTTAAGCAGGAATTGTACAGGTGGGCCTAAGAATGTTTACTATGCTCTAAAATGCATTTGGTGGGGAGCTTCTTAATGTACCTACAGTAGATTTTGATTGCCTTAAAGAAATGAATTTAGAGAAGATTCATCAATCAGAATAATAAACACTAATAAAAAATGAAGAAGACTTTTAGTACTAGCAAGTAAATGAATGCGTCTTGAAAGTATCTTGAAAGATCATCATCATCTCTTACCAATTCTAAGATGACTTTGTCCATGTTGTTTAAAAATGAGCTATGTAGAAGTTATAATCCTGGATTAGGATAATGCCTATTCACATATTTTATCTGAAATAAAAGTTTCTCAACATTGCGTTGATGCCTCGCACTATATCCAAGGAATTGTTAAATGGATAAGGATAAGAAGGACACGTTAGAGGGATCGCGATAGCAGCATATGACACAGAAACCAAACGACCGAAAGTTTACTTTGGTAGTGAAGCTTTTAATATACAGATTTTAATTGGTTTGAGGAAATTAAATAAAAACCACGAGTGTAGAGATCACTCATCAAACAATGCCAATGAAGATGAAAAGTGTTAATGCCGGCAAGAAAGTGAATGCGTTTTTCTTCAGAATAGAACAAGTATCTTGATTTTGTCGAAGTTGTTTAAAAAAAGAGCTATGTAGAAGTTATAACGCTGCATTAGGAAATGTATTCTAAGAAGAGAAGAAGAAGAAGAAGAATATTTATCAGAAATGAGAAATTTCTCAGCACTACGCTGATCCCATTCTATACACCCAATGAACCGTTAAATGGTTAATGATAAGAAGGAGATGTTGAAGGGAAACCCAACGACCAAGGATCATCAGGATGAGGATAAGAAGGAGATGTTAGAGGGATTACGTTAAAGATTAAAAAATAACAAAATAGCAACATGTGATATGGAAACCAGACTACCAAGGACCATCGGAGAAACCCCCAAAAAGTTTTCTTTGGTAATGGATCTATTGATGGATAGTAGATTTTGATTAATTTGAGGAAATTAAATATAGAACCTGAAATTTAGAGATAATCCACCAATCAAGACAACTTTTACATAGTAAATGCCAACGAAAATGAAGAGTGTTAAGGGTGACAAAAAAGTAAATATCTCTTTGTTCAGAATAGAACAAGTACCTTGATTTTGTAGAAGTTGTTTAAAAGGGAGCTATGTAGAAGTTATAACCCTGCATTAGGAAAGGAAGAATACTTTAGCAGAAACGAGAAGTTTTCACCACTATGTTGATGACTCATTGTTTACATCTAATGAATCGTTAAATGGATAAAGAAGGGAAGGGGATGTTGAAGGGACACCAAACGACCAAGGACCATCAGAAAGAGCCCTAACTAAAAACGCTTCAAATATAGGTCTAAAACATGGGGTATTTCTTCAGAAATTGTGAAATAATTGTTTTTAACATTTAGACGAACATCTAAAATATGATCTTCGTTTAAACGTAATACTTTCTGACGTCACTGAAATATGACTTTCCAACGTGAACGAACCATCAACTGTCATCCTTCATAACGTACATAGGTAACGTTATTTACCAACACGCTTAAATGTTGTTACATAGCACAAACGCATTAACTGTTATTGAACTCCTCCTTCGAGCACATGAGCCGATTTAAATATAGGAAGTTACAGATTGCAAAATGCGAAGTCAACACCCTTTCTTGACTTTAGCTGCGGCGACGCGCCGAACGCTTATAATTTCGCGATTCGAAATACGTGCACACGTTCAACAATTATTATTAAGCGCGGCGTGTTATTAAGCCATACCTTGCGGCGATGTCTTCCTCTAATATGATTCATGCTCGCGTAAATTAATCGCCAAGAACGATCGAGTCAACAACAGCAATTAAAGCACTTTATGGAACGCGAGCGATTCAACGCACGACGATGATGATGATGATGATGATCCCATTCGGTTGGCTCGATTGTCTCTGTGGGCAAGTTATTAACCAAACGGCCTACACACATCAACAGAGTCGACGAGGGCTTTATTTATTAAACTGGTTGCTCGGCAGAAATTTAATTGCAGTTAGAATTTGATTGGACGTAACGAGAATTTACATCTCGTCGAGCGAGTATGAGATGGTACTGGGATTGCACGTTTAAAAATCGAACCGTTATTTCAAACGTACCTGCAACTCATCTTCATCAGATCAAACCATAGTTAGTGGCCTACAACAGTGATGTATGCAGACCTCTTACGAATTCAATTTTCCATAAAAATCACCATTTGGACTTTAAAAAATACATTCTGGGGAACAAAATAAAAAAAAAATGTAGTTAATCACTAAATGAATGCTTTGTCAATCTTTTGAACTAAAATAATTATGAAATATGGGGGTTCTGGGCCAATTTCCCATTTAATTTAATATAGGGAGTCATCTATGTTCTAATGTCTACATAGGCATGGTTGTCTAACTAACTGGTAGTGTTTTCAGTAGCTTAAAAAAGAGTTTCGATCGGCTTTTATCTGTTTCGGAAACAGCTACTTAGAAACAGCTCTGTAATTGCTTTCCTGAGTTACTCAGCTCGAAAACTGGACAGAAAGAAAAAATTGAAATCTGAAATTATCAAAGATGTGTACCTGCTTTCCGAGCAATTGGCAGAACTTTCTGAGGCGTTGAAGATAAAGACAGTTAGTTAGGCAACCATAAGGATAAGAAGGAGATCAGGGAATGGCATAATACGGCACAGAAATCAAAAGATCAAAGGCCATCGGGGAGACCCTCAGAAAGAGGGCGTGCATCGGTGCCATGTAAGACTTAACAACTAAAAGCGGGCATGTAATCACAGGATGAAATCCTAAAATTACCAAAGACTTCTAGAATTAGCCCCGTATGTTTACTAAGGTACTTACGGGGCTAATTTTAGAAGTCTTTGGTAATTTTAGGATTTCATGATGTTTACTAAGGTACTTAAAAATCTTTGTGGTACTACCGTTTACAACTGGAAGTAAAGAAACCAACTTTGGAATTTGAATACTATTGGAATCATCTTAATCGGTATTCGTACATCTCATCATCGAAATTACTTTCTTCAAATGAAAAGCACAAAACGAAGACCAAAATTTACCCTAATACTCCAGAAGCACGTGAACGCCTCGAATATTGGATTCAGAGCGTATGGGAGAGGTATTTCGAAAAAATGAGAAATCAGGGACCTTTGAAAAATTAGTGCTGCACTACGTAGATCGAATGGTGTTGTGGTTAAACAGAAGACCACCTAAAGTATGTCAAAATAAATGAGAAATTGGGCCAGAACCCCCATAGCTATTCTATTGCTATAAATACCATAAATAAATTCAGAACAAATACACGTTAAGTATAGACAATAGCAAGAGTATATATCGGAGCATACAACGACCTAAACCATGGCCATTGCTTACTGCTAGATATAAGGGCAAATCAGAGACCATTTTCTTGTTTGGTTAATTAACTATGCGAAAACACCCTCCATTGTTAAAGGACTTCATTATTTTGTTTTTGGAGAATTTATTTCACGAATGCACCACCTTCTAGCTAGTCTAATGATTCCGATTCCTCTCCAAACATCTTCTTCATATCTTTATTCATCTAACGATATTTTAGCGCATTGTTCTTTTCTTTGAGTATTTTTGATTCAGTCTGTTTCATGGGGTTTCACTAGTTTCGTTGTTTGTTTAGACCGTTTGACCTGTTCTGAATCAAAAACTTCTGTTATTTCAGTGTAATCCCTTAAAAGCCGGTTCGATGGTGTTTGTGTTTCTTGCAGTCCGAGATAGCCTTCATAGTTTACCATGCAATTTTGTAGTACTTCCAAATAAGTAAATTGATTCAAATTTCTGTCCAAAAAATAAGGTCCAATAATTTTTTCATAATTGACAGCGCACTAAACATTTACCTTTTTTTTAATATTGACTTTTGCAGTTTATTCTAAAATTTGGGTTAACATCCGACCAATACCGACAATTTTGTGACGAAACCACTCCATTGGTTGTGAAAGTAGCTTAATCGGAAAATATTATGCAGCTACTAAAATCTCTATTGTCCATACATTTTTCTCCAACCCACAAACAAAAATCCAAACGTTTTTCTTCGTCACTTGGTTGCAGTGTACGAATAAATTGAGCTCTACATAGAATAATTTTGTTTGCTTTATAAATTCTTTGTAAATACGATTTGCTAATCCCCATTTCTGCCGCCCTTTGCCTTAAAGACTTTTTCCCATTAGTCTCAACGTCCGCCATAGCCACAACAGTTGCTATATCGTCTTCATCAAATTTTTTAATACTTTTCTTTTGATTTTGTATACTGCCTGTCCTGGAAATTTTTTTTACAATATTTTTGACCGTATTACTGCTCAGTGAATGTCCTGGAAATTGTTGTTGACATCTTCTCACCACCTACTTATTTCTCTAAGTCCATAGCACTGCACCACAAGTATTTTTTGTTGGAGGGTCAACATGCTACTTAATATGTAGACGTTTGTTACTCAGTAATGTCAAACTTTTGTTTGTCAAATGTTTGTTTGAATTTACGGAGAAAAAGTTATGATTTTTTCGAATTTAGAATATTTTATTTTAATAAAATGTTTGCGTAAAAGCAATAGAAAAGCCACTTTACCTACAATGCTTTATGGTTTTCTTGGAATAACTACGCCAACTAGATACCACTTGCACTAATATTTAGTGAAAATCCATTCTCAGTCAAGCAAAACTTGTTTAAAAAAATATGATGCACGTAGCCGAAAATTGTTGGGTCATCACACCTATCCCGAAGTCAATCCTGGGAAACACTGTATATGTTTTTGATTCCTTAAAGTTGACTTCTTTCTCTTGCCTTCTAGATATCCCTGTTTATACGACGATTGTCTTTTCTTTTCTACTGTTTTTCTTCGACGTAGTTATATTGTCGCTTTCGTTTTTCCTTGTTTCTTTTAACGAAACAATAGTTTTGATGACAAATATTCTTATGAAGAACTATCACTTTCTTACCCAACTACTACGACATTACTTAATCTATCCAATCCATAACTTATATGAAGATGCGAATATAAGATGAAATTCCTTTTAGATAACTTCTTTTTTTTGTTCTCTACAAACTTGCACATCTCTGTACTCTACGTAAGAATTTCAAAGATTTGTAGTCTCCTACTGTTTCCATCCAATTCTCTCTTCGTCTTAATTCCTAATGTTCTCTGCGTAAATGGAATTGATTCTACGAAGTTTATTATGTCTTTGTTTTCTTTAAAATTCCTGAAAACAAATTTGAAATCATCATAAATCTGATGGATTGGATGGCATCAAGTCATGTTAGAATGTTAAAATTCTGCAAGGAGCTCTACCATCCTTAATAATCCTCTTCTCCTTCTCATTTACTACTTTGAAGATATGCCTTTTCTTTTCGCTTTGGCTTTTGCAATCGTTAAAATTGAAATATATGTCTTCACCTTCTTGTGTCAGGTCATCTGCGAACAGCAATACAACTTCAGAAGCAATAAAAAATGCTTGAATTTTTCCACATAAAGAAACGGAAACACATTTTTAAGATAAATCAAGAAACTTTAGTCTGTCATAATG